>OY728155.1:1630488677-1631088677 GCA_963277665.1 Viscum album | reverse complement strand
ACATCCAAGGGTCTCTGAGAGATCAAAGTGTATATTTAAAGGCCTCCACGTGATATTAGGTGACTTTTATGGGAATTTCATGATATAAGGATGTCTTATCAAGGGGCCTTGGCGGGATTAGGCTGACTTTTCTTGGAGTCTTATGAGACCATGTTATGAATATTTTTATCACATCAGAAGGTTTTTACAACTTTGAGAGGATCCCTCCTCCTATTATTTTTATTTCCTTTTTTTATTTTCTAAAGGTTGAGGGTTATGCGAGATTACATGAGTAATGTCAAATAAAATTACTCTGCCTCTTGATGATGCATTTTGTGACCAATAAAAGGTTATGTGGTGATGTACGAGCATTTTGTGGACTAACCCATCTTTTTTCCTTAAGGATCCAAAGGGAAAGCATGTGGTTTTTTGGACATACATGAGGGGATTCATATGATGAGGGTGACATGATGGTATTCTTTTGTGAGATGAGGTAGATATGTCTTCATGGTCTTGCGGTGTCTTGCAGACCACTAAGGGCACTTCATATGTCTTTTATGACCATGAGTGCCTCCCACCGCCTCCCCTTTTATTTATTTTGTTTTATTGTACAAAGTCTCAAGGGTTTCAATAGTTTTATAGAATGTTGTCGAGGATGATAATTCTCTGCATTGGTGATCCATCACATGAGTTTTACAACTGCAAGGGGCATCCACATTTTAGAAATTTTCCTCCTATTTTTGAAGAATTTTGGATGGGTTCACTACAACATAAATCACATTTAGCAACGGTATTTTAGTGGTTGTTTACAAAACCACCGCAAAACCCTTTTAAGAAAAGGTTTCATGACAGTTCTTTAAAAACCACCACTGAACCCATTTATTTTTTTACAGTCACGACACTCCCCCCCCCCCACACCCGAGCCGACCCCCTTCTCCCCCCCCCCCCCCCCGACGCGACTTCTCCCCCCGACCTCGTCGAGCCCCAACCCTAGGTCTGTTCCCCTTCCTTGCCGCTGGTGACCTCGACGCCCATCATCGCTGACCCCCCTTCTCCCCCCGACACCTGCGACACCACCTTCTTTCCCTGACCCCGTTGAGTTCCTACCCTAGGTCAGCTCCCCTCCCCTGCCGTCGGTGGTTTGCATAGTGGTAGGTACGGTGTTTCATGTTTTTTTATTCTTTGGATTTTTGTGTATTAGCCTTTTCATCTAGGATATTATTTCTTATTTATCTTGTATATGGGATATTTTTTTTCATTTTGTGTACAGATTATGTGACGGTTTGGTTTATGAGTTTTTTTGATTAATTTTATTGTGTTATACTCTTCTTGGTTCTTTCACTGTTAAGAAAACTATTTATTTTTATGCATGGATGTCTGAATGTGATATTGGATGAGTGGACCTTAGTGCAGGAGGGAGATAGTTAAACTAATTTAGGTGTGAGTTAGTTCATATGTTTATTTATTTAGGAATTACTATTCTCATTTCACATTTTCATGAGAGTTTTTTGGGATTATCCTATAAAGTATACTTATATAATCACTCCCACATATATAAATATGTTTTAAAGGTTTCTGAGGGATATTTGGTGGCTGAGGTACACATTTCTAGTGTGAGGCTTGTAGATTCTTTTAGATTCATTTTCATAGGAGTTTACTTTTGATATTTATTTTTCATACTTTTGTTTTTCATGGAAATTAAATGAATTATGTGTTGGGTTTTATTCTATATCTTTTCAATTTGATTGGTGGTTTATTTTATATTGCTAAGATTATGGGGGTAATGAAAGATTTATAGGGCAGTTTAAAACTTAAACTAAGTAGTGATAGTAAATAAGAAACAAAAAAAACCCATGATCACCATGCATGAAACCCAAAGACAAATAATAAATAAAATGAAGAAACTATTATATACCTTACAATGAAGATTTTGAACCTTTATCTTTATTCATTATGTGTGATAAATATCACTCAAGGGTATCCATAAGATTACCCTCAACATAGTGTATCCATGGGTTGAACGAAGTCACCTAACATTTAGGTGGTACTCTCCATCCATCCAATATATGCTAGTATCTCTTGAGTTTTAGGATAAAAGATGAAATAGAGCATTGAAGCATATGAGATATTCATCCAAGATCTTACACAAGAATCATACACAGAGTTTTTTTGACCCTCTGCCTTTATATAATCTATTATATATATCCCCCAATCCCCGCACATTTACTCATGTGTAACATAACACATGAGTAAATAACATATGGTTACTTCGGTTTTCAACCCATTGATCGAATGTGTATTGATAATTGTCAAATAAAAACAACATTTAATCTCCCTTTATTTAATGATATCTTATGTGGTGGTAGGAATATATAATCATAAACATGATTTACGACTAACCCTTAATAAGGAATATAATATTCCTTGTTTTTATTATACCAAACAATATGATATAACCACGAATTCATCATATGTGTATGGATTTGAGGAATATCTCATTCAATCTCCTACTTTTCATAAATCCTTATATACATAGTTCCATTTCCCCTTATATTGTATCATGTATAATATTATGTGAAACCATATCCAAAAATAATTTTGAATATCTTCTAAAACACTTTTATAAATCTATCAGTAACTTCCATTTATATCACATCATATATAATACCTTGTTAATGTCCATCCCAAACTCTTTTAAGATAAACTATAAATCACTTTTAAATAATATCTATGTGCCAAAAAAATAATCATTCATTCAACTATAATGTTTTACCCCATGATACTTTATAACATTAATAACAAATATGAATTCCCAAATTTATGAATGTAAGCAAAGAACAGCCTCTAGAAAAGAACCAATGCAACTCAAGTTGCAAAGGGATCTGGCATGATCTCCATCAATTACTTGTACCTCTATACCAATATCCACCATCTACATCATATACAATCATGCATCTTATATGATCCCTTTTTCTAAAACATTGAGTTCCCATGAGAAAAGAACTAATACAATCATTGATTCTCTTAATTAAGTCTTGGAAACCTCTTTTTATTCTAGAATAATCCCTTTTTATGTAATTCTAGATTCAAAAAGTGACTTTACTTCAGCATGAAACTTCTAGATCATATTTTGAAGAAAAAAAGTAGTTTCTTAACACCACTTGTTGAGTCAGGATCAACCATGACACGTTTTGATCATATTTTATATCAAATGAGAATTGAAATAATTATTGAATCACTTATTTCATGTATTTTTTGGATTTAATCAGATCTTCCTTTAGCTGAATAACATGTAATTTATTAGCACATCCACCCCAAGGATTATATCTCCCCCTAAATATTGGGCCACTTCAAACAATGGTTAGAATTATTTAATTCAATGGGAGAGGGGAAACTCCAATTTTCTTAAGTTGAGTAATGTGGTTAGACTTTGTTCACTCACCCTAATCTCTTAATTTAATTCTAATCCTTTGTGGTGTTACTACTTTAGATGACACCACTAGTAAAAATTTCTTCACCAATGTTAAATTTAAAATCTTTTATGTCCTAGTCATTGGGCTTCAACCCAGTTGTGGGAGTAATCCTAATTTTATATATTTTCTCCATTTTATGAACTATACACCATCCATGAACTCTTTTTTATGCTTATTTTTCTATTCAAGGCTAATTTCACCAGTCTTATTCGCATGCTTTGTAGTTTTGTAAATGAGACCACTTAAGCATTTTTCTTACAATCCTTCCTTAAATTACATCAAGAACACTTTTTCCATTTCAATATAGGGTGAATCCAATAAATTAATGATCCTTTATTTCATAGGTGATATAGATTCCCCCATTTTCTTCATCCTCCAAATTTAATGCTCCTTTAGTTTAAATTTTATTTTTCATAGGGTTTAGATTTATATTTGCATTTCTTGTTTATTAAGTTTCATACTACAATGTTATAACTGGTACTCAAAGTCCCTATAAATACATCATCAATGATAGGGAGAGAAAAATTATCATTTACATTCTACTATCTTCAATATATAGAAACCGTCAATTATTTCCAAATTCCCTCAGGGGTAAATTTCCTGTGTAGGAGTTATGAAAATTTAGGCCATACACATTCAATATAGGGGGTCCCAATTTAACATCATGTATTGTTGGGATTCAAAATAACAAGACCCAAATTGTGTATGTGAATTAAAGTATTGATTAAATAAGATTTAATATGTTGAACCATCACCGATCATGAAAAAACCATGTTAAAATGTATATTTCCTAAGAAAATACTCACTATATTCTTGTTTCTTCAAGTGATTTTGTAATCACATGTGTATAAGCATACACATGTATGCCCATATGTACTTTGGTATTCTAGTGGGTGATTTACCATATGTATTTATATAAGATAACCTTATGTACCATATTTATATATTTTTTCAACTAGTATATATGAATCTCTTTCCCTATTTAGTAATAGTTATGTGTTTTAATTTTTTTTAATATTCTGTAGGTACATTGTGATATACATGGATAAAATCTAGATCACATTACCGAGGAACACACCTCAGTATATTAAGGGTTTGAATGAGTTTTTAGATTTTTCAATTTCCAATCGATCCGTTGAAGGGAGAATAAGATGTCCTTTTATTAAATGTAGATTTAGAAGATGGTTGAAGAGAGATGATGTTTACGAACATTTAATATTGAAGCAATTCCATGGTCAATATTTGCGTTGGATTTGGAACAAAGAATTAAACATTACTGAGAGGTTGATCACTGATGTCAATCCACAGAATGACCTCCCAACTTTGCCGAAAATGGAAAATGAAATGAAAAACCTTATAAATGATGCATTCGGAAATGAAAGAGACCACCATCAACATCAAAACATATCAGAACAACTAGATGAGGGTGCTACAAATAGCAACGAGACAAGTGATGTTTTTGAGACTGTCGGACAGCCATATCAAGATTGTAACATATCAGCGGATCGTCCTATTGATTCTGTGGAGACTAATGTAAGAGAAAACTTCACCGAGGAAAATACGTTTCATGATTTAGTTGACAATGGAAATCAAGATTTGTATAGTGGATGTTTGAAATATTCCAAACATTCTTTTATGCTGAAGTTGTACCATATCAAATGTCTATTTGGAATTAAAAATAAGGCAATGTACATGATATTGGAATTGTTACATGATGCATTTACTGAAGCAAACATCCCCGAGTCTTTTTATGATGTGAAAAAATATGTTAACAGGCTTGGTCTGAATTATACAAAAATACATGTGTGCCCTAATGATTGTATGCTTTATTGGCAAGAGGATTCAAGTAGACAGGATTGTAAAAAATGTTCTTCTTCTAGATGACAGTCAATGGGTGATGTTGTAAGTCTAAATCAACATACTATCATAAAGAAGAATAAAAGGAACACACCTACAAGGTTTTTCATTACTTTCCTTTAAATCCTCGATTGCAAAGATTATTCATGTCATCGAAAACCGTTGAACACATGAAGTGGAATTTTGTAGATAATAAAAATTATGGGTTAATGAGACATCTATGAGATTCACAATTGTGGAAGAAATTTGATTAATTACATCCATATTTCTCAGCTGATCCTAGGAATGTTCGATTGGGATTGACTACCGATGGATTCAACCCATTTGGGACTTTGAGTACCAGTTACAACATTTCGACAGTTATTTTGATCCCTTACAATCCGCCTACATGGATGTGTATGAAACAAACGTATTTTATCATTTCGATGATTATTCATGGAAAACAAATGCCCTTAAATTATATTGATGTATACTTTTAGCCTTTAATTGAAGAATTATAGGAGTTTTGTAGGAACGGTGTTGACACATTTGATGCTTCTTCTAAGACAATGTTCAAAATGCATGATGCTTTAATGTGGACAATTAGTGACTTCCTTGGGATTTGGAATTTATCTGGTTGGAACACTTACATGGGTTTCGCTTGTACTATTTTCAACTTTTATTTTGAGCCCAAATGGATACCTCACAGAATAAAATGGTGCTTCTTGTGCCATTGAATATTTCTCGATGCATCTCATATATTTCAGTTGAACAAATCAAAATTTAATGATTTCATTGATCGTAGACCACCTCCAAAGTTGTTAACTGGTTCTGAAATATTGACACAGCTTGGAAATTTTGAAAAAGAATTTGGGAAGGTTTTTCATTTGAATGATAGAGGGAAGTGGGTTCGAAGTGCAACGTCAAGCGAAATAGTAACGCAACAATGGAAGAAAAAAAGTACATTCCTCAAACTTACGTATTGGGAATTTATTTTGTTGCTTCATAATATTGATGTGATGCATATTTAGAAGAATGTCTGTGACAATTTTATTTTCACATTGCTTAATGAGCATGGAAATTTGATGGATCATCTCAATGCTCACAAAGACTTAAAAGTAATGAACATCAAATGTGATCTCTGGCCAGATGAGAATGAAAAGTATCCTCCAGCAATTTTTGCAATGAAAAATAGGGATAAATATACATTCCTTCGAATTTTAAAAAAATTTAAGGTATCTGATGGGTATTCAAGTAACATCTTGAGGTGTGTTGACCTGGAGAATCGTAAGTTACATGGATTTAAAAGACATGATTCACATATTTTGTTACAACTGTTACTACCATTGGCATTGCGTACATTATTACCTAAAAAATTACTATTTTTGTACTCTAATTATGCACATTTTTCAGAAAACTATGTGAGAGATCTCTACATCCATTTCATCTTGACAACCTCCAGGAGAGTTTTTATTGACCCTTTGTGAAATTGATATGATCTTTCCTCCGTCGTTTTTTATTGTAATTATGTATTTAACTATGAGTTTGGTTGAGGAAGATATATTAAGAATCCTTATTCATTATCAATGGATGTATCCAATTGAGAGGTACTTTATTTATATGTTTTTCAGTTAAGTAAAAAAAATTGGCACCTAATTAAATTCATAATTTTTTTTATTTTATTTCACGGATATCTTGGGAATTTGAAGTCATACGTGAGAAATAAAGCTCAACCAGAAGGCTCTATTGCTGAAGGCTATTTGGCTTAGGAGTATCTTACCTTTTGTTCTAGATACTTGGATGATATTGAGACAAGATTTAATCGAGTTGGACGTGTTAAAGACACATCGACTCAATCTCAAAAACATCAGAAATCAAAAATATTTCCTGCTATTGGCTGATCAGTTGGGAGGACCTCAAATATGACACTGACAGAATTGGAATTATTATAGGCACATAGATATGTGCTGATGAATAGTGAAATTTCAGCTCCATTTATTGAATATTTTAGGATACAAACAAAGAGACGAATAAGAGGCCAAACATGAAATGAGAAAGATATAATGAAATTTGTTAATAAAGATCTTGTAGAATGGTTTGCACGACGTGTAAGTTCATAAATATTGTAATAAATATGAATATTGGTTTGACACATATATTTTGTAAATCTAATAAATTATATTACTTTTTTTATCATGAATACATATACTCGAGCAGAGGTGTCAGAATATTTGAAGTTTCTTTCTCGATTTCCTTTAAAAAAAGTTAGAAAGTTAGACGCTTACAATGTGAATGGCTTTAGATTTCTTGCAGTCCATCAAGAAGAGGGTTTGAAAACATAGAATAGTGGTATATTTACATTTTCTAAAGTGGAATATTATGGAAAGATGACTGATATTATTTAATTAAACTACCACGAACATTTTTCAGTTGTTTTATTCAAATTCAATTGGGTCAATATTATCAGAGATGTTAAAAGAGATTCCTTGCAATTTACTTCTGTGAACTTCTCTCACTTGATGGATGTTGGTGATCATGAATTTCATGATCTATATATCTTATCATTACAATAAAAAATGTTATATTATGTGAATAATGTTGTGGATGAAGGGTGTAGTGTAGTTGCTCACGTAATATAAAGATATTTGTATGATATGGGTGATGAAGTGGAAGATTTGACCTCTAAAATTGAATCTCATCAACAACAATAAGTAGAAATATTTTTCCATCATGATATTAAAAATATTAGTCTAGCAAGTATGAATGAAGTGGATGAAATAATGGATTAGTAAACAGACATGATTGAAGGAGAAAATGATTGTATGTATAGTTATTTATTCATTCAGAAACCACTTATTTCATTTGTGCAGTCATTCATTATCATTGTTATGTATATTTTATTTGTTAGTACTAAGAATCTATTATCATTTTTAAATATATATTTTTCTGCATAATGTTTTTTGAAATATATGTTCTGAACTTAATTTTAATTGATTAAATGACAGGAATTCCAAGGAGGAAGTGATACACTGTTTCATCCACTACTTCCACAGATGACGATCCATCTGTCTCCCTCCCAATGACATATGAGCCACCAGCTACCTTTCCCCCTGCACCATCTCTCACACCCTCTGTGAGAATCCCTTTAGAAGATGAGTTGTCGACTCCCCCTTCAGCAGCCTCATCATTCAGGCGGCAGCGCGCCACTTCTAGTTCATCACAGACATACTGGAGGGTCACTGTTATGGGTACAAATTTTAATATATATAAATTTATTGCACTTTTTTATACTAATTGTTTGTTCGTTAAAGACGAAAAAAATTCAACTGTGGAGAAAAATATAAAAAGTTCATATGTGTGGAATATGAATAGAGATAATATATTTGTCCCATTTGATTCAAATGGGGTCCATACGGATGATGTTGTGGGATTACTTGGCCAAATTCTAGGCCAACTAGCAGCGGAGCCCATTTCCCTTCCAATTTCTTATGATGATTGGAGACATAAGCCTCCAAGTTGGAAAATTGAAGTTTTTAATTCCCAAATAAAGATAATTTTAATACATTATGGTGTAATTGAATGTCATGTTATTAATATTTTCAAATTTAATTTATGTATACAGATGTTTTTCCACTTAACAGTTGATGATGTGATAGCATGAAAGTGGAAATTGAAAAATCTTGATAAGAAATGGAAAGACTTAAAATGGAGGGGTGATTTCAATGATACTTCATTGATCGTCCAACAAATGTATGAGAAGCTACCCAATGGGATACCCAAAGAATAGTGGAAGGTTTTTGTTGACAGACATCATGATGAGAATCATATGGTATTTAGATATATGTTATTATATTAACCACATTTTACATTTATACATGTATATGAAGAGAAGATGAAATTTAATAAATTACTATTAAATTGAATTTTATTTATTTCATGATCTCTCAAGAAATAATGCATCATGCTAGGCTAAGCAAGTCATCATTCACATTGTGAGGTCAAAAAGCTTTTTTAGAAGCCGATCAACTCTGGTAATCTTTTCATTAGTTTACATATTTATAATAAAAATATTACCTGTTTAATATGTTAAGTTTTTTATTTATCTTTTTTTAATGAAGTCATGGAGTTTAGGTCATGAAGCATCCTGAACTGAAGTGTGGTTGGATGTTCACAAAAAAATATGATGGAAGTTTTGTTAATGAGTCTGCCAAAGAAGTTGGGGTATGAACTCATTTTTTCATTATAATAACTTATTATCAGTTTTTACTATGTTAATATATATTGATATTTGATTTATAGGTAAAAATTAAAGAACTATGGGAGGCCAATCATGGGTTGTCCTACTCATTCTCCCAGGATGACCCGGTTTCTAAAGTCCATAGGAAGGAGCATCCTGGTAGAGTGTGCGGGGTGGGTTTGAGACCCATACCATCTGAAGTTTTTGGCAGGCCACCGGGGATTGCAGCTGCATCTACTCCTAGTTGTAGTCAGCCTATACCTGGAGATTCTCAGAGAGATATTGATTCTCTACGAAACACAATTCACATGCAGGGGGATCAGATATCCGCTTTGCAGAAAGCATTGACTGATATATGTCAGCAGATGAGCATATATGCCCCTGATGGTACTATATCGACTGGTGGTGAGTAGGTAAATCACAAAAATTCAAAATCATTTAGTATGAAAACTTTTATTGGTTTTAATTTTAAATATAAATATGAAACACTATTTAATTTTCAATATAATGTTCATACAGGTGGTAGCAGGAAGTGGAGATGGAGGTGGAGAGGGTGACGATATGTGTTCATCATCAGATAGTGATTAGTTGTATTATTGATATGTTTGAGGTGGAGAGGGTGAAGATATGTGTTCATCGTCGGTTTGTATATGTATCGTGTGTGGCACATAGTTTCCACCAAACATTTTCATGACCTAACATTTTCTTCATTTTTCATGTTTCCTTTTATTTATTTTATTGATTTCTGATGTTTCCTTTTATGTCTTTATTTCTTGAGTGTGGTATGCACCATATATGTTGATTCTTTATTGTGATGATTCATTTTTTATGATTTGTTTTTCCTAAATTTATTAGGTTTTTCGGCCCTGGGGTAACATCCCACTTTAAAGCATTATAGACTGGTTATGGGGATGTCGATCATATAATGTGGATATATAAAATGAATTTCATATATTCTAGGGAGATTAGTAAAAATTTTAGATATAATGAAAGGCATTTTAACCAACCTTCCATACCAAAACTCTCTGAATACTCAATGAAATAAATTGATGTTGAATTGATTGTGCGATGAATCATGAATCCCATTTCATATTTAGGAAACAACAGACTACATCATTACCCTACCAAAGCATTAACAGAACCAACCATTCTCTTTCCAACAACTTTACCATAGTGAAGAATAGGGAAAAATTAGGATATGGAAAGAAGGAAACTCACCTAAAACTATTAAGGGTTGGTCTCCCAAGATCGAGGTTAAAATATAATGAAAAGGGTCCAGAATTCCTCTTAGGGATATACTTGGGTCATCTAAGAATTGATAGAAAAGATGGAAGAATGTGGGGGATTAAAGGTATTTTAGAATATATAGGTGGTCTAGAAAACAGAAGACCTTGGTGCATCCCCATACACAATTCCAAAGAATTACTAAAAATGGAGGGGTCTATGGAATAATGGGAAGGACCTTTCCATAATGAGGTTGGTCAAGGAATCCAATGAGAACTTCAGTTATATCTATGACGAAGATCTGATAAAATAATAAAAGGGGTCATGATATATTCTAGAGATCTATTTCGGAGAGCACAACTAGAAAGGGGGTCTTATGAAACAATCCAAATCCATGATTCCACTACCCCAAATTTGATAAAACCCCCAACCCCACCCCCCAAAAAAACTCACCCTCAGACACCATAACACAACCAAGGTGACAATTCCTAAGCCATGACCAAAATGAGAGAATAACCCAAACACTCCCACGAGCCCTAATGTCATAGCCTACCAATACACACAACAAAACTCCATGGTCCATGATGTGACCCTTCTCCATAATGTAGCCATGAAAAAAAATGGATGTATCACCAAAATCCACTCTATGCACCCCCCCCCCCCCCCCACACACACACACCACAACCAACCTATCCACACCTTAGTGGCACTGTTTATGGTGAAAATGATCTCCTCTCTTGTTCAATCCCTAGAAAAACATAGTGATTGCCTTAAAATTTCTTTGAAACTGAAGTAACAACTCTCAAACATTAAAAAATATATAAAAATAGTAACCAGGATGTTACAATTCTCCTCACTATATGACTTTTTTATCTCTGGGAAGTTATGTGGGAGAAAGATTCTCTAGAATTTCTCAAGGTACTCAACCCACCACCTCTATCTGAGATTCATGTACTTCTAAGAAAATATATTTTTCAAACTATTATGATAAAAAATGATCATGAAAATCTCTCCAAAAGATTGTGTCTCCAATACTTAAGCACATTCATATATGAAAAAATGATCAAACTCATTATAGGGGTAATTTTTATCTTGTGGATAATGTTGAAGAGATTAATAGGCCACAAAAAAAGTTGTACATTTAATAAAAAGATATTTATCACACCACTTGTCATGTTTTTATTAAATATGAATCAAAATTTCCTTGGTTGTGCTTAGTTAAGCTTATCTTTTCATATTGATTATAGTATGTATTTTTTTAGTCTTTTGGTATTATTGGAATGATTTTTTTTTCAGGGAACTGGTACAAAAGCTACAGAAACTACTGTTTTTTTTTTGTAAATCTGTTTTTAGCGGCGGTTTTAACCGCCGCTAACTGTAACCGAAATAATTTGCGGTAGTTAAAACCGCTGCTAAATGTCGGTATTTTTCTATTAGTGGCAGTTTTAACCACCGCTAAATGTAACAATAATACTTAGCTGCAGGTTTAACCACCGTTAAATGTCATCATTTTTCTATTAGCGGTGGTTATAACCACCGCTACTGTATTAGATTTAGCGGTGGTTATAACCGCAGATACAAATACTCATCTTCTATATGTAGTTCGCGGTGGTTATGATTTTTTTAGATGCGGTTTTACCAGCCAGCGGCTGACTTTTTTTAGCAGTGGTGTTAACCACTGTGAAAAAAGTGAGCCCCTACCCTAGGAAAACCACTGTTAAAAAACATCATAACTGCTGCGAACTGTGCAAACTATGACGGTTCCTATAAACCGCCGCTAAATGTCTTTAACTGCCGGAAATAGTGTCCTGACACAAAATTTAGCATTAGTTAATGGAAACCACCACAGAAGCATATAGAGATGGTTAAAACCACCTCCATACCCAAAAATAACCACCACAAACAATCAATTTTCTTATAGTGGTTGTCAGGCGTCTTCCATTTGACAAGAAGTGTGGTCTGGATGAGTTTATTTGGTTTCCATCATGTGACCATAGATTTTATAAGATGTATTCACAAGATCAATAGGTCTTGTTGAAAGGGGATCTACAGGATCTGATATAGGTTATGCACTGCACATGTTCATCTATATTTCCTCCCACTGGTCATGCATTTGTGAGTCTTCTGGGAGCTCTCACAGCCTATGGGTATCCAGCCACTTTCTTCTTCCTTTACTTATATGGGGAAAAAATACCTGTATTTAGATATTTCTTCCCTTGTTTACTTTTCAATGCTCATTTGGTGGGCATCAACCACCCTTATCTTGATGCTTTATGTTATGTGATTTATGGTGTCCTACTAATTATTGTTATACTCACCCCTATATGGGCTCTGCGCACACATTTCATGTATTATATGGGTGTAAGAACTTTGATAGAGTCCTAGGATGACCATGTTTGGGTGAAACATAGTGAGCTAGACCAGCCAAGGTTCTTACTGGGTGTTGCATTTAAAAGTAGGCTCATCCTTCTGATCAGGTTGGAATATTTTTCAGTTTTTGTTGGGATTATATTTTCCCCTTATAATTTCTAGTACTTTTTGTTGTTCTCTGATATGGGATAGATGTTATGTATGAATTAATAGTATTATTTCTTTATTATTACACATTATACTAGTGTATGGAGATGTGTGAATTATTATAGGTACATTAGTCTAAGTCCTCCCATGTGTGTGATAAGCCTACATGGTGCTAGTCACCAGCCCCTTATCTACTGGAGGTAGGCTTGGGGTTGTTACACTCATCTTAATACCAGTCATGAAAGCCTTGGAGGGTTATGTTGTGAAAAGAATAATTATGAAAAAAGGTTAAAAAAGTTTATTGTTATGAATAAGGTTCTTAAATAAGTGATTAAGAGAGTTATGTTTTTAATACATAAGTTTAAATTTCATTTGACTAAGAAGGAATACAAAGTAAGTGTTTCTTGTCTCAAATTTTCTCCCCTTGAGACATATTTCTTATTATACACCATATTTTATTTTTAATTTTGTATTTAATTACTGATTATTTTTTTGTATCATGATACCATCATTATTCATGGTATTTAATTTTTCATTTGAAATCCTATCCTTCATGGGGTTTTGACTCAAAAGTTTCTTTGGTTGTAAGGGGTTCTTTGTCTAAAATTTAATTTAATGAGACATTTTTGATATTTCACAACATTATTTATTTTAAATAGTGTATTCACTACCCTATTTATTTTCAGTATGAAATTTCTTACATTTCATAATATTTTAATGTCTATTTCATGTTCTTCTTGTCAATATCCTTTGATTCTTACATTACCCTTACCATGAGGGTTCCATCACCAATATCATTTTTAAATAAATATTTATTTTAAAATATAACCCATCTAGGGAATTTTTATACTTTTCATTCCAATACCCAAATAATTTTATTATTATCTAGTAATTATTTGGGTTTTACTTTTCTTCTCTATATTTCATCTCCCCCCTTGGCTCATTATTTACCTATTGTAAAGAAACCAACATTGACTTTTCTTTTCAGTCAAGAACCTCCCTTTTTCCATGTACATATTCATTTAATACTTTTATGAATTTCTTTATCTATGCCTTAATAATTTATTGTGTTCATTTTATACTAAATTACCTTCTTTAAATGTTTTAATGAAATTTTTAACATTTTTGTATGGGTTGTTTTCATCAAAGTGTGAAGAGAATATCTTTGCAATGTTTTATATGTAACATATCTATCTTCCACCATTGTCCTATAATATGAAAAAATTTATATATAATTTATTGGTTTCTAAAACAAATTATTTTTATCCCTTATTTATAAAATATTTATTTTAAAATGATTTCAAAATATCACAAATATTACTTATTTTTAAAGTGTTTTTTCTAAAACTCATAATAACTATTTTTAATCTAAGTCATTATCCATTTTTATATCTTATACTTGATCAATAATATTCATCAAATCACACCATCCACATTATTTATCTAGACGTATTATGTAATGTTATTTTCTATCAAATATATGATCCATCGCTACCTTTTTCATTCCAAACCATCCACTATGAATAGGCATAAATTTTATTCCAATGTCTTTTCTTTATGAACACTTTATATTTCATTTATTTGATTGATGGGTGTTCCCCTATATTTCATAATTCAATTAATTAGGGGAATTATTAAATTAACTTTATACCCTTTATATATATTTTGTAAATATCATATGCTTTATTAAATTGATTGAATAGTATTTACCTATAAAGTTACTGGATATCTTTAGATACCCATTTATTTTACATGGGTTTATCTTGTTATGATTATAAATGATTTCTTTATATGATTCTATTTTAAAAGGATATTAAACCCATTTTATATCTATTATTTATGTATTATGTGTTTAATGAAACCCATTTTTTATGGGTTCTTTACGTTATGATAAATGATTAATTTATTATGGCACACATAAGTATGGATGAATGATAAGTGTGGTTATATATATCCTTTAAATGCATTATTTAAAATTTTATATCTCATGATATAAGTATTTGTTAGTACATTTTAGTTACTCATATGCGGGCCACTAATGGTGTGATCCATGAATGTAATATTTCCCTATACTAATTTTTATGCCATATTTTAAAGATTTCATAGTTTTATACTTATTCACAGGACTATGTTATGATATCATGGATCATATTTATTGAAACATGTTTCAAAACTCTTTTGATTCATGTATTATGTTATTCCATTCCTTATTCCATGATTTATTATCAATGATTTGTTAGGTATAACATTTTTTATATCCTTAGTGTTCCCATTTTTTCATCATATGCTCACTTGTGATCTTTGATTGTTATCGGTTATGTTTACCCTTACTAATCATCTGATCTTTCCCTTTTCTTATGTTTGCATTTCCCCAGGTTATGATGAAAATTAATATATAATATGTGTATATAATAGTATCTTATATGAAAGATTTTTTGGGGATGTTGAAGGCTTGTTATGGATTAATTAGTTTTTTATATAATGGGGAAAATGTCCATTTGATACAAAAAAATGGATTATACTAGATAAATATTTGTATTAACTCAATAAAACTCCAAAAAAAAGGTACATTGAATGTAAATGTTACATTATTTGTGAAAAGATATTTTAATTGAGGATGTATATCAAATCTAGTTTGTAAAGTATGTCTTTTTAGAACCAGATCCAAGAGTATGGGTAAAGGGGCCTCATTTGGTAATGTTTTATATCTCATGAGATAATATGTATAGGATTTTGAGAAAAACCAATCCACTATAGGACTTTGTACACTATTTTATGTTTTCCTAGAATAAATCCCTGACTTATGCTTATGATGTCATGTTTTTTGTTGTTGTATACCTATGATGTTATGATATTATAATATCTTCCTCATGCCATGATTTCATGTGTAAAAAATATAATCCTCCTCATTTATTGAATCATGTTATACCCCTTAACTCATGTTTTATACTTTATTATTTAATTATTATATTTCTATCAGGATCAAATGGTTTATGATCTATGTCTCATTGTAATTTTTTTACCCCTTACTGAGAATTTTATCTCACCCCTTTCT
The DNA here is from genome assembly GCA_963277665.1 of Viscum album. Classification (NCBI taxonomy): domain Eukaryota; kingdom Viridiplantae; phylum Streptophyta; class Magnoliopsida; order Santalales; family Viscaceae; genus Viscum; species Viscum album. The sequence continues at coordinate 1,631,072,356 of OY728155.1, read as the reverse complement.
TATGTTTCCTCATTACCCCAAGAATTCCTATGGAGGGATACATATATAAGATTTATATATATATAGAATTTTTATAGAATAAATTTGTATTATACCTTGATTTTATATGAATATATACCTAGTTTCCAATTATAGTGAACTTTTGATCTTAGGTGTTACTTATAATTGAAGTAATGGATTAAGATTTTGTATGTTTAGAACCAGATTAGAAAGTGAGGGTTTGGGAATATCACATTAGTTAACTAACTTTGAGGATCTATGTGATTTTAAAGGTTTACAATCGGAATATGGGTCACACATACTATGTTATGGTGTAATTGAAGATTACACAACTATGAGAAATATGAATACTATATTATTTGAATGGTTCAACCATTAAGTTACGTGATGCTATGATATTATTTCAATGGAAAATAAAAGATAGTGAGTTGAGGATCAAATGTGATTATAACTGATATTCAATAAATTCTTGAGTATCAAAAGTTGTGGATTATCTTTAAAGACTCGTGTACTAACAAAGATATTAAACATCGAATCATCAGATGGTGTATTATGAACACTGCTAGAGGAAGAGCCTTTTCTGATTCTTGATGAATCTTGAGAGTTATCAAACTCTCGTGGTGAATTAAGTTGTATTTTTCATCACGGTTTATTGTTAAAAAAATATAATAAAAATAAAAAGTTTGAGGTGGATGAGAATTTATGAAGTCAAAATTATCTAACTATTGAACTTTTTAAATGTCTGGATGATGAATTTGGTGTTGGATGAGAATTTATGACAGCGCTTGGTGGCGCGTGTCGAGGTGTCAGAGTGGCATGCAGTCGCGTGACGGGCCCGGGGCTCGAGGCGGGACACGTGGTTGGACCTGATGTTTGAATTTTGATTCTGTTAATCGCTGTAATTGTTTGAATTTGGGTGTGGTTCACGGTTTTCCTCAAACCGGGCAGCATGGGAACCGGCTACCCTCAAACCGGCTTTTTGAAAATCTATAAAAAAAATGATTATCGGAACAAACTAGATAGTGATATTACATCAACACCATGGTAATTTTTGTTTTATGTAGTAGAAGTGAGTTCATTAGAAGTATTATCATTATTTTAAGTTAACTTTGAAAATATCCTCAGAGTGTCGGTTCATTAGAAATTGAGCCCAATTTTTGGGTTATGCATTCATAGGAAAGTGAGTCTAGGTAATGTATAGTGAGATCACTAAATGGATTGTTCATCCAGATCATCCTGAATAAATGATTTCAATGGATATATTATAGTGGGGTATGAGTATAAGAATGATTACGATAATCATCTGATGCATCCACTCGAAAGATATTCATGGTTCCAGAGAAATAAGTGAGGTGAATGGAAGTGGAATATTTCAGTAGCAAAATAAATTTCTAGAGTAGGTTATACAAAGTGTGTAGGTTTAATGACTTATATAAACTCTGATAATGATATGATAAATTATTTCCTTACGTATGTGAAAATGGAGATTCATTAAAGTCATCAATGTGAAGTTAAAGAGTATTCATCAAGTGTTGGAAGTTAGAGTTTTTATTACTATAAGAAATTGTAATGAGTTTAGGTCAGTGGAGGGTCACCTATGAATGATGTACAGTGGTTCTAATTGGATATATGGTTGGGCACACTATATATAGTGGGATTGGACCACATTTTAAAGGTTTATAAAAAAATTATGAAGAAATATATGAATTGATGAGGCAGGAAGAGGTGGATCTAGAAGAATAAAAATTAGGAGCATCTAGACACTAAAGTTTGAACTGTTAAAGACCGGAGTCAAGGAGGATAAGGATCGAAAGATAAATTATTTAAGGCATTAGTGATACATCTACAAATAGTCTGATTATGTTTATTATAAGTTTATTATACTTTTAAATCATATTTAATATATTTATAATGGAATGAAATTGATTTCATCATTCTCTTGTGGATGTAGGACACAATGTATGAACACATAATCTTTTTGTGTTCTTTTTTTTTTGTATTTTTTTCATGTGAATTTTTATTGAGTGATTGTTTTCCTATGAGTTGATTGGAATAAAGACAATATTGGCCAGATCCAGAGTTAGAGGATGACTCAATGTGGTGGATGGGGTGTTCATACTTCTCAATTTCGAACATCGAAGTCATGGGTAATTTATTAATTAGAGGGAGTTAATTCTGATGGTCAGTGTTTTTTTCACTATAGAAAAAGATATACATACTTTTGGGGATCTGAATATGCACCCTAATCCCCAAAACGTGGTATCATAGTTAGGTTACAGTACTAGGTTGTAGATCATGGTAGCAGGAGTTTCTGGTGAATTAGTTTGTCAAGGAATTGAAATGATGTCACTAGAATATAATAGTTGTACCAGAGGGATTGTAGGATATTGAAAGTTCTCTTAATTGGAATGATTCATGGGGTGTGTTCCATTTATACTGACTTTTATATCTTGGTTAGAATATTGTTGGTTTCGCATGGTTAGATGGTCTAATAGGTTACATGAATGATGTAACGAGAATATAACAATGGTTCTAGAGGGATTCTATGAATATAAAAAGTTCAATTAGCTGCAAGGTTATATGTTTAAAGTTTTGTTCATTTGGTGGAATTAATATATTTGTGGAGGACTATTGAAATTTCGAAGAAAGTTGATGACCCCTTACATTATCGTGATATATTGGGAGATCACATATATGGAGGATAGAATTATATGGATTATTCATTGATTTAATGATCATATGGGGGATTTTTTAGATCATGGAGGATTTGGGTGTTTCTACTATTGGAGGTTTTGTAGTTTTATTGGATGGAGAATTTAGTCAGAAGAATAACAATGATTTGCAAGGCCATGACCAAAAGGCTAAGAATTTTTCTAGAGGTTGTAAATAATGAATATTTATAGAAGGGGTTTTTAGTTCAAGTCAAGGATAATCGATGGATATTTATAGGTCTATTTTCTTAAGGTTTAAATTCTAGAGGTTCCATAAACCTACACCAAGTAGGAGAAATCATAAAAGGGAATGAGAATTCATGTTAGTGGATTTATAATAATAAAACATGTGTATAATTTTTAATCACTAGAATGATACATATGGAATGAGTGGTTGGCATGATGTGAATAATATTACTAGTGGAAGGATTTTATGTCATAGATGACATGATCACACAAGAGTGATATAACATTATGTATGATAATTCTAATCCATACGAAGACTTGTTGGAATTCAGTGGAGGTGATTGAAAAATTTAGTGGCAGTGTCTATTGTTAAATTTCATATGGTTTCTCTCATTTAAATACGTTATAATTTAATATACCATTAATAATGAATCAAGAATAACCATGATATAGGTGTATTAGAAGTTGGTTTGGAAGATAAGTGTTTATGGATCATGTTGAAGTCCAGAATGACTACTGGCTAAGTTTACCTAAGTTGAATATGAGTAATTTAGAACAATATATGGATGGTTTAATAGAGTATATTTTCATTTATTGAAGTATCTTTTGGAGGATAATACATATTTCCGAAACTAGACATGTTTTTCTATATTTTATATAAATTTAACAGATTGTATTTAAGTCGGTCATGCTAAAACTGGAGTAAGGAAAAACCCAAGTCTTAACATGTGTTTATTTTCAAGGGCAAGGTATCCTATATAAATAATAACCATAATATTTTAATATCAATATAAGGACCTCTATAATGGATGATATATCCTAAAAGGTTCCTAATTGAGGTTAGACGCAGTGGGAGAAAAGAGTCATGCATGTCTTGGTTTCACTGAAGGAACGTTTAGTGGGAGTTCTATATGATGATGACATCGTAATTTCTATAAGTTTCATATGGATTTTAGTTTCAATTATGTAATTGGAGTTATTTATACTTTAAAATTCTTAGATTAATAAATCTTTGGGATAAAGTGTCAGATGAAGACGTTTAGAAGAGTGAGTCCATAGACCAGGTTCGTGGTGCCAATTGTTGATGGAATTTCAAAAAAAAAGTAATAGGATCTAATCTTAGTTAATGATTGATTTATACGAATTTACATTGATCCATTCATGTTATTTTTGTGTATTTAGAGTAATGTTAGATCATTTTTTGGAATATATGATGATAAATTCCTAAAATGAGAGCCTGAATGATTAGAAGTCACATGGAGGAGAACTATGTGCTTGTTGTAGAAGGATGTTGAAGGGAATCTAATTAGTGGGACTTTGGTTTGAGCATGATAATAGATACTGAGTGGGAGATTATTGGACCCAAACAATAAAAAAATTCTTAAGTGTGATATTATTGGGTTTGTTGTGAAATATTTTTCTAGTTTTATGGTTATAATCCATGGAAGTTCATTAAACAGAAGCTACACTTGATGACCCATATGAATATAGTACATCAACACCATGGGATGTCTTTTTTTAGGTGGTATAAGTGAGATCACTGGAATCAGTATTATCAATTGAATAGAATTTCAATGGGAGACTCAAATTTTCAGTTCATAAAAAGCGATTCCAGTCACTAGACCATGCATTCATCAAAAGTTGAGTCCTGGAACAGTATGGTGAGATCACCGAAAGAATATTTTAATGGGAGAATACTAGATGGATGAGTTTAGCATATGGATCATAGAAAAGTTTTAGTGTGGGAATGCATAATAGGATTATTTGATGCATTTACTCAAAGTTTTTTCATTCTTCCATAGGAATAAGTGAGGAAACAAAAGGAGAAACTTCCAATAATTGAACAAATTTCTAGTGTAGGTGATAAAAAGTGTGTAGGTTTAATGCCTTATATAAACTCTGATAGTGGCATAAGAAATTATTTTCTTATGTATATGGTAAAGGGATATTCTTCAAATTCATTAGTATGAAGCGAAAGACTATTCACCAAGTTTTTGTGGTTAGAGTGTTGATTTCTATAGGGAATCATTTTGGTCACAAGTCATCAGAGGTTCACCAGTGAATTTTGGATGGCGATGCTAACTGGATGATCGACCAGACCTGCTATATATAGTGGGATTGGTCCACATGTTAAAGGTGTACTAAAAACTATATTATGACTGACATTAATTGTTAGGGTAGGTAAATGTGGATTTAAAAGTAGTGCACCTGGGTGTATTGAGGTATTAGAGGATGAAATGTCGAAGGCAAAAGGCCAAGAGGAGGAGTGTCGAAAGATTCAATAGTTAATGTGTTGATGGTACTTATTCTGATAGTTTGGGTAAGGTTGTTATAATTTTATTATCCTTATAACTAATATATATTATTGTTCCTAGGGAATAAAATTTATTTCTTAATTATTCCATGGATTTAGTACATGGGTCAAACTATGTAATTATTGTGTGTACAATGTTTTTTTATTTTTTGTTGCATGTGTGTGTTTATCATGTGCTTATTCTCTTATAATTTAATCATAAGGGGGATCATTAGGTGACTAAAACCAAATATAGAGGATAAATTGACATAGTTGGTGGGTTTCTTGTAATTATCAGCTCCATATGTTGAAGTCATAGGGAATTTTTTGATCAAAAGGAGTTGTTAGGTCACAATGAGAGAATGAAAAATTATTGAATAGGGGGTGAATTGAGTTCATTAAATAATTTTTAAATTCTTTCCAGAGTTAATTTAATATTTAAAATAGAAATAGAAAAATTTAACACAGTGATTTTTATAACCGTTTAGATATAATTGATCTTTTATCTACTCTTAATCCTTTCAAACATAGAGAAAAATGTCACCCACTATAATGGAATCATTAACTTTGGATGGGGAGTCACAACCCTTTACAATTCATTTTTAATTCCTAGATTCTTAACCGAATACTAACTTTTGTGCACCTAGATTCACAACCTAACAATATTTCTTTTGAGGTGGTTAAAGTAATTGAACCTTCTTTTGCAAGACCAAGGCACAATTGAATTTCCATGACTTTTTCTTATTAGATAAAACCTGAATGTACTTTTAATATAGGGTGGTATAATCCAAAAATATTACCTTTTATAGTTAGTATATCCCAGTAAAATGGTGCACATAGAAAAAGAATATGAATAATTAAGAACTAGGGGAAAAATTACCAATTTGAGTAGGAATGTTGAGGAATCAATGAACTCTTCAAAAAGAAAAGGATCCCCAGGATGAAGTCTAAATAAGAGTGTCATAGTGAATGATTAAAAAAGTGTGTTGCACAGTATATTTTGAAAAATATACTATAAATATGGTAATTTGAATAGTATTTATCTAACTCATTATATCAAGGTCCATATAAACAACAACATTTCAAAAATAAAAAACTCAGGCATAGTCATTGTAGTCTATCATTCCCCATGCAGTCATAATTTTCTCTTTCAATAATAATGAGTAGCTTTGATAAATCTATAAAACACAAAATAGATTATATTATTAGTTAATAATAATTGAATATAGTATTAAAATATCCCCAAAATAATGAACATTCATGTCATTATAATACTACCTAAATTTATGTGAGATAAACTCTTCAAATTCCAAAAGATTCAAATTTTAATCATTCGAATTAAATATGTAGGTTAACATCAAAAAAACTTGGACCTATTTATCCTTCATTTAAATCTATATAAAATACTTAAATAAGGGTTTTCATGTAATCAACATGATTAATGATTAATTATAAAATAAAGTAATAAATCCAAATAATCAAAATAAACATTGAGTAATTAAAAATATGAAACAATATGAAAAATATATCATGTTTGAAAAAATTACTTTTTGGTCTATCGTCTTATGGCCAGTTACTTCTTACGGTGGGAAGACCCTTATGGTAATACCATACTCATAGTAAATCCATCCCTATGGAAGGTCATTTCTTTTTTTATTTCAGAATCAATGTATGTTCAATCAAAATGATTGTGCAGTTGATCCAGGACTTAACAAAATTTCCAATCATGGTTGATTGTATTAATAATTATATTGATTATTATTAAACATGTAGTTGATCTAATCATGTAATAGATCATAAATTAATATTTGGTTGATCCATGAATTTGATAAAATTCCATTAATCATTGATCGATCAGTACAGTTGATGAAACTCATTGTGTTATCGATTCAACAGTTAGAAAGTTTTCTATTGTCTAACATGTTTGATAGAATTATGGTCAATACATTGTTCTTTTATTTGATTGATTAATTTTAGTAAATACATTTTTTTCAAATGGATTATTAAGGATATAGAAAAATTTTGATCCTTGGTTAGTAGTTTCTTCATGTGTTCAATTTATTATACATGTGGTTGATGTGTTTCCTACCACACGGTTGATCAATATACATGTCTCATGGTTGCTTGATATCCATGGTGGATCCAATAATTAGATATATTTTTCAAAAGATACTAACAAAATACTTATAGAATATGAGATACCAACTCACATTGTGATATATTTTTCTCCAAAATTGGTTCATAATAAACATGAAGACTTTATAATCTAACTCATGTTTGAGAAAATAAAGGATTTATCAAAATATGTGATAAAATATAATTATATAATAAATTTGTATCATAATTATCAAAATATAAATATCAAAAACATAAATAAAAAAAGTGGTTAGGATCCACTTCAACATTCGACCCCATTTTGATAATTACAAAAAAATATCCAAAATTTATCCCCCTTTTAAAATTTACCAAAAAGATTAATTAAATAAATTTATCTCCCTTTAATATAACAACTATTTATGTGTGAACAAGTTCCCCCAAATAAATACAAACATTACTTGGAAAGGAACTAACCATCTAATATTAGCATCAAACATAGATTTAAACTCCCCTTAATGATTACTGGTAAAGAAACTAACTTTTGTAATGTTAGAATCTAAAAATTAAATCTCCCCCTAATGAAAAAAAATATTTAACAAACATCAATAGATTTCATGTTAAAAGAATATTTTTGAAGATTAAAATATAATAAATATAATCTAAAAGTATAGAAAAAATGAAGATACAAGTTATAGAGAACATATTGTTGAACTAGTAACTTTCAAAAAAAAGTTTTAAGTGTTCACTTAAAAGAAAAAATTAAAATAAATAGTAAGCTAGAAATATAAATTTCTATAGAAGTTTAGGAATTTAAAATTCATGAATTTCATATTAAAAATTATAAACTCCCCCTAAACACATGGGAAGTACAAAATAATTATAATTTCTTCTTGTAAAAATAAATTTTAATTTTATCAAATTTTGATAAATCCAAAGAATTGCTAAAAATGTTAGAAAATTGATCATCTATAGAAACAGATTCCATATTTATATTTCTATTTTGAACATAATATCTAAGAAATTGAAATCTAACATCAATGTATTTAGTAAAATAATATTATAAGTAATTTTTATATATTGAAGTAGTTGAGGTAATATCATAATAAATAGAGATCTTATAACACACTTGGTTTGATTTGTTTCCCTTTTATGGATAATTTAAAGTTATGTAATGTTGGACTTATGACTCGAGAATTTTCAAGAAGGTTTTAAGAGGTTTTGGAATCATTTTTTAAGGTGCAAGGATTAAGCACGGTTTCTCCTAACCAAGATCAAGTCTCTAGGAAATAGTGTAAGGAGTTTGGGTTCATTGGTCAGGCACACAATTGGTGTATGGTTTGGAAAAACTGTATAGCTAACCATTAGACTTTTAATTTTTTAGGATAAATAAAATTCTCATGGTTCTCAAATGGTTTGTGAAACTATGCATCCTAGATATGCGATAGAAAATTAATTATATGGAAATTTATTTTAAAACCAAAACATGTCCTAAAAAGCTTCATTTTTTCTTATCTAAACATATGATCTTGATTTTTAGGGTTCCTCCATCTAAATTTTTTAAATATTCAATGTCATAAATCCAATTATAATTATTATTCAAATGTTTGATCATGGAAATCAAAGCTTAGGAATCTGTTATTCCTTACCATATTATATCTTCTCATTTATTCCAAAACATAACCTTATATTAGAGTTTTTATACTTATATATATGGGATATAATGAGTTTTGATTGGTTTTTCTTGGTATTTTATGAGAAAATATAAGGAAGGGGTCATATCTACAAGATCATCTAAAGAATTTTTGTGATGAATGGATCCGAAGTAGGTGGTTTTTTTATCCTTATAATTTTACTAGAATGAAAAATCTCTCATGCCTTTAATGATTTCGTTCTACTTTGAATTAAAATTATCTTTTTCATATCCTGATCTGGTTCACTTTATAAATAGTAGTCTAACCAATCAGAGACGAGGCCTCAAATGCACCTCCTTATATGTTATAGGCTACCGACTAGTAGTGAGGGTCTAGTGATGGTATGGTGGAGAGACTATACCCTATTTATTAGTACTAAAATAAAATGGAAGCATAAATAAAAAATATAGTTGAAGATAATAATAATTAATAAGTAATCGTGAATATAAAACTTGGAAATTCCAAATAAATAACCAATCATGAACATGTTATGAATTAAATACAAGGCTATTGACATACAGGAAGTAATATATATAAAATGACTAGGATGAAAAGGGAATAAATAAATAAATGATATAACTTCAGTGGGCTACATGATTACAAGCTTGGTCCCCATCTCCCATGTCAAGTCTTATCCCAAATGATACAATGAAAGATAAGTACAATCCAAGAACTTTTCCTACTGCCATACTTGCATGCATGAGATCTGTCTAGGTACCCAATGGTGATCTAAAAAGGTTGTGAGTAAAAATAAGTAGGCCACCACCAAAAATGTCTAATTATAATCTATTTTATGAATATAAATTGTAACTATGTGTTGGTATATCAAATGTAAGGAAGTAAAGAAATAATGTAAAACTAAACCCAGTCAATCTCAGGTTCCTTGTGGGACACCCGGCCGACCATACCTACTTTGGGCCAAGACAAAATAGCTTTAAACATTTTACTTAATTTAAATTTATATTTCCATATCTAGGACCAGAGGCATACATCCAATACATCTATATGTAGAGGTAATCATGTAAGGTTCTATATTTTCTTTTTGTATTAAGTTTTATATATTGGGTGAAGTCCACAGGGGTGTACCCTTGGCAGTTCACCCTTAGGGGGGAATTCTACCTAATCCTTAGAAACATGTTATAGGTTTCCTAAGTGTGGGTCTTGAAATTAGTCCAAGAAATAATCTAAGGCATCCCATAATATCAATATGAATCCAAGGAGAATCATTCGTGGAATTCAATTTATTTTTTAGAAATATAAGGAATCCTTAGTACTAAGATGATTCATACAAAATCTAATAAAAAGACCAAATCCAAGTTTCATATTTCACTTGGTAGAAATATCAATGAATTGGTTGGATTTCCATGAGTCTGTCCAAGGAAAACTAAAATGAGAGTCCAAGTATCACTCAGGGTATACAACACCTTTTAATAATTTCATTTTTTTATCCATAATCAATCATGACATAATAATAGTTCAAAATTCCATAATAATAATAATATCCATGATCACACATTATAATTTAACAAGATCTAGGTGACATGTTCATTCCATTCACCTTTCATTTAAATCAATTATCAATTACAATTGTAAATGAAATTCAACACACCTTAGGAGTTGATTAATTACATAGTCAAGTATTAGAGGCCTATCAAGGTATCACACCATTCCATTCAATTAAATTAAACCATTTCATTTATAAGGGATAAATCAACAAACCTCAAGGGGGTTTAATAACATAACAAGGTATAGTTTTATGTTTTAATTCAAGTAAAGTAAGTATCCATGTAATAGAACAATTTATTAATCCATGTATGTCATTCCATTCAATAAATTAAACTCCATTTAACATTTAATTTATTTATGTAAAAAGGGGGAAACAAGGTTCTGCACTAATTATCAATTAATTTAGTACAAAAATATCATTCCCCTTTTTAAGATCCCATCCAAACACATCTAAAGTGTTTTTTGGTAAATTAAAAGTATTAGATAATGATAAAAATAATAAGATACACCCAAAGGGGTTTCCCAAGTTCATGTCACAACCTCAAACTATGTCAAAGGGTATAAAGAACATCAATTTCATGATCTAGACATTTAATTTTGGATATTTTCCATTTTAGGGGAAATTTGTGGAAAGTATGGTGTACGGAACTATGGAAACAATTTATAAATAATGATCCATTCATGGAAATCACATAGAAAAACCGCCTCATGCTTAGGTATATTTATTATCCAATATCAGCCTTTAGTTTGAGTTGAATTATAGAAAATTTAAGAATGGAAAAACAAATTAAAAATAGAGCATATGAATTTATATGGAAATAACATACAAGATGGAGAGTTAAACTAATAAATTAATTAAGAGGAACCATGGACTAACTGAGGGTGATCCAACACAATCGACAATGGTTGATTCTAAGACCAAATTAGGGATATACATCAAATCCTAGGGAGGAATCCAATGGGTATCTCGAGTGGTTGATGTTCATGGGAAGTGAGGGAGAAAGAGGGAGGAAATAGGGTTAAAGGATTAAGGGGGAAAAAGTAAAATTACCATTTTTAAAGGGGCTTGGGGTTTGGTAACACAATTTACCAAACCATTCACCAATTTTACAGTTCACACAGCCTAAGAGACACACCCTTGTATGGTTCATGTGTAAAATTAAGGAAATTGTGTTCCAACCATGCCTTTGGCATTGTCTCACCCCCACACCCTACATGGGCTAGGAACATGGTTAGACAAACCATGTGAAATCAATTTGGTTCAACTGTTAAATTTATTATATACTTTTGGATGGTTGTGTGTCCTCATGTTACATGTTTTACAAACCATGTGAAACCCCAATATGTTCACATGGTTGAGGTGCGCGGCCATCACTAACCATGTTTTAATGGTGTGCCTCCCTTTTCCCTTCCAAAAATCGATATCTTGAACTTATTTACTCTCTAAAATAATCTTGAACCCTTAAGAAACCTATTGGGCCTTAAACATCATCTAAAAACAACATTTTTAAGTGTCCCAAATATCAGAATTACATTCCAAATCTTAGTTTTCAATTTATCCCATCCATAAAATGAAAGTTCAAATTCCTTTAGAAAATTTCAACCCATCCAAAACATGGGATCTTATAACCTACACACCTTAGAACTTATTATCCTCAAGAATCCTTGGGGGACAATAAAAACATCACCTGACCTACAAGGGTTGTGAAATTCTTCTTGAATGGCTATGTTATATTTTTAAATGCCTAATTCACCTCCAAGAATCACTTTAAAAATACAGTACTTAAGTCACTAAAACTCAAGACAATTTTTGTAACTATATTTGAAACAATAATATGGTTCTTACTTAAGATCATAAAACCCAATACATGATAATTTCATTGTCTCTTTCATCAGGTGGCCTATGGTACCCCCCACTATAGGTTCTAGATTTATTTGGATAATTCCGTTTCATGATACTCCCACCATTATAATTTATTATTGAAACACACCCCAATATTTTATAAATGTTAATAGTATGATTATAATCTTATTAAACCCTATCACACATGTGGAGATTTCTCTTGTTCCTTGATTTTATCCATACGATCAAACTATAATCAACCTAATCTAGCTTGGTTGCACCATATTTTCCTCAAAAAACCATGGATGTATTTTCCACTACACTCACCTCATACAAATGAAGTGCTGGATTCATTTCTTCATTGAACGCATACAACTATTTGAAGAAGCCAATTTGAATATCCTCTATTAGGATATTTTTGAAAATTATTGGCTTATTAGTCAATGAATCACCAAAACTTGGTTCTAACATCTTCATTCCAAGGAACACTAAGATCATTGAAAGCATGGTCAACAAATTCTATACCCAAACACAGGTAATGTCTCCTAACTTATACCATCCTATTCATTTCCATTATCATTCCATAGAATAAACACCACAACAATACTGATCCAATATCCTTGGAACATTACAAACTATCCTGGGTCTGATGGCCACACTCAGACTCCACACATGTTTGTATTTGAACCTTTACCTAGAATTAACAAATAAATTCAACCATATATAGTCTTATTTATTCCATGGAATCAAAAACTAAACAATCATCACAAAAATAGTCTTAGGGTACCATAACCCTTCTCATGTGAGGGTTTCCCACCAGTGATCGATGTTTTTTTTTCCTACCTTGGAAGAATCCTCATCATATTTCCCATAAAAAGAGTTCCAAATCATCACAACCAATGATCTGTCCATCCTCGAACACAATGACTATCACAAATAAGAACCCATTCATTTCAAGCACTAACAAAAATTTCACCCATCTCTTATTTCTTCTTTCTAAGAACTGTTCCCATGGAATTTTTTGAATTTAAACTAACAATAATGGTCTCCACCATCAAACGGAAAAAGGTGTACTCCCCAACTGATGGATTATTTCATACCACTCATTAAGTGAAACTCTTAAGTAGTTCCTACATCATACTATAAAAATAAATTCATTTAGCTCAGTGCATATCCAATGTTTTCTTAGTGTACTCAGTACGATGTCAATATATTGGGCATGATCACCTCTAAACTAAGAGTACACAAATATTCCATTGATAGACACATATATTTCTCCTGATCCATGCCCACATAAAACTAGGCTATACTTTACTTAAACTAACCCCTGACACCAAGTCTCTTGATAATGTGTGTCAAGGTCCACCCATGGGATAACCATATCATGGAACCGGACTTAAGTCAAAATTAGTCCTCATCATAGGGTAAATCCCTTTAATTTTTTCGAAATTTCAGGTCACCACACCCGCAATAATCACTTCTTTAATACCATAAATCATTGAATCACACTCAAACTCTCTCCAATTAATGATTTAATGGTAACACATGCTAGATTAATGAACCAAACTTACCATATGCAGTAGGTGTACATCCCATACTACCTGATTCAAGACCTAACTCATACTCCTGTGAGTTGTCCATCAACAAGGCCAAGATGACCATGATACATGGAACATTAATTTCTAACATGATAGGAGATCCCTTGGAACTCCTCTTCAAAACCAGGAACATCACCAGTACCATAATTAATCAAATGACCACCCGTCTCACAGTGCCATTTCAGAAATTAAAGTATCAACTGCACAACCATCAGTCAACTTGGTGAGGTACTCGAATAGTCCATCCCATAGAAGTTAGTCTTGATACTCAACACTATAGGTTCTTTTAAAAAACCAAAGGCATCATCATGCCTATATCATAAAACCCCAACACCTTCTATCTATAGGTCTTAAAATAGGCATGAAACTAAGCTCACCACCTCAAAGGAAAATTTAAACCCCAAGACAACCTATCTCATGGGTTAGCCTCAATCAAACCTAAGGTTGATGAACCCCTTGGGTCTGAGTTAAATCTGAGGGACACTAGGTATCCCACCTAGAAATACAATTTAAATCTCCAAATAGATCCACTCAGCTCATCCACCTAGCCCTAGGTATCTCACATGAGAACCATATCCTATATACGGGCTTCTAATATATGTCATCCAATGTGCCTCTAAATTATATCTAAATATGTGGAATTAAAGGTAGGTAAAAGATCCGAGACATACTAAGTAAAAATATAAAAACATAGGTGTCATGGTATGACTTACTAAGAATCATGCTACCAGGCACTAAATCACTTCAATAATATACATAAGTGAGTTATCCCTAGAGGGTTACAACATCAACATAAAGGGATATAGATCTGACACACACTGGGTATTTACATATGGTAATACCCCCCTCAAATTTGAATATAACAGACAACCCCTGCCTCCCTAGGGTGTTGTTTTATAATCTATGAGTCCTACTAGAGTCAGATGGTCAAAGAACAACATTTAACCTTACTAGGAACTTGGCTCAAATGTCTATCATTTATCATACCAAGGGTGCTACCATAACTAGATAACTCCTAACTAGAAAAAGCATGAACTCTAAAACAAGGTCATGCCTAAGAAAACTCTACAATCACCTATTAACCTCTAGGTTCAGTCTATAGCATAAAATATTCCAACTGAGACTCACAAGAAACATATGCATTCTTATACAAGACATCTCTCAAGGAAAAACTAAAACTAACCCTTTCACATGGGTTTTTCACTATTAACACCTCTGAAAGGTTTTATTTAAGTTATTACATTGATTTTATTTCACTATAAATATTTAAAGGGGCTTGGATATATAGAATAAAAAGTATCAGTTATAAAGTAAAATGTAAAATTGGCACTTTATCTAGATGATGACTTATAAAAATATGGGAAAATTATTTCATAATTTCCTTTTTAACCATTTAATTTATCCATAAGTTCTTAAAATAGGGATTATTTAAAGAAAATTTCAATCATAAACTATATAGTAAAAAAATATTTAGGTTTTAATTGGCATTTTAATTAACTAATGCCTCATATTAGTAAATCTCAGAAAGAAAACAAAAGGTCTTTTATCATTTTAAGGGGGGTTGGTTAAGTAGGATGACACTATAAATTTATAAGATTCAACATATAATTTATTTTTGAAACTTTAAATGACTATCCATATTTATCATAAACATACCTCTAAGGGGTTAAGTACCAAGGAATGTAAGAATAAAGGCAACTTGTGTGGGTCCCTTCAATCCAACTTGGGTTAAGTTATATAGGTATCCATTCACAATTTATCAATCCAATGCTCTATAAATTATAGTTATCATCCCATTTAAGTTAAAACTAATAATAGTTCACTTATTAAATATGATTCACACCCTTAGTGGACTTATCTCATAATCTTGGGATGCTAAAACTCACCAATAAGGGCTGAGTAAAGAATACAAGAATTCAATTATACGATTCATTATTCTCAATTTATAGAGGTTCAATCCTTTATAAGTTACAATTTACACAAAATTTGACTGACATACATAAGAAATAACATTAATTTATTAAAAACTAGAAATTTACTAGACATTTTCAAGGTTCAATTTCAAAATAATTTCATTTTTTAATCAATTTTTGGTTAGTTAGATAGAATTTCATCATCAAAAATGTGGGAACATGCAATTTAAGTTGATGTAGAAACTTTATTTAACCAACCTTACATCATAACTATAATAATAAAATATATCACGTCAGTATATATTTCAAATATACAAGGAGGGAAATCATATAATCATAGTATACAGGTAAGTGTGCTAAATATTCAAACAAGCATGGGATACAAATAAGCATGATATTGACATGTGAATCATATGTTCCTAAAAAACTGTATGAATGCACCTCTTCTCTTTCCATATCGAGATAAGAGATAAATCCGTTAAATTAATAACTAGTAAAAATACATAAATCACTCAAGGTGATATAATAATCAACTATAATATTGAACCACATGAACAACATTCCCAACCCAGGAAACTTGATCTTTCCCATGTGTGTGGGTTGGCCATTCCTAGACATGATATATTTACCATGTTTTGAAACATTCATAGTCTTCTATTTATCATCCCAAAATAGTATGAAAATATATATATATATATAATACAAATTTTTCACATCCTAACTCGGTTCACTCTATAAATAGTAGTTGGACCTGTCAATGATAAGTCCTCAAGCACCCCTCCCTATACACCATAAGTTTTTGACTAGTAGTGAAGGTCTAATGATGGTATAGTGAGGAGAATATAGCCTCTAGATCGTTACTAAAATACAACATATGAATAAAGAAAATAAAGTTAGTGGAAGATAATAATAACTAATAAGTAATAGTGAATAGATAACCTATAAATACTAAATAAATAACCATGCATGAACACGCTATGCCTTAAATACACATCTATAAACATACAACAAGTAATATATACAAAATGACTATGCTAACAAAATAATAAATAAATAAAATACTGAAATCTAGTGGGAATACTGAGTACAAGATCAGTCTATATATCCCATTTCAAGTTATAGACAAATGATACAATAGAAAATAAGTATAATCAAAGATCTTTTCATGTATCTATACCTTCATTCATGAGATTTATTTGAGTAACCAATGTTATACTGAATAGGGTGTGAGTAAAACTCAGTTGGCCAATACCAATGGCGTTTAATGCAAATTCATTTTATGAATATAAATTGTAATTGTGCACAGGCATATCAAATGTAATGTATTAAATAAATAATTTAATATTAAACATAGTGAATCTTAGGTTCCTCATGGGACACCAGCATAACCATACTTGGTTTGTCCCAATCCGGAGTATCTCTAAACTTTTTACTTATTTTAAATTTATTTTTATATGATTAGGACCTGAGGAATATGACCAAGGAATCCATATGTAGAGGTAATCATGTAATATTCCATCATTTCCATTGATTTTAAGTTTTATAATATGAGTTAAGTCTACAAGTATTTACCCTTAATAGTTCACCCTAAGGGGGAGTTCTACCTGATACCTAGTAATATGTCCTATGTAGCCTCATTGTAATACTTAAAAGGAGACTAAGGAATAATAAAAGTCAGTCTATAATATCAATCCAAATATAAGGAAAATAATCCAATGAATTCAATTTAATTTCCAAAAATATAAGGAATATTTGGTTTTAATGCATTCACAATCTAAGACAAAGATTGATTCCAAGTGTATTCTTTAACTTGGTAGAATCATCGATGAATTGGTTGGCCTCCCATGATTCTATATAAGGAAGCCATAATATGAGTCCAAGAATGACTCAAGGAATACCATAACTTTTAATAATTTTAGTTCCATGACTTTAATCATGCATGATATAATAATTGTTCAAAATTACATAATAATTATAATATCCATGATCACCCATTATAATTTAACAAGTGGTTAGAGAAATATTCATTCCATTCACCTTTCATTTAAATAAACTATCAATTATAATTGTAAAGGCAAGGAAACACACCTTATGATGTGGTTTAACTATATAGACTAGGCTTAGGGTCCTATCAAGGTTTCACATCATCCCATTCAATTCAATCAAACCATTCAATTTATAAGTGACAAATCAACCCACCTCATGGTAGTTTAATTACATAAAATTTATAGTCTTATGTTTTAACTCAACGAAATTAAGTATCCGTGTCATAGAAAAATTTATTAATCCATCTAATTCATTTAATTAAATAAATTCAACTCCATTTAACATTATATTTATTTATGTAAAAATGTAAAAATAATGGTCTACACCAGTTAGATATTAATTTAGTGAAAAAATATCATTACCCTTTTTAAGAGACAATCCAAACACACCTAAATGGTGTTTTGGTCAATTAAAATCATTGGACAATAAGAAAAATAATAAGACACAACCAATGGGGTGTCCCAAGTTGATATCACAATCTCCAACCATATAATAGGGTCTAATGAAAATCAATTACATAGTCTAGATATTTAATTTAAGGTATTTCTCATTTTAGGGGTAACAAAATGAAAGTCCAGTGTACGATACAATGTTAACAATTTATAAATGATGAGAATTTGTGGGAAAATTCATAAACCACCTACCTCATTCTTAGGTAGCTTTAATCAACCAATACCAACCTTTATTTCAAGATGAAACATGAGAGAATGGAAAATTAGACAAAAACCTAAAAAATATGGAATATGATATCGCATGGAAATAAAATCCAAGATGGAGAGATAAATTAGGAAAATAATAAAGAGGAATGATAGAATAACTGAGGGTGATCCGATGTAATCAATAGTGACTGACTCCATGCCCAAACAAGAGATATACATCAAAACCGTAGGGAGGAATCCAAATTTCATCCTAAGTGGTTATTGTGCATGGGAAGTAAGGGAGAAATAGAGAGGAAATATGTTTAATGGATTAAGAGGAAAAGATTAAAATTACCCTTTTTAAATGGTCTAACAATTTGGATGCATGCACCAACTATGCAACTCTCACTACCTGAGATCCACACCCTTGCATGGTTCATGTTCACAATTAAGGAAACTGTGCACCAATTATTCCTTTGGCAATGTCTCACTCCCACACCTCACATGGGCTAGGAAAATAGTTAGATAAACAATGCATAAGATATTTGATTCAACTCTACAATTTACAATAGACTTTCTCACAGTTGTGTGGCCTCATGTTCGTGGTTTTAGAAACTCTGTGACACCCCTATAGAGCCATATGATTGAGGGGAATAGTTATCACTAACCATGTTATAACTATGTGACTCCATTTTCCCTTCCAAAAATTGGGATCTTTAAGTATGACACTCCTAAAAATTATCCCATACACCCAAGGCACCTCTCGGGCTTTAAATACTATCTAAAAACAACATGTTAAAGTTTTTAAACTCTTAGAATTATGTTCTCAAACATAGTTTTCAATTTGGACCATCCTAAAAATGAAAGTTTAAATTTATTTAGATAATTTAAACCCATCCAAAACAGAGGATCTTATACTATTTCTATAACTCTATAAAAAATCTACTATAATTTCCTATGGTTGTTCTCTTCCTTGGTTTTGGGATATGGGTGACACCACATGGGATTTGAACATGGTAGTTTTTGATAAAAGAAACTTTTGGAGAATCAAAGTGTTTTTATAGGTAATATTGGAATGGATTATGTTGTGTTTGTTCATATTCATTGGGGAAATAGATCATCGATGGAAGTCACAATGATCACGAGTAAATTTTTGGAGGTTAAAGTTATATATTGGTTTGTGTGTGTGTGTGGATACATGGAATTTACATTCCAAGATGTTTTAAAATAAAATTCTTATAAATGGATCATTGATGAAAGTCATCATTATTACAAGACCATGTTGGGACATCCAGGTTGTGTATGGGTGTGTAATTTTAATAATGGATTTATATTCTAAGGTATTTGGATAACCTATTTTAGCATATTTTCAAAGAACATTTTATTTTTTTTAAAAACTGTTTTGATCACTTGATTTATAGTTTAGAAATACTTTGGTAAAATATTATTATCTATTTATATTTTCATAAATTTTTTTAAATTTCCTTTAATAATCCTGTTGTTTTATAAAACTGTGAGACAACATGATTCTCATCTTAGTGGAATGTGGAAAAAGAATAATAGGGTTTCCTACTAGGTTGTTATACTCACCCATCCATATGCACCTCAATGTATATATATAATTTTTCTTATATGATATAGGAAAGGGAAAGGTTTATTACACCACCAGTGGAGAACCTTGATAGTGGTTGTTGTGGATATTTAAAGATGGAACTTTTGTACATGGTCATGTCTTGAATTTTAGAGTTGTTCCACCTTGGTGGTTGATTCTGTCACTATTTTGGAGTCTTAGTTTTTTTGGTTTATTTGTTTCACCTACTACTCTAATATTTTCTTATTAATCCTTTGAGTTATTAAATATTTTCCCATTCATCATTTTATAGTTGTCTCATTCATTTTTATATGTTTGTATTCATCTTAATTCTTGTGTATGGTTGTGTGTGTGTGTTTAAATGTAAAACATCCCGCTTCATATTCTTATGTTAAACCCTCATAATTTATTTACAAACTTTGGTGTTTGGAGGATGTCACCTAAGGTTAGTAGCACCTCCGACCCAGCCCAAGACAATGGTTTAGTGGGGATATTACAAATTTTATCAGTTTGGTTGGTCCTTGATCTAGGATGGTAGAAAATATATAAGACCTTTTAGGACTTTAAATGTATATCATAAAAAGACATAGCTAACCATTTTATGTTTAACTTTAAGTTACCAATATTTTTTGGGAACAAAAAAGTGTTCTAAAGAACTTTTAGGTGTGTTATCAACTTATCCTCATGGGTTTAGCCAATGAATGTTATCTATCATTCATTCTTGAAGAGACTTCCCACTAAGACTATAATGTCACATGGTTATTTGATTCTAATATTGTGATATTGTGATTATTTTAACTTCATATATATGATTAAACTAAGGATAAAAATAATTAATTAGAATTTATTGATGTGGTTTTAAAATAAAATTTCATGAGTGAGGACAATGATAAAAAAATATGGAAAGTGTAATAGATAATGTGGTTCCACATGAACCACAAGTGAACCAGTAGTTGGTTCAGAGTATTGTGTAGGTGTTTCAAGTTGTTGAAAAGGGACCTTGAGAAAATGAACCTCCTCATATGAATCAAACAATGGAGTTACTTAAGATTAATTCACTGATATTATAAGGTGATTCGATACCTGAACAAGTAGAAGTTTGGTTGAATGGGATACATGAAATATTTCACTTCCTTGAAACCATAGATAAAATAAAATTCAAGCTAGTGAGATACATGTTTTAAGACTTGAAAATATAGTTGTGGGATTTAAATATTTATGAAATGTTGGTTTAGAACCATAATTAATAATGGTTTAATAAAATGTTTTATCCATACATCTTACAGTTGATGAAGATGATGGATTTATTCCATCTAAAAAAAGGAAATATGTCAGTAACTTAATATAGTGATCAATTCAATCACTAGGTTTACTTCACACTGGAGGTAGAAAGTAGTGAAATACTAAAGTAATGGATATTTGAGGTAGGCCTATGATCTGAGCTACACTTAAATGTAGTTATTTTTTGTCTTATTGATTCACTACTGGAAAAGGGATCTTTCCCAACAGTTGTGTACCAACGGTTCAAAGAACCGTTGGCATATCATATCTTTCCCAACGGTTTCTATAAACCGTTGGGAAAAACCCCTCAATGCATAGTTTTCCCAACGGTTGTATGAAACCGTTGGGAAAGATAGGTTTTTCCCAACGGTTCTTAAGAACCGTTGGGAAAAGTGGTGAAGGACCCTTGTTTTCCCAACGGTTATATGGAAACCGTTGGGAAAGATGGTTTTTCCCAACGGTTCTAAGAACCGTTGGGAAAAGTGGTGAAGAAATTGGGAAAGGTTGGTCTTTCCCAACGGTTATTAAAAACCGTTGGGAAAAAAAATCCCCAAATACCAAATCGAGCCAGCGGCCTCCCCACATTACAGAAGCATTCACCTCGTGTCCTCCTGGAGCGATTTCTTGCGGAAGGACCTCCCAATCCCCACATCGTCCATCAGATCAGCACCTACCAGGTTAGACTCCTATATTTTATCAACGATATAGTTCAGCTCTTATAAATCATATACTTCTATTCTTGATTTTGTTATTCCCAATTATTAGGGTTTTTGTAAAAATTTATGATTGTTTCATGGTGGTCATGTGCACCACTATAGGTACATTGATTCACTAATTTATTTTGGTATTTCCATAAAATTCGAATACAATTTATTAATGAATCAATGTTGGGTGTTAACATGAAATTCATGTTCTTGATTTTTGTTGAACACCTTATTTATGGTATGGGGTAAGATTATTTAAAGTGTAAACAAATACTTATATAGAATTTCCTTGTAAAACCTGATGGTTTAATTCTAGTTAAATGGAATCATAATTTTTTATGTTATTAATATTTAGTAATTGGTGAGGTGAATCATATATGTATATGAAAAATAGATCAAGATCATTTAGTATTGGATAGAATTATTCCCTAGTAATGTGAGACCCTTATGTTGTTGGGTGAGTATGGAGTAGTGAGATATATTGCTTGTTACTTACCTTTTTTCAATTCTATGAGCTAATGATGGCATGCACTAATTTTTTGAGATCTTTCAATGTTTTTATGTTTTTGATAGTGATCCATGATGTGTATCCTAGTATGTAAGATCTTGTTGGGTATTAGACCCTAGATTGGGTGAATTTGTATGCGGTAGGGTGCTTTCTAGGATGGGTTGTAGTGATGTGATGGTAACATATGAGAGGGGTGGGTCTTACTAATGTGGATTCATTCTATATCATAAGCATGTAAATATAATTTGTATTATGATAACTAAATGTGAATGATGTGTGATCAAATATTGTCTTATCCTGGAGAATTCCTTGTGATATATTGATATGGTGGCATGAGTGATGATGCATGTGGTGACATGACCAACATACATGTGTTTCATGGTTAGTGATCAATTAGGCTAATGATCCTATGATCATTGGGATGTGACTCTCAATGATTCAAGAAGAGTTATTAATATGATAACATGAGGGTGTGTTCCTATTTGGTTTTGTCATTCGGTCAGTTTGGACCCCCCCACGCGCGTTTATCAAGCGCGCGCAACGCTTAAAGAACGCATAATGAGACCTCCCGCGCAGACCGCACGTCCGATTGACGTTCCGTCTGTGTGTGCACGTCGCGAATAATAATGGGATTGTTGTCCTGTGATTTCAAGTCAATCTGATGTCGTCCGCTATGAGTTTGAACGTTAGACGCCCATTTTGGCCGTTTATGACACCAGAACGGCGTTACCGGTCACCGCGGGCACACGGCACGGCCGATTGACGTGCCGTCTGCTCGACCACTTCATAAATCACTCACCCGTATTTTTTGTCTGATTTCAGGCCATTCTGACTTCGTTCGGCCTGTTTGGACCCCCTCGCGCGCGTTTACGAAGCACGCTCATCACTTAATACACGAATATTGAGCCGTACCGCGCAAACCGCACGTCCGATTGACGTGACCTATGCGCGTACACGTCACGAATAATAATTAGAATGTCTCACGGTGGTTTCAGCTCAATCCGGAGACGCGGTGTGGCCGACACTGTTGTACCCCACTCTCTTGGATTTTAATGATCACAATCACTCTCATCGTGATCTAATATTGTTTCAAGTGTTTTTGATGGTAGGAAATAGGGTGCCTAGAAGCTGGCCCAAGAAGTATTCAAAGTGGACTGTTTAAGTCCACCGGCCAGCCGGTGTGAGACCACCGGCCGGCCGGTAAGGGCACCGGCCAGCCGGATCCAGCCCATCGGCCAGCCGGTGGACAAGGCAGAAGGGCTTGCCCTCTGCCAGGTGCCACCGGTCAGCCGGTGTCTGGACACCGGCCAACCGGTGGGTCCAGACAGAATGGGAAGCCTTCTGTCCAGACCACCGGCCAGCCGGTGGCCTCCTCACCGGCCAGCCGGTGGGACTCCTTGGAATAGTGAGACCTACTGTCTCACCACCGGCCAGCCGGTGTGATTCTCACCGGCCAGCCGGTGGCTCCTGGGCAGAAGCTCTCTCCACCTTCCAAGGCACCGGCCAGCCGGTGGACAAGCACCGGTCAGCCGGTAAGCAAAGTCAAACTAGCCGTTAGAGCTTGACCAGACTTGCCCACTTTATCCCCAACGGCTCCGAAAGCCCTCCAACGGCCATATTGAAGTATTTGGGAGTATTTCTCCTATAAATAGACGTCCATGGATGCCGGGAAGACTACCGATGATATACCAAAGCATACCAAAGCTATTTTTCATTTGAGCCTCCTACGACAATTCTCAAAGGCCACTTGAGATCCAATTGCAATCCTTGAAGCTTGGGCTGCCTCTACATCAACTACACTCACTTCTTGGCGCTCAATCCGAGCCACGGTGTGGCTGGGACCACTAAAACGTTCTCTCTTTTGTTGAAAATGGACTAAATTGTAAGTGAAATCAACAACTGTCATACGGGAAACCGACCAAACGCCTTCGTAATCTATTTACACTTTAGGAAAAAAATCCATGGGTCATATTTGATGTGTAAGAGTCAATACCACCTCAATCCGAGGCATGGTGAGGCCGACACCACCCAAACCGTCTCTCATATGTTAAAAATGGACAACATTTTACATACATACGCCAAAATGATCAAACAAATTCTGATTGTGTTGAAACATTAGGATAACAATCCATGGCTCATATGTGACATGTACGAGTCAACGCCGCCTCAATCCGAGGTCCGTTGGGGCCGACACCACTCCAAGTGTCTCTCTTTTGTTTAAAATGGACATAACTTTAAGTGAAAACAACTGTTGACAAACGCCAAACCAACCAAACGCATTAGGATTCTATTGAAACTTTAGAAAAACGATCCATGGGTCATATTTGACTTTTACGAATCAAACCTACTTCAATCCAAGCCACGGTGTGGCCAGGACCACTCAAATTGTCTCTCTTTTCTTGAAAAGGGACTAAATTGTAAGTGATATCAACAACTGACATACGAGAAACAGACCAAATACCTTCTAATTCTTTTGACACTTTAGTAAAACAATCCATGGGTCATATGTGACATGTACGAGTCAATCCCACCTCAATACGAGTCACCGTGGGGCGGGGACCACCCAAACTACCTCTCATTTGTTCAAAATGGATTAATATTTTACGTACATATGCCAAACCGATCAAACGGATTTTGATTGTGTTGAAACTTAAGGACAATGATCCATGGATCATATTTGATGTGTACCAGTCAACCCAGCCTCAATTTGAGGCATGGTGTGGCACTTACTGAGTTAAAAGTGATGAGACTCCTATGAAAATACCTTTTCACTATATATTATAAAAGTGGTTGTCGTATGAAGATTGAAATGGGTGTAAATAATATTTGACTTATTGAAACTCTGATTCAACTATACTGGATGATTTTTGTCATATGAAGATTAAAATGGGGAATTATTCACCATGACTCTATTCAAAGAGGTGGTGTTCTTTTTTGTTGTTTTAAGTGTGTCAGTGTTTTTGTCATATGAAGATTCAAATGGGGAATTATTCAGAATGATTCTATTCAAAGAGGTGGTGTTTTTTTCAGTGTTGTTTTTTATGCAGGTGCACTGGAGGGGCCACTGGAGGAGCTACTGACAATTCTGAAAATACTGAATACCAACGGTTGTAAACCGTTGGTATACTTTTCCATACTTAAACATATTCCAACGGTTTCCATGAAACCATTGGGAAAAAATCTATACCAACGGTTTACAACCGTTGGTATAAAATAAAAACCATTGAATTCCCAACGGTTTCATGAAAACCGTTGGGAAAAATACTATACCAACGGTTGTAAACCGTTGGTATAAGATGAGAATATAGTATTCCCAAACCGTTGGGTAAACCTATACCAACGGTTCAGCAAGAACCGTTGGCAAATCCACACCTCCAGTGGGCTACCCCAACGGTTTACTTCAAACCGTTGGTATATATCTTTCCCCACGCCTTACTTCCCTACGGTTTGGACAACCGTTGGTATAGAATATACCAACGGTTCTCCAGCCTATACCAACGGTTCTAAACCGTTGGTATATCCTTTATTTCCAGTAGTGATTATAATGAAATAGGGAATAAGGTGTTGGTCTAAGAGAGAGATCTGGCAGGAAATCCTAGTGGAGTGGACACTTTTTTCTATTTAAGTGTGGGAAGGAACTCTAGTATTCAAAATAAACATAATAGGGAGGGATACTCCAAGGGAAGTAGGATACTGAAGACTACTCTACTAGATCAAACTCTTATCCACTATTTCATAGCAATAAACTTGAATGATTTTTAGAGTGGATTTCTTAAACATAGGAAGAAGTGTTGTATAGTACAAACAAAGAAATTCCAAAATTTTCACAACAAAGGGAATCATAAAATTATTGCACTAGACATTTGAAGTAAATGGGAGGAGATAGATCAATCCAGCCTTAGGCCTCTTATCCTCTAATGAAACAATATCATCAGAATAGTTATTTTCCCCAGAATTAGAAGATCTAAGATAAATCTAGGAACACCTCAATAGTCCCATAGACACCTCAGTATGAGAGAAAGAACTATTATATGGGGGATGATCAACAGTTATATGTAATTGAGTAGACTATTCCTACTAAGCATTCAATTTCCTCTATGGTACAAGGTACCCTAATTTTGAACTCAACTTTTATGTGTGTGTTTTTATATCAGTACATCTCATTCCTTTATTGTTTATCATCTAGTAAAACAAATGGTATTTCACATCAAGATGATTCTTCACATCTTACGTATTAAGACACCCCACATGAAATGGGAGTATATAGGATTCAATTTCCCAACATGTTCCATTACCATTGATACGGTGTAGTTTCTCAAGGAGTTTATGATCCTAGAGATAGATATTTTTTATCTAATCTTTAGAATGGATTGGCTAGTGGAATTTAATTCTCACATTTACCATTTTGATCAAAAAGTGAAATTTACATCCTTTTATGGTACTGTTAATTTATTCAAGTGGTTTTGAGATATTAATGATGATAGATCAAGACCTTTAGTAATAGTGGTTAGAACCATATATGGCTAGTAAAAAGCACTAATTTTGGGATCTATATATGAAATTTGGAATATAAATATTTTTTTATATTGGATAGATACCAAAAGTTCTTTTTTAATTTTTTATCAAGGCTAACACCTTATCAAGAAATCAAATTTACTATCAATATACTCATGAGAACTAGTCATATTTCTCTCCTGTCATACATAATATATTTAAAGGAACTATAGGAATCAAAGTACTAGCTCGAAGAATTCGAAACCAAGGTCTTCATTGGACTAATCACATCTCATTGGGATACTCTAGTTCAATTCATAAAGAAGGTAGATGGTTACTATGATTATGTATTGATTACCATAGACGGAACCAAGTTACGATAAAGAATCAATATTCCTTTTATTAAATTGACAATAAATTTTATCAATTAAAGAGAGCTAAGTGGTTCTCTAAGATTGATATATGATTAGGATGCCAACAAATTAAAGTTAATAAAGAGGATATTCTGAATATAATATTTTGGATTCGATGCAATAATTATGAATTTTTGGTCATGTCCTTTGGTTTTATAAATGCACTAATGGTTCTTATGGATTAGATCAACTGTATCTTCCATAAGTACCTCGATTCATTTTTTATGGTAATTATTGGTCATATTTTGGTTTATTCTATGAATAGGAATAACCCTGAGAAGATATTAGATATTTTTTTTAGAATGTTTCATGATCGTTGACTTTATGATAAATTTTCTAACTGTGAGTTTTGGATCCAAGAAGTTTTTTGCCTATGAAACATCACTTATGAAGAATAAATATTAGTTGATACTTTGAATATCAAAGTAGTCATTTCTTGGTAGCCACCCAATAATGTCTTTTAGATTCAAAGTTTTTTATGATTTTTAGGATATTATCTTCACTTGGTTTGGTATTTTTTAAGGATTTATTCTCCTATGAACACATTGAAAAGGATTGGAATTTCATTCAAATGGGATGATAAATTTCATAAATAATTCTAGTAGCTTAAATCCCAATTCACTTAAAAACTCATCCTTATATTTCTAGAACCATTTTAGGGTTATATTGTTTAATATAATGTTTTTGGGTTATTTTTGGATTGAGTTATCATACAGGGAGATCATGTGGTGACTTATGGCTCAAGAAATTTGAGAACGCATGAAAATAATTATCTAACACGTGACCTGGAATTAGAAACAGTGCTCCATGACATGAAAATATGGTTTCATAATCTATTTTTTAAAAATTTCATAGTATTCACTGGTAATAATAGATTGAATAATATTTTTCTTAGTAATACTTAAACTTGAGGAAATAAATATGGATGAAGTATCTTTAGATTTTTGATTTTGACTCTATGTATACACCCAGAAAATATAATTTTATGGAATATGTTCGACTTAGATGGATTATAGTGAAGTGGTTAGAGAAGATCGTGACTAATGTTAGTTGATGGGTGTTATTTCTAAGATTCATCTAGACCATATTAAATATAATGAGAATGTTGTTTTATTCTTAATCACTCTTAAACCAAATTTATTTTATTTTTTCAAGGAGTCTCAATGATCTGATCTTGATTCCATCACTATTAGGTCAAGCCTAAATAGTGAGGATACCATGAATAGTTGGCTAAGGATATATAATAGATATTTTATTTTCAAAATGGAATCATGGTGCCTCAATTTTTCTAAGAAAAGATTATTTTGGCACATAGACATTCAAAATGGTCTATTCACCTAAAAATTTGTAAAATGTACAAAGTAATGAAATCTCATTACTATTGATCAAGTATGAAAATGAATATTGCAGATTATATTAATAAATGCCTAAATTGTTTGAAGTTCAAATAAGATCATGAATAGACACTTGTTATGATATAATCTATTATTATACTTGTTTTGAAATGGTAGAATATCATTATGAACTTTTTCACTGATCTACCTTGGATTCTTTATAAATATGATGCTAATTGGGCGATTTTGGATTGACTTACCCAGTCAACACACATTATCCATATCAAAGAGTCTAATATGGTAGATTATATAAAAATTAATATATTTTAGAAGCATCTAAGCTACATGGAGTAATAGTTTTTATTATCCCTAGTATGGATCCTCGATTCACATCATGGATTTTTTTCTCCGTATAACGGGCTGTCAAAAATCAATTAACCATTATCACAACATATCATCCTTAGATGGATGAAAAATCAGAAGGCATGATTTAGACATTGGAAGATATATTATGGGAATATTTCATAGACTTTGGTGGCTTATGAAAATATCATATACTATTAGTGGAGTTATCATATAATAATAGTTATCATGTCAAAATTCATATGGCCCCAATTGAGTCATTGTATGTTCATTCTTTCCATTATCCACTTTATTAGTTAGAAATAATAGATACTTCACTAATAAGACCTATAATTTTCCACAATCCTATATAAAATGTCCAAGTGATTCGAAAGAGGATGGATATGGATCAAAGGATATAGAAATATTAAGCATATCATCATTGCTGGCCTTTTTCTTTCAATGTGAGTGATCTTGTATTTTTGAAGGTTTCATCGAGACTTAGGCATCATCCCTTGAGAAAGTAAGGGAAATTGGGTCCACCATATATTGTACCATTTGATATTCTAGAATGGATTGGTGATGTTTCATACCAGTTAGCATTACTATCAAGATTAGGTGTTGTACATAATGTGTTTCGTGTATCTCAGTAGAAGAATTATTAACCCATTCATAGTCTTTTGATTAGTTTGGATCGTGATATTCTTGATCCAAAGAGGATTTATATATATATACTAGTCCATATTTTAGATATACAAGAGAATAATTTTTGAGGAAATACTATTTATTTTATAAGAGTATGGTTACACCATGGTCAAATTCAATAAGATACTTGGAAATAATAGAATTTCATGCGAGAATAGTGGATAAACCTATTCCATATTTATAAGAATGAAAATAATAATAGTGGGGAGAATGTAAAACCCCTAGTGTGAGGTATTTTTCTTTATTATGTCTTATTTATTATTAAGGAATGTTTGGGTTAAGACTCAGAAAGTTTATAGAAGGTTTTATAAGGTTTTGTAAGCATTTTTTAAGGTGAATAGTTAGATCATGGTTTGGATAAACAATGCTCAGTTCTTCAAGAAACCATGAAAGGTATTTGGGGTTCATTGGGTAGGCATAAAATTTGTATGTGGTTTTAAAATACAATGTGGTTAACCATGTGACTTAGAATTTTTCAAGACAGAGGTAATTTTCATGCTTAGAGCATAGTTTTTCAAACTATGCAACCTAACCATGTGATGGAAAATTAATTTTATGGAAATTTACTTTAAAACCATAAAATTTATAGAAAATCCCTATTTTTACTCCTATTACCTAGTTTCTCTATTTATAGGGTTCCTCTAGGATACTTTTGATGATATTTTACATCCATAATCTGATTTTAATGATTATTTGACATTTGATTGTGGGAATCAAAGGTTAGGACTCGTTACTTCCTTCCTATTTGAGATATTATAGTTTCTTCTTGGATAAAACATTGGATAAAAGTTTTTATACTGATATCTATGGGATTGAATAAGTTTTGATAAATTTTTATTCAGATTTGAAAGTGAAATATAAGGAAGGGGCCAGATATATGATATCATATGAAGAATAATTGTTTCAAATAGATATGTGGTATGCGGTTTTTCCCTCTTTTCAAATTTTAGGGAATGTAAAAGACATCATGACTCAGAATTATTTTTATCTATATTGAATGAAATTTATATTTCCAAAACTCTATTGAAACTCTACTAAAATTTCCTATGATTGTTCTTGTTCTTGGTTTTGTGATGTGGGTGACACCATATGGAATTTAAAAAATATGGTTTTTGAAAAAGGAAACTTTTTTATTCAAAGTATTTTTTATGGGTATTATTTGATTATATTGGGTTGTGTGTGTTCTTGTCCATTGTGAAAATAAATCTTGGAAAAATTCATATTGATCACAGAACTATTTTGGGAGGTCCGGGTTATGCATGGGTGTGTATGTGGATACATGTAATTGAAATTCCAAGTTGTTTTAAATATACTACTTATTAATGGATCATGTAATGAAGTCACCATGATCACAAGACTATTTTGGGAGGTCCAGGTTATGCATGGGTGTATAAGTGGAATCATTTAGTTGATATTCTAGGGTTTTTTGGATAACCAATTTATTATTATTTTCAAAGGAAGGTTTATTTTTAAAAAAAACTCATTTTGATCACTGAATTTATTATTTATAACTTCTTTGGAAAAAAATTATTATTTATTTATATTTTCATAAACAATTTTAAATTTCCTTTGATACTCATCCTATTATTTTAAAAAACTATTATCTAACATGATTCTAGTCTTAGTGTCTTTTTGTAAAGGTCTCTTGGGGTTTCCTACTGATTCATTATACACACCCCTAAAATTTCACCTCAGTGCATATTTAAATTTTTTCTTTCATGATACTGAAAAGGGACTTGATTCATACTTCACTAGTGGATCCCATTGATATTGGATTCCATTTATTTTCAGAGATAGAAATTTGGTGTATGGTCAGGTCTTGGAATTTAGAGTGGTTCCACCTTGCTTTCCAAGTCTCTCACTACTTAGGAGTCTTAATTATTTTGGTTTGTTTGTTTCCACTATTAATCTGATATTGCCTTAGTAATCCTTTGAGTTGTTGGATATTATCTCATGTGTCATTTTAGAGTTGTATATTTTATTATTATATTTTTTTATTCATCTTGGTTCTTGTGAGTGGTTTTCTGCATGTGTTTAAGGGTAAAATTTCCCCCTCCTGTTCTTGTGTTAAAACCTCAGCATCTATTTCCATCCTTTGGTGTCTAGGGAATGTCACCTAAGGTCAGTAGCACTTCTGAACCAGACCAAGCTAATGGGTTGGGATGGGATGTTATATATCTTATCAAAATTAAATCATAAATCACTT
The DNA here is from genome assembly GCA_963277665.1 of Viscum album. Classification (NCBI taxonomy): domain Eukaryota; kingdom Viridiplantae; phylum Streptophyta; class Magnoliopsida; order Santalales; family Viscaceae; genus Viscum; species Viscum album. The sequence continues at coordinate 1,631,040,256 of OY728155.1, read as the reverse complement.
AGAGTTTTTTTATACATAAATTTTGTGATCAAAAAGATACTGCAACAATATAATCACTTTCAACAGTTGATAATTTTGCTAAATTTTGTTTCTTAGAACTCCATGAGAATAAATATTTACCAATAAATTGAAACATATATGATGTGATTTTTTTATCTATATTACAGCCACCAAAGTCAAAATAACTATAACTGATTAAATCAAATGAAGTTCCATCAGAGAAAAATAAACTAAGAATTAAATATTCTTTAATATATTTTATAATCCTTTTTAGAATTCTTTTAACAGCTATGAAATGGATTTATTTAGGATCATTTTAAAATATATCACACATTCAAGAACTAAAAATTAAATTGGGATGAGAGGTAGTTAAGTATAATAATCTAGAAATCATGCCTCCAAAAGTTTTAACATAAATAAATTTTCCAAATTCATCTTTATCAAGTTAATATAAAGTATTAAATAGAGTATTATTAATTTTATTAGAGTCTAAAAATATTTTAACTAACTATTTTGGATAATTAAATTGATTTATAAATATATCATTATTCCTTTGAAAATTTTAAATACTAAGAAAGAATTTGTGTTATCTCATTAAACTCATATAAAATTCACTTTTCATTAAATTTGAAAATTCAACAAAAAAAATCACATGAATATCCATATATAATGTACTTAACATATAGTTGAATAATTAAATTCATTAAAAAAAATTCCATCAACAATAAAAATTACATATCTTTTACCTCAAATACTAGCAGTTTTCATTATACTGAATAGTTCCAAATATAAAAGTTGAGGTTTTATAGAAGTTCTTATATCATTAATGGATTTCAAAGACTCTTTATGTTACTTACCTTTTAAGAATGAATCACATACATATGTGCTCTCCATATTTAACTCGAGTAGATCCAAAGCCTTTTGATTTTTTTAAATCTTATATAGCAACCTGAAATTTTCATAACCCAATCTTCCATGACATAAAACATTGTTAGATTGTACACCATTTAAACATTTGACATTTTTCTCAATTAATTCATAAAAATTGATGGAATAATTATTTTATTTTATATTTCCATAAAATAGAATAGTTTCATCCTTTAACACAACACACTTATCATTATGAAATATAATAAACATTACATCATCACATAGTTGATAAATTATCAACAAATTATTCTTTAAACCCCTAAAAATAACACTTTTATAATTATTATAAAATTTGGAATTCTGAATTCCCTAAACCCATTTACTTTTCCCTTTCAGTTTTCACCAAATGTAACACTACCAACATTGAACTTATTAAAAGATAGAAATTTAGAGATATCACTGGTTATATTTTGTGAGAATCTAGTATCCATATACCATGTATCCTTTTTGAAACTTATAATAAATACTTCCTATTTTTATGAATCCATTAAACATAGTTTTATTTATTCTTTTTCCCCAAATTCACTATTAGGAATTTGAGTCCAAATTGTAACTCCAAATTATTTTCATTTCATTATTTTGCTTCTTATACATTTTTATCTTGTTCTTATCATTCTTAATCCTTAGAAATTTGGTTTGATGTGTACTCTTTTTCTATACTCCAAAAAAATAATTTTATAATCATCATTATGAATATCAGTACCTTTTATATTTTACCTATAGTAATTTTTAGGATGATTCATTCTAGATCTTTAAGATTATAATTTCTTCTTTATATATCCCCCTTTGTTACATAAGAAACATAATCACTTTCACTATAATGTAGCTCGGATTCATAAGAGTAAGTAGAAACTTTTTATTTAAAAAAAATCCCTTCCTGTTTTGAAAAATCTTCTTAAGAAATATTTTTTAGTTCTAAATCATATTATAACAATGATAAAATAATATCATTTAAAATATAATTATTAATGGTTTTTCTTTCGTAAATTTTAACTTTATTATTATGTCATTTATCGGTTAATGCTATTAAAACTATTTAAACTATAATTTATTTATATAAAGTCTTTGTTAAACCATTCATACCATTTATTGTACTAGTAAATCTATGAAACATTTGATTAATATTTTATTATTCTATCATTTTAAATTCTTGAGACTCAAACCTTAACATACAGAGCATAGTTATTATGATCTTATCTGACCCAAGATGAGGGACTTGCAGAATTTTCTAAATATCATGTTTTTTTACATATAGATACATGGTTATCAACATTTTTACTAGTTACACAGTATAAAAGGTTTATTACCTTGTAATTATAAACATATCTAATGCCATCATTACCCATTAATGAATCATGATCACTTTTAGGTACTTTATAAGGCTTAGATATGGTAGTCTAACTATCAATACTTAAATACTTAAGATAACCTTCCATGTGTGACTACCAATATAAATAATCTATTCTATAAAAAAAAGATGACTTTTAAGGAGTTCATCCATCATTTCCACTTGTTCTTATAATCTCAAAAAATATTTCCCATTTGATTATTAAATGGTGATTTTATTATCATAGATAAATATATATATTTACCAAAGATAGGGGTCAAGATTTGATACCAATTATTAGGTCCCAATGTGATAATGGAAGACTGATCAAGATGGGGTAAATTGACTTATTTAAATAACTTTTAAATTATTTCTAAGGTTATATAACTTATTATAACGAAAATAAAAATAAATTAAACATAATTATTTTTATAGTAGTTTGAATCTAATTGATCTTAAATCTACTCTTAACTCCACTCAAAAATAGAGTGAAATGGAACAACCAATAATAGAATCTATGTTTTTTATGGGGAGTCACAACCCTTTACAATGACTTTTAAATCCCTAGAGTCTTAACTCAAGACTAACCTTATCACACCATCATTCTCAGCCCAGATACCTTCCTTTTGAGGTGGTGGAAGTAACCATACCATACTTTTTCTAGACCATGACATATCTGAATCTTCATTCCTTTTATTGATTTGGAACAACCTGAATATACTTTTTATATGGGCTAGTATCAACCAAAAATCCTACCTTTTATGGCTTGTATAACCGAGTATAATTATACATAGATAAAAAAATATGAATAATTAAGAACCATAGAAATGGTTGAACAATTCAAGGAGTAGTGTTGAGGTTGTAGTGAACTCTTTAGGTAGAAAAGATTCATAAGGATGAAGAAATGGAAATATTTTCCTAGTGAGATATCTTCACTATATTGTTTCAAAAATATCCTCTACCTATAGTAATTTGAACTAGATTTGATGAACTTTTTATATCAGGTTGGGCTAGGTGACAACCATTTAATGGAAATCAAGACTATCCTTAAGTATATGAGATAAACCAAGGATATTTTACAGGTATATGGAGGATATAAGGAACTATTTATCTAAGGATATGCATATTCTTATTTCCTAATACATCAAGATGATCTAAAATCACATACGGGATACATCTTCACTCTCAATGCAGGTGTTGTGAGCTGGAAGAGCTCAAAGAAAGTAATGGATGGAAATTCTACAGTAGAGAATGATTATATTTCATCTTCTAAGGAAGATAAATAAATAGTTTTGATATGAAACTTCATCCAAGATCTTTATGTGGTACCAATAAGTAAAGATCTTATCACACCCTATTGTGATAATACTATAGTGGTGGCCATTTCTAAGGAGATAAGGTCACATCAATAGATTAAGCACATACATCATAAGTATCATATCTTGAGTGTTTTTTCCTCAAAGTGGTGATGTTGCAATGAGAATAATATCCATGAAAGACAACATATAAGACACCTTGACTAAACCCTTAACTCAGTAGAAATATAATCATCATTTGTGGTCTAGAGGACTAAAATTCATGGGCAGTTGGATCTAGTAAAAGTGGGGTTCTGTTGGATTTAGTGTTCTAGAACCAAATATTTTTACTTTTGATTACATGTATATTCAAATATTTTAATATTAATAAAATAATATTATTACATATTTTTTATTATTCTACATGATTTTAATGTAATAATGTTATAGAGTTTATATTACATTGATAAGGTCATAACATTTCACCACTATGATTAGAACCTTTAAATGACAGGATGATATTCTTAAATATAGTTTTACAGTCATATAAAAAACTATAATGGGACACATAAAATATTTACAGTCAGGTGCGATAACTCATAAGTAAATGAGACTTATTCTCATTAATTTCTCACTTGATAATCTCCAAGAGGATATATTATGAGAACATGCCATCTAGTAGGAATTCCTCATGTTTACGTGTCATAAAATATTCCTATATATGAGTGTATATAATGGTCCTTAGACTTTATGATCATTATTAATAAATTTCATGACTCATACACCTAGATTTACTGACCAAAATCATGATGTTTTATGTTATTAGAAAGTAAGTCACATTGGGTACATCACAAATGACATGTTATAAATTGATAATTCAAGGAAAGATTTTTACCTTCCATATTTATGGAAGTTTATATCACATCACTTTGATTGAAATCAAACTATCACAATAAATTTTATGTCCATGGTGTAAAAATGAGTTTATTTCAGATAGTTAGTGAAAGAAATATCAAAAATATAGCAGATAACATGGATTTGAAACCTACTTGATGAGCGATTATGAAAAAGGGTTGATATTACACAGCGATTTATTGTGTGTGGTTTTTGACATTGTGAGATTAACTCATTTATATTGGGTTCTTTGTCCAGTTACAATATATAAATCTTGGAATTTAAGAAAAAACCTCATGATGAAAATTAGAAAGAATCCTAGAGGGTCACACACTAAGTGTTTTTATTGATCTCAATTAAATTCTATTTGAATTTAATTATTGAAACAAATATTATTATCATGATCAAGTAATAATTCTAATTAGGGTTTATTGATCTCTAATATTCATAAGAAAATAAATAATTATTTATTCATTAATAACTAATTTATTTATTTACATGAATATTTAATAAATATTTATTCACCAAACTATTAATAAAGTATTTATTTTATTTATCTAATATTTAAACAATATTTATTCATTGTAATGTGAATAGAATAATTATTCGTGAATAAATATTTATTTTTATATTCAATAAATGTTGAGGATGGGCATTCCAAGATCATGTCTGGTGATAAATATTAATTTTCAAGCTGGTAAAATAATATTTATCATTATTCCAGTTAACTCACACCAAAAAAAATATTATTATTATTATTATATGGAATGGGGTTAGAAAAGGTTTATTATATTATTTAAGGTTTGTTGTGAAATTAATTAATATTTTAACATAAACCTAGACTCTATAAATATACTTTTTTGTCAATTATGTGGGGTTAATCGAGAATTGAGAATTGTTGCACACAATAGACTTCTTACTAGATTCCTCCACCACTCATATTATTAAGAACAAGAATAACTCCTTCAAGTTCGAAGGGTCTTGAATCAATCAAGACGAACAATGAAAAATGGTCGACTAGAACCGAAAAATCTATTAGTGGTATTCAAAGATCAAAGGACCATGTGTGGATCACTGTTATAGGGTCTCTACTCTGGGTATCCCCAATGAAATGATGGTAATCTGAAAAGGGTTTCAAATGATAAACATATTAATCAAAATAAATATCCTAAAATTTGGTAATCATTATTAAAATATTATTTAAACTAATTATTAATTTATCTTAAAAAAGATTCACTCTCGGTTTTGGGATTTCTATGTCAATATTCGATGGAAAATTTTCATTGATCGTGATGTTTAAATTTTGCACAATTGTAAAATGATCCATAAAATTTGAAAAAACCCTTATAGTTATTTTCCCAAAAGGAACTTCTACTACATTTGTAACCTTCAAGTGGTATCACAGAGGTCACATTTAAATTTATAATTATTTATTTGATTATTGATCGATTATGTACAAAAGTGGTTAGAGTTTTAATTTCCAAATTATTCATTCTTTAATCCAAAATTTAATTAACATGATTTAAACATATTAGTTATCATTGTTCAGGGTATCATATTTTCTTAAAATCATTAATAATAGATGAATAATGATAAGATATTCTATCAAGAAGTTCCAAATTTTTCTGGATGGTTGATTGGGTTATAAGGCGTGGAGCCAAAGTATAAGCACTGATTGCCTGGATAATTAATGGGACACATAGTATATAGCCAATGTATATGTCATGTAACCCATTAATTCCTATATCTAAAGTACATTCTCAGTCAATCGTCACATTATGCGGACATACAGTAAAGAGGAACGCATGTTGTTTAGTCAGAGTACATGTCATTTTATTCCATCCAAAGAACATGTTGAGTCAATTAGTGGGTTATATAGACACAAATAAAGTTTAAAACACAGCATATATCTAGTTAGTACACACCATATAGTTCATCCAACGTACACACTTAATCCCTGAGAATTTATCCTGAGTATACTAAAAACTAGGAACACAATATGTTTCTCATAAGTACATGTCATGTGATCTCCCAATAAAATACAAATTTAAATTACATTAAAATATTTAACAGTAGCATTAAATCTTAATTACACCATTAGAACAAGATGTGTTTAACTATGTAACAAAGGTTTTGAATAATTAATAAATTCCCAATTAATTTAATGTAATTATATATAATTATTGGTCATATAGTTTATTTTCAATGAATGTATTTATGATGGGCATCACCAAGAGACTTTAGATATAAATTAGAATAAAGAAAATTAGATAATACAAGCATGTTTTTCTTAATAATAATGAAATAATTTAATTGAATACTATGTAGTGTTCTTTTGCATATCATTGCATGTGTATTACCAATCATGAGATTTGAATAAACCTATATATGAGTTCATTTTATTTCATTTAATTTTTATTATTTGGGTTTGAAATTATTTATTATTAAATTAAATATGTTGATCCATGTGTCATTTGTCACTCTTTTATTATATATGACCTATGTTTCCATGGTTGTTTATATATTTTCCCTTGAATAATACATTGGTTCCCCTCACCTGTGTGTGAGTTATAAGTATATATAATAAAAGGAGTATCTCAAGGTTCATGGAGGAAGTTCAATATGGAACCAAACTAGCCAAAGAGATGCATAGGTGGACAAGTGGAATACTGCAACTCATGCTAAGGCCAACACAAGGAGTTTTCCCCTTGGTTCATATATTGATTTATTATCTACTTAATAAATAAACTATTAGATAAGCTCATGATTAGGTCATTTATTTATTTATGTATTTATACCTTATGTATTATTTATTTTATTGATTCAATACTATGATTATATAAATAAATGGTCTAATATACAAAGATGGAATTTAAATAAATGGATTATGTGTAAATTTTTTATTGAAATGGGGTTAATCACCAAAGTAAAATCAAATTAATATTAACAAGACATATAAAGGATAAAACAATAAATATGTTTTTCATAATAAATAAAGTCCACGAAGTTAATATTAAGTCATATTAATCCTTTCATTACTTAATTGGGAATGAAATCCATATAAATAAGTGTTTGACTAACCCTCATTATGACACTTAAATTTATCATGGAGTTATTATGAATGTTTTGGGTTGACTTAACCAAATTAAATCAAGAGAAGTACTCCTAAATAGATTTTATGTAACTTGGAGGAAAGTGTTGAGAAAATCTTAGTTAGGATTTCAGGATTGGGGAGTCTATTCAATTGATCATGGAGATAAAAACCTGAAGTTGTAAAAGACCTTCCTATCTAAATACCTTTGAGTAATTTATTGATCTCTCACATGGGTTATGATAAGGGGAATATAGATCCTTTATAGTAGAATTTATAAGAAACTAGAAATTCTAAGTACAATAGTGAGGGATGTTGGGACTTGAAAAAATTGTGGGGACTTAATAAAATTAATTTTATTATGTCTCACATAAAAAAATCAATTAAGTACTAATAATATAATATTTTTTAATTATATAATAAATGGAAAGTTCATAAACCACATTATTCCTTTGATCATTTTTTGAGAATGTTCATCTCTTTACTCGCAGTAAATTCCAGGAATGGTTCAAGAAACCTATTGGTTGTGTTTCACCATGAATATAAATATTACATGCTAGAATAATCACTTCCTGGTCCACCTATAATGGAGGAAAGTGATAAAGAGTTTATTTTATATAATAAAAATTTGAGTGATGAAGTCGACGTTCAATGTTTAATGATTTCATACATGTCTAATGAACTCATAAAGTCACATGAAAACAAGGATTATTATAGAATTCTTGAGTATCTTCATGGTTTATACTAAGATAGAGAAACATAGGAATATTTTGAGATATACAAGGAACTATTTCAGAGAAAACTTGGAGAATGTGCATTATCTAGCCCTCATGTAATCAAACCCATTGGCTATATTGAATGCCTATAGGTTCTAGGGTTTGAATTATCTGAATAACTATGAATTGATCTTATTCTAGCATCACTTACTTAGAGATTATCTAATTTTATTATTAATTTCAATATAAAAAACATAGATAAATATATATCAGATCTTCTCACTTTACTTCACCAAGTTGATAAAGAGATGAAGCACAAAATAATAATTCATTCATATGGATAATAAAATGAAAGTATAGGTAAAGAGATCTAATTCCAATGCTTCATTGAAATTACCTTAAAAAAGAGAAATATCAAGGGGTAATTAAGTGAAAAGGATATTGTTTGTTTCTTATGTGATAAGAAGGTAAACTGGAAGAAAAATTTCACCTACGCAAAGAAGTGAGGGGAATATTTCGGTTCATTTTTTATTGAGTGAAATCTATCTATTTCATAAAATTGGATATTAGATAGAGAATTTTGTTCTCACATATGTATTCTAATATATGAACCAAGTAGATTCTGAAATACTGATCAGGTATAGGTATATCTACAAGTAGACAATGGATCCAGACTTGTAATGGAGGCTATTGTGTGCTACCACCTTACATTGTTGATGAGAAAGATATTGGATTTAAAATATTTTTATTATGTGAAATACGTTACCAAAATAATTATTTATGTGTCTATACTTGATATAGATTGATTTATTTTCATATTTGGGAATAAATTTAGTTTATTTTATAAATAAATTGTATGTTATGGAAAGCCATATTTAAATAATAATCTTTATGTATTGGATTATATAAACTAAGTAATGGAAATTGATAATGAAACTACTTCTCATGAGTCAAACCACACCTAACTATGGAATCACTGGCTTGGTCATGTAAAAGAAAATTTATTGATAAACTTACACCGAGATGGATATTTAAATTATTTTAAATTAAAACTACTTGGTGTATGTCATCTATGTTTACAAGGAAAGTTGACTAAATCCATATTTAGTGGAAAAGTCGAAAGGGACAAAGAGATTCTAGAATTTTTATCACAATGATATGTGTGGACCATTTCCAGTTGAAGTAAGGGGTGGGTACTCATACTTCATAACTTTCACTGATGATAATAGTATATATGGATATGTTTACTTAATGAGGTATGATGTGAGTTGAAAACTCACTATTTTTTATCTATTATTCATTGAAAATACCCCTGATTAATTAAAATACTGAGTAAAATAATGACTCTTGATTTTTACAATTTGGACTTAAAAGTTAAAATGTATTAATTAATTATTTGTATTGGTATATTAATTTTATTGAAGTTAAATTTTCAAATACATATATAAATTTAATTTAGTTTTAAACAAATTAAAAAAATCAATGGAATTAAATTATGGAATTAATTTATTAAATTGATTAAATGTTTTAATTCTATCAGTCAATTTTATTTTTAATGAAATCCACTATTCAGAATTTTTGAATATTAAAAAAAATTAATGGAATTAATTTTTATGTTATTTAAATTACTAAATTTTCAGGTATTTGTTTTAATTGATTTATCATTTATAAATATTCTACATAATAAATGAAATTATTTTTTGATGCAGGTTAATAAAAATTGAAAAGGCCTTGCATGGTCAGCAAATTGGCTATGCACAGCTAACCACACCATGTGCAGCTGCCTACCACAAACCATACCCATGGTTAGTATACTGAACATGATCAACCTTTACCTGCATCTCAAATCATGGTCATTCTATTGGCGATGAGAACCCCATTTCCACCTAGCCACATCCAACCTCTACAGTCACCCAGCAAATCGTTTCATTCACCCTACCATAGCACCATCACCTTATCACGCCTCCTTTGGCATTCAGCCTACCACACATTCACCTCTTCATCCACTTTCATCTGACCACAACACCATAAATAGATCCCACCAAAAATTTAAAATGCCACAACCACATCTCTACTCCTCCTGTAAATAGAACCACGACACCATACACCAAAATTTGAAATAGGCCTCAATAGCTAAATCAAATCCCAAAGATCACCATTTAAGAATCTAAACACGACTCTAATCTGTTTCTCTCCATAGATTTAGGAGGAAGCCTGAGAAGGTTCCACTAGGAATGGACAAGTCGTATAGCCAATGTTCTAGATATGTGGAACCACCAGGAACTGTCATGAGTCTCCCTTCCTAAGGAATGAGATCCACATGCAATCGATTTAACCACTAATCAGAATTTAAAAAAGGTACCCCCTATTGAAACCAGTCATCGTGAACACCTGATGCTCCACTAAAATCCAGTACTGAACTTTATTCTCCAGAAAAGATCCATCACCACACCTATACTAAAGAGGATACCTCCCACAAACCTCTTTGGGGAAGGAAGTCGAGAACCCAAACGCCCGGTTTAAACTAAAAACCAAAAAGAAAATAAAATAAAATAAAACAAACAAATACAATAAAACAAAAATTAGATAATATATATATTATAACTTATATATAATAATTATATTAAGTATATATATTTATATTTATAAATATATATATCTAAAAGTTTAAATATACTTATTTTTCTTATTTTTATGTTTGTAGTGACTTCCAGGATTAAACCCACATGCCAAGGCCCAATTCCAGGACCAGTACCAACTGCTAACACATAAAACTACCACTGTGAAGCACTCAAACAAGTCTAAATGTATGCATTATCATTTAGAGAGAAGCATCATCATAATTAAGCTTGATCCTCTAATGTGGCACATGGAATCCATCAGAGAAGATTTCCTAAGCATTAAATTTGAATGAAAATAAGGATGATTCTATCTCACCTTATCTATAAATATCTCTCTCTCTCCCATTGTAAATATTCAGCCTCTACCAACTATATTTGGCCTCAGTCGATTAGTTTTTTCTTCCTATTTTAATTACCTTTCTTTCTGTATTTTCTATTTAAATGGTCATTCTATTATTTGTGCAATTAAACTATTTTTTCCTTTCCCCCCATCCATTTCTTCATGTTTCTCACCCCTATGATGTCCTAGTGAATTTGATCTTCATGATTATAGAGATATAACCCATTAAGGGTGGTCTAAATGGGAATCACATTAATGATCCTAAGTTTATGTGTTTACTTATTAATCTATCTCTTCTCTAATTCAAGTTTGATAGTAGAAGTGGAGTGTGGAGGATCTAATTTTCACTCTAAAATCCATTAACACCATCGCACTCTTTTAAATATTGTACAAGAAATTCTCCCCCCATTTTGAATCACATTTCATACCAATGGATTCATGTGGTTTGATTGAAATAATGGTATGCATTTGTATCCAAGTGTTTGAGTGAGTTCATTCACTAAATTGGGTAATGTTCTTAGTTGTTTACCTAGGAGAACACATGGAAAGGATAGTCTATTTAAGGATATCTTAATTAGATTAGTGATTTTATACTAAAGAAAATAATGGATGATGAATAGGAGAATTATATTGAACCTACTAATTGAATTAGATAATTTAGAACCAAAGTAAATGATGATAGATCTCATTGGAATTCATCATTAGGTCCGTTTTCATTTCTAGGATTCATTATATTTTTATTTTTATTTCCCTTTCCGATTTACATTTAATCAAAAACTAAACAAATCTCGCTTCTTACAAAATTAATAAAAAAATAAAAAAAATCATAAATGCTTGGATATTGAAACTACCTAACCCTTTCTTCTTGAGAGATAACTATGGTCAGTCACTAGATTGTATTATGAGTATTTTAGAAAAAATTTACCACAACCTATGATAATCATAAAATAAAATTAGTGTCATTACCAAGGATAAATGTGTAGTTCCCACTTTCATTAACACACCTATAAATAATATTTTCTTTTTTTTTCTTGTCTTTTGTTGGTTTTTCTTCGTTTTCTCAAAAATGGGATAAGAATTTTAGTGAGACCATTATTTAATGGATTTTCACCCATATGATTAGTGCACATTCCCATAGTAATCCTAGGATATTCACTTTCAAATGAAACATAAACAACAACCTTCTGTATACACCAATGGGTGGGAAGATGTAAGTTTCTACATAAATGAATCTAGAAACCATTAAAAACATATACCCTCACACCATAAAAGTGTAGAAGCTATTACACTAAAGGAAATTCAAATATAATCATCAATATTGAAGGATTTTCAAGTGAATAAACAACTAGAATAACATAGAAACATAATTAAATAATTAAAATTTATGAAAACTACAATATCCACTTCCCTTCAAGAACCTGTGGAGAAACGAAAAAAATAATAAACTAAAAAGTTAGATCCCTTAATTGTTTCCAAATAATACATTCAAGAAAAGAAGGGTGATATTTTAGAATCAGAGGATCTTCCAATGTTCACCCTTGAGCACATTTGTTGAGAGCTAGTGTATCAATCCAAGAAACGAGAAGTTGAAACACTTGAGGGAGACTTTATTTAAAACTTTACTTTTAATAATTTTATTTAAAATAAATTTTATATTGATCACCTTCCTATTTTTAATGAAATCACACAACCAAAAGAACTATTTCGAGCCCTAGACGGTGCTGAAAATGGTGGAGTGAATGAGATTAATTTTGAAGAGAAACTATAATTCCCACTATCACTATCATCCACATAAGATAATTTTAAAGAGGCATTGTACCAAGAAAATGTTATATAGGCTTAAACTCATGATGGAGTTACCACTAAACATAACTCATTTATTTTTAAGTTTTTACAAAATTAATTATCTTCCAATATCCATAATTTTAATCTTATAGATTCAGTTCCACTGATTTATATCCCCAATGATAAAGATGGTGAACCAGCCACATTCCTCTTTGAATAAAAACTGGAGCTACAGGAAATTGAAGATGATGTTTCCCAAGATGATGAAAAAAAGAGGTTAATGAAAATTATTTTGACATATTACTTGAATCTGGTTTTGAAGGATTTAAAGATACCACCCAAGAAGTTTCTACTCAATATGAAGATTCTCTATGAGTTTTAGCGATGAAATTACTTCCTCAACCTCAATTTGAACATCAATTAGAGGGAGGGATAATAGTAAAAGAAATTTTCCCATTAGTTTTTCTCATGTAGAGACAGATATACATGTTGATTCATATAAAGAGGGATATTCTGATCTAAACTCAACCTATTTTAATTTTATTCAATTGGAACTTTTTACTAACTCTCTCTTTTAAGAGTATTGTGAAGTAGTATCATTGTAATTATCACTGGATTAAGATAAATCCATGATCAACTTAGAAAAACCCAAGGAGACCTCATACCTTATCTTTCCACCCTCATTTTATGAATTAATTTACAATTCTCAGGGGGTGTGTAGGTAGTACTATGTCAATGGGGACCTTTAAGAATAAGTGAAGAAAAAAATATACTGAAGAACCCGTATGTGGTGGTTCTTACCAAACAATACCAATCCCCCTACAGATTTTGGATAGCCTCAATATTGTTCAATTTTGAATAGTATAATCTGCAATACCTTTTGGGGGATTAAACCCAAGACTCTTTTCCTTGTTATTAGTTTTTCAATTTCTTAGTTTAATTTTAAATAAAAAAATTCTAATGTTTTATCTATTTTTTCTATAATTTTCCCTAAATAGATTGAACACGGGAGGCCATCTTTATTGTCCACTATAAGCACCCAAGGGAGAGAATACCTTAAACTTTTTGGTCAATAACTGTATGGTGGTATCTCTCTTTTTATATTTTTTATTCACTTTATTTTCTAAGCCTTTTATTATAAACTAAATGAGAAGTGACAAATAATTATACAGGTATGTCCCAACCTATTTAGACTAGTATTAAATTACGGTTTATTCAATGTTTCTAAATCAATAAATAAAAAATATGTTTTTAGTTTTATGTGAGATTTTAATTAATATTAATAAACAAAAAAAGTCAACAAGAGAATATAAAAAATGATTTTCTATTTGTAAATATTGTAAAAACTATTTTCCTGATTTTAGTTCACTTTTTTATTTAATTCAAACAAACTCACACTAAAAAATAAAAAAATAAAAAAATCCAAAAAAATATTATTAATTTGTACATACTATAGATTTATGTTTTTTATAAAAAATATTTTCTATAAATATAATATTGTACATACTTTTGTATATATTTTTTTCACCCCTTTTATTGAACTTTATATCTACCCTGCCTAGTTTAAAATTAGCATGCTAGATTTTAGGAAATTCATTAATGTTTAAACTGTGAGACCTTAAGTGATTAATAAGTTATTTTTATCACTTATTTAATAGAATTTTAATCTTTGAATTAGAATATGAAGTTTGAGTGAAAATATTTTTACAGAATCAATCTTGTAACATTATGACACTAGAATTTTAAACTTAATATAAGTAACTTGACCTCTATGAGATAAAAACTTATAGATCCAAGTTAAATGAAAATAATATAAGTGTTTTAGATCTAGAATAAAAATGTGATATTGGGAACCCATAATGGATCTCAAAGATAAGGGGACTAGATGAGTTTTTGTAATTAAATAAATCCATATTAATAAGTGTTATGGATAGTTATTTGTGCATAATTATGACCGGGAAAAATAAATTCAAAGTGGCCTTGTTAAAAAATTATTTCATTTGGGTGAGGTGAATATTGAACCCATAAAAATAGAATCAATTGACTTGGAGCACATTCTTTTAATTTATTTCAATAGAATGTGAAATCAAACTATGCTTTAGGAAACTTGAAAAGGGATAAATGGAGGTGTTTTTTGTTAAAATTTTCCTTCCACTTAAATCTAATTTGATCCACTCCTAAATAGAAAATTTGGTTAAATTTAAGTAAAGAAGTGACTTGATTCACATATGAGGCATGATATTTCTAACTTTAGAAGAACCTATGTTTTTTTAAACTCTGGCTATTGAATTTGAAATTAGGTATGGTGAACATTCAATATTTTTTCTATTTAAATAAATTTTAATGCAATGATAAATTGTTCAGGAGTGTAGTAATCTATGTGGGGGTGATGTGAGCCAAAATTTCACTATATTATATCTATTATTCCTTTAAAATTACTCCAATTAATCAAAATACTAGGTAAAATAATTATTATTAATTATCAAAATGTAGACTTATAAGTTAAAATGGATTAATTAATGATTTTTAGTTGTATATTTATTTTATTGGAGTTAAAATGTCAAATCCATACATAAATTTAACTTAGTTTTTTGAACTTTGGAATAAATAGATATAATTCAGTTCTAGAATTAATTTCTTAAAGGGATTAAATGTTTTAATTTTTTCAATCAATTTCAATTTTAATGAAATCCACAATTTATAATTTTTGAATATGAAAAAAAATATTTGAATTGATTTTGAAGTGATTTAAAGTATTTATTTCTCATATGCTAATTTTAATTGAGTTATATTTTATCAATATTCTATATATTAAATGAATTTATTTTTTAATATAGGTTGAGAAAAATAAAAAAGGCCTCGCATGGTTACTGGACTAACTGTGTGTTACTAACCACACCATATGTAGGTGCCTACCACAAACCATACTCATAGTCAGTGTATTGACCATGAGCACCCCCTACTTGTATCTCCACTCATGGTCAGGATACTAAAATTTAGAACCCCTTTTCCACCCAGCCACAGCCAACCTCCATAGTCACCCACATGACTTTGGAATTCACCCTACCATAGCAACATCACCTTGTTACTCCTCCTTTGGCATTAATCCTATCACGCCTTCACCTCTTCCACCACTTTCAGTCGAATACAACACCAGAAATAGATCTATTCCAGAAACTCAAAAATTTATAAACACACCTCTCCTCCAAGTGTGTTAAGAAAAACAACACCATACACCAAAATCCAAAATTGTACACCATATATAAATCAAATCCAAAATATCACCATTGAAGAAGCTGACAATGAGTCTGATCTACTGCTCACCACTACCAGAGGAGGAAGCTCAAGCGCATGCCACTGAGAATGGACAAGATGAGTCACTGCCAATCCAAATCTATGGAACCACCACAAACATCCATGATTATCCCTTTCCAAGGAAGGATATTCACATGCAATTGAGCTCTCTACTGGTTAGAATCTAATAAAGGTTCCCTCTATTGTAACCAGTCAACGTGAAAACTTGACACACAACCAAGTTTCTCTGCTTAAATTCCATTTATGTTAGAGATCTATCATTTTGCCTCTACTGAAGAAGATACCTCTCATATACCTCTATGGAGAAGGAATAATATACCCAAACACCCCATCCCCCTATTTAAACCAAAAACCAAAAAGAAAAGAAAATAAAACTAAAAATAAAAAGAAAATAAAAACAATAAAATGGAAATAAGATAAAAGGATTTATATATAATAACTATAAATGTATAGTATAATTTATATATAATAATTATATTAAGTATATTTGTTTATATTTATATATATATGTGTGTGTGTGTGTGTGTTTAAATATAATTATTTATCTTATTTTTCTATTTTCAGAGATGTTGATGATGAAACCCATTTTTCAAGGCCTAATTTTAGTCCCAGTCCCAATTTTTAGCACATAAAACTACCACTAAAAAGAACTAGAACAATTAAATGTGTTCTCCATCATGGAGAGAGAATCATTAGTATAATTAATTTTGACCATCCAATGTGGTACATGGAATCTATCAGAGAATTTCACCTAGGAAATGAATTTGAAGGAAAAAAAGGTTGCAACTATCTCACCTACTCTATAAATATATATTTCCCTCTACCATTGTATTCAAATTATATTCATCCTCCTACGATTACGTTTTTATCCCTTTTGTTATTAATTTTATTTCTATATTTTATAATTAAATATTCATTTTATTCTTTCTCCAATCAAACTATTTTTTTCTTCTCTCCCTCTATTTATTCATGTTTATCACCTCTATGATGTCCCAGTGACTTTCATCTCTATTATTATAGAGAGATAACCCATTATGGGTGGTCCAAATGGGAATCATAGTAACAGTCGTGAGTTTATGTGTTTAATTATTAATTTATCTCCTCTATAATTTTAGTGTTATAGTGGAAGTAGAATGTGGAGGTGTAAGAACCCAGATCTTCTTTTCAGGTATGTTATTCCTTCATGGTTGTTTTTTTAGAAAAAGAGGAGTTTCTAAAAATTTCAGGAGTACATGTCGTGTACTTTAAGTACACTCTGTGTACCAAGTTTCCACGAGGGACTGTGTGCTGGCCATATAATGGTCGAGCACATGGCCATGTGTGGTGACCTAGAGAATAACTAAAGCGGAGGCCGAAAAAGGAAAGTACACAGCATGTACTTTTAAAGAACACGTTGTGTACTTTATTTTTTTCATTAAATGGATCAGGGTCACGTCTAATTGACAGAACTCACTTATTCTTCTTCTGTCTCATCCAGGAGCATCCGTACAACCACAGATCTTCTCTGATCCCCCGACTCGCCATCTGTTCTCTGATTCAAACTCTGTCAATTGTAGTTGTTTATCCAAGTAGTTCTTGATTTTTAATTTGGCTGTTGATTATCATTTGTGCATGATTTCTTTACACGGGGTTGCGGGAACCTGGTGTAGTAAGACCATAGGGGAAATTGACATTGAGGGATTTTCCAGAGTGTCTGTTTTAATTATCACGTTGTGAGACCATAGGGGGTATTGACATTGAGTGCTCCCTCAGAGTGAATATAGTTATGTTACGAGGCAACAGGAGGAATTGACGTTGAGTGCTTCTTTAGAGTGTTTGTAGGTTACTGTTAAAAGACTGTAAGGGGAATTGATGGTGAGTGCTTTCTCAGAGAGTCTTTGATCACACATGACTAAAGGGGTAATTGATGGTGAGTGCTTCCTTAGATAGCCTTTATTATATATTCTCTTGTATTGTGAACCATAGGGGTTAAGTTGTGAGAACTACCCAGAGGGTTGCTTGTATTTTTTTTTTGGTTGATTAAATACTTAAAATTAAATGTTTGTAAATGAAACTGTAGGACAGTTTAATTTTGAGTACTTCAGTGTTCACTGCTTCTTTTTTCTTATTACCTTTCATATATATTCACTGACTGTTAGGCACAGATCTTTGGTTGGTTTCTTATTAGGATTAGTCTCACACCCTAGTTGGGTCATGATTTTGGGTCCAAATAGATTATATTGTTGAAGGTATAAATAAGGGAAATCGCCCTTCTACTTCAGGTACTTTATTGTTGTGGAGCTGGGGAGCATGGGACCAAGTTGAGGCTTGTAATGATGTAGAGATGTTTACTTTATTTTCTTTAGTACTTTGGTTTAGTACTATAATCCATAATTGTGATTTGTTTGGATTCATTCCTAGACATATGTATCATGCATCATTTATATATATGTGTGTGCTCCGGTTGTTTATTACTTTTGATGTTTACTTATTTCATGTTTTACTGCTTCCTATATTACTATCTATTTTACTTATGTTGTGTTACTCTTCCAATGAGGGCATAGTTTCTCCACTATCACACCCAAGGCCCTCACTACTAGTCGGAAGCCTCTGGCATTTGGGGAAATGCGCTTGAGGCCATGTGACCAACCGGGTACAGGGCACCTATGGGCGTATCCTGAAACTAGGATGTTACAAAGTGGTATCATAGGGATTCGTTTCTTCTTGACTTACTGTTTGGAGCCTATATCCAAGGATAGGAAGGAATAGGTACTTGGTAATAATTTTTTCCCAGGAGTAGCTAACTCATGTACAGGGAAAAGCCAATCTACCTTGTTATTTCAATTTTTCTAGTTTTTCAATTTTACAGTTGATTTGATTTCACCATTGGGTGATTTACATGTTTTGTGCTATTATTTTTGAAGTTATTTAGGTTCTATTTCTATTGCAACCCGATGAGATGAGGTTATTCCATCTCATGTATCAAATAGGAACTTGCTAGATATCACATGTCATGGATTCTTTCCATGTCATTTAGGGTGCATTAGTGATTTCATGTTTTTGTGATAGATGTTGTGTTAAATATGCATGTTGTTGTGATAGATTCCTTTATAGAATACCTACTTTTGGTAGGGTATTAAATTGTGTAGGGATATAATTAATTGAATGTCAACCTTTGGTTCTTGAGGTGTTATGGGCCCTCATGGATAATAATTTGGTGGATCATAGCCCTGTTTTTCTTGTATAAAACATGTATAAGATTCCAAGATTTGATTCAAGGGGAGTATGGACCCACACGGATCAGAAATTGGAACCTTAATGTTCGTTTCAGTGTTTTATGGGTTCCAGAGTAGTTTATGAGGCTTACTATCTAGAAGAACCCAGAATACGCAGTGTGTAATGATGAATACACACCATGTGTCCTTCTATTCGGGAACGAACTGTTTTTCTTAAGTACACATCATGTGTTGTATGTACACTCCATGTAGTCTCTAACCATTTCACTGGCTATGTGGGCAGAGACACGGGGTTGGTAAATCTTGGTGGGACACGCTGTGTACTGGATGTACATGTCGTGTTGTGTAGACCATGTGTCCACCCATGTGACTAATGACACAGATGGATAAAACTTAAGTTATACACATCGTGTCAAGATTGAACATTTCATGTAGTGTAACCCATGTATCCATTCGTATAGAAAAAAATATAGTTTGGTGAAATATTTCTAGTACACGTTGTGTCTGGAACAAACACGCCATGTAGAGTCATCCATGTAACCAGTCGTGTAACTAACAACACAAGTCGGTGAAGTTCCTCTAGTACACGTCGTTTCTGGAACTAACACACCATGTATTCTAGTTCTAGGAGAATTGTGTGGCTTAATTGTGTAGAAGAACTCGGGCAAGGGAAGAGGATTCAAGTGCACACCATGTGTTAGGACAACACGCTGTGTGTATGGGGTGTTACATGACCAGTTTTGGTAGAAGTACATGACCATGTGAAGGATTAAGGGAACACGCTGTGTAGGCATTATACACGTTGTGTATCCATGTTTTGAAAAAAAAACTTGAATGATTTCTTTATCTTGTTCCCTTATTATAATTCTAAGTTTTAGTCCCTGTTAATCTTGATCTAAGGTGTGTGCTTGACCTTGTAGAGTCATGCCACAGAGATTTCCTCCGGTTGTCCTCCAATTATAGGGCAGTGATTAGACACCAGATATGGATGATTAGGGACTACCAGTGGATCCACTAGTTGTTCCAGTCTTGGCACCAACCGTCATCCAAGATACAGGTGTCGAGGCACAGTTCTGAAAGGGATTTTTGAGGTTTATGCAAACCTTATAGGGAGTACCACATCCTACCCCATCAATGGAAAAATTGACGCAGGTCTTTTAGCTACAGAATCCTCCCACTTTCTCAAGGGATGGAGGACCCTAGGCTACAGAGTCATGGCTAGAAGCCATGCTGACGATCTTCGAGCATCTGGAGACACCTTCGGAGAGGAGGGTAAAGCTCACTGCGTATATGCTTTGGGAATCTTCCAAGAGATGGTGGGATGTGATCTCATAGGCCGGACGCCATCAGGTTATGTCATGGGATGATTTTCAGTGTACCTTCTACGACCACTTATAATCGGAGACTTTGAGGGTCGATTGAGCCCTAGAGTTCATGAGTTTGTATCAGGGTACTCTTTCAGTCATGGAATATTCTTCTTACTTCACAGAGCTATAGAAATTTACACCCTTTATAGGGGTGAATGTGTTATTCCTTACACAGAAGTTTGAGGATGGTCTCTGGTGGGACATTCGGGCTCAAGTGAATATCTTCATTTTTACTTCCAACACTTCTATAGTCAACCAGGTGCTGATCACAGAGCGCAACCTAAGGGATTTTAGAGATGTGAGCTCGGGAGATTCCACATCTAGAGTTAATTCTTCTCCGGATGATAGTAGGAAGCACCGCAGATAGTCTACACATAGAGATCTGAGTAGGAAGGATGTACCTTTAGGTAGACAGGTGGTATGCTACAAGTGTGAGATGGTCAGGCCTACCAGGACACATTACCTGAAAGACATAGTGGAGTTCCGATCTTGCGGCAAGATGGGCCATCTTCAAGGCTTCTTTAATATCTTCTCACTAGCAGCTGGTGATAGGGGTTCATCTATGACTCCTCGTTTGGGAGTAACCCCATCAGTTTCTCACCAGTTTGGGAACTGGAGTTCTTCCAACTGTTCAGGCCGAGGTGGAGGTTGTGGTCATGCTAGCCAGTCTCCAGGAATTCAGCGACAACAGGGTGGATCAGCTCAAAGTGGTCAGGTAGGGTCACAGGGCCATGGTGAAGGTCATACTTTTGTAGTGGAGTAGACCCAGCAGGGGAAAGATCTCGGACCCTCTATAGTTCGAGGTACGATTCTAGTTGCCTCATTTTTAGATTCTGTACTTTTTGATACAGGGGCTTCCCATTGCATTATATTAGTTGCTATTTTTTAGATCCTTGGGATCTGTACCTTTTCTTCTACTGATTTATTGATGCTAGACACCCTGTTGGGAACTAGAATGGCTAGTGTATGTCAATTCAAGGATTTCCCTCTTAAGGTTGGTGGGTGTCACCTCTTTTGGGACCTCTATGTCTTGGAGATGACGGGCTATGATGTCATTCTCGTAATGGACTAGTGGGTTCCCTTCTAGTCTTCTATTGATTGCTATCTTTGTTGGGTGAGTTTC
Organism: Viscum album; assembly: GCA_963277665.1. Classification (NCBI taxonomy): domain Eukaryota; kingdom Viridiplantae; phylum Streptophyta; class Magnoliopsida; order Santalales; family Viscaceae; genus Viscum; species Viscum album. Next base: position 1,631,018,237 of record OY728155.1, on the reverse strand, counting down.
ATGTAACCAGAGGGGGTATCGTTTCTTCATAAGGGAGAATGGGATGTTCAGAAGAGCAGAGACGGACCCGAGCATCATGGGTTGGGAGGAGTTACAGCCCAGTTTTCTAGTCTATATCTGGATGACTGAGGGAATTCACAGATGGAATTTACTCCAGTGGTGGGTCATTTCAGGGATGTATTTCCATAGGAATTTTTAGGTTTCCCTTTGAATATAGAGGTGGAATTTTTTATTGAGCTTGTTCTAGGAGTGGTACCAGTGTCCATTCCTCCTTATAGGATGAATACACCATATTTAAAGGAACTCAAGAACCAGTTGGAGAAGTTGCAGGAAAAGGGTTTCATCCAACCCAGTACTTCACCTTGGGGGTCATCTATCTGGTTTGTGAAGAAGGTGAACGACACCCTCAAACTTTTTGTATATTATCGAAAGTTTAACTAGTTGACAGTTAAGAACTGACATCCCTTACCGAGGATTTATGATCTATTTAATCATCTTCAAGGAGACCGGGTGTTCTCGAATATTGACTTGAGATCTGGTTATCATCAGTTGCACATTAAACCATCATATATACCTCTTACAGCCTTTCAGAGCAGGTATGGTCTATACGAGTATGTGGTTATGTCATTCGATCTCACGAACGCACCTGCAGTTTTCATGGCACTGATGAACCGAGTGTTCCATCCATATTTGGATTCTTTCATAGTGGTCTTCATGGAAGATATCATGGTGTACTCTCACACTCGACATGACCATGCCACACATCTTGATATTGTTATGAGTATACTGAGAGAGCATCAGTTATATGTTAAACAATCAAAATTCCACTTTTGGATGGACTAGATTCACTTATTGGGTTTTGTTATCTTAGAGACAAAAGTGTCAGTAGATTCATAGAAAGTGAGAGCAGTGGTTTTTTGGGAGAAGCCAAATAACATCTTTGAGGTACAAAATTTTCTAGGGTTGTCTGGTTACTACAGACGTTTCATTCAAGAATTTTCACTCTTAGCAGTGCCACTGACGGGCCTTACTAAGAAGGGTCTGAAGTACTTGTAGTCAGAATCTTATGAGTCAGCATTTCAGGAGCTGAAAGGGAGGTTGACTTCAACGCTGATACTAGTTTTTCTAGAGTCGGGAAAGATCTATACTATTTACTGTAATGCATCAGGTATCAGGCTGGGAGCAGTGCTTATCCAGGGAGAAGAGGTTGTTGCGTACAGGTTTCGGCAGTTGAGGCCACATGAGAGGAACTACCCGATGCACAATCTCAAGCTAGCTGTAGTTGTTCATGATTTATGCTATTGGAGACATTATCTTTTGGGAGATCATTTTGTGGTTTTCACCGACCACAAGATTCTCAAGTATATATTCACTCAGCGTGATCTGAATTTGAGATAGTGAAGGTGGGTTAACTACCTTCAGTCCTTGTACTTTGATCTTGCCTACATGCCTAGGAAAGGAAACATTGTGGCCGATGCATTGAGCAGGAGGACTCAGATACAGGCAGTTCGGGAGTCCAGTAGTGAGTGGTAGCTTATGGATCTATTCTCTGAAATACATTTGGAGGTTTACGACAGACTAGGGCATAATTTTCTATCTTCTGTAGTTGTATCCTCTACTCTTCTTGATCAAGTGAGAATGAGGTAGCTATCAGATTCAGAAGGTCTGGTACTATGGTAGAGTGTGTCAGGAGAGGACCCTATTCCCAGATGGACAGTAGGTGAGGATGATATATTGTGTTTTCATGGACGCATGTGGGTGCCATCAGACATACGCAAGGAGCTGATGTGAGGCTTTCATTCCTCGGTTTGGGAAGTTTATCCTGGTGTCACCAAGATGTATCGAGATCTACACCATCATTATTAGTGGACAGGTAAGAAGGGAGATGTTTCAGATTTTTTCATGAGGTGTTCCACCTGTCAGTAGGTGAAGGAGGAGAATTAGTGACTAGCCGGGTTTTTATAGTAGTTACCCATTCTCGAGTGGAAGTGGAATGATTTCGTGATGGATTTTGGGACAGGTTTGCTGAGGTCGCCTCGAGGAATGATACAGTATGGGTTGTCATTGATAGACTCATAAAGGTTTCCCACTTCTTGCTAATTAAGGATACCTTCAGTATTAATGAGTTAGGACAATTGTACTGAGAGATTGTACATTTACATGGACTTCCACACTCCATTATTTTAGATAGGGATTCCCATTTTACTTCTCAGGTCTGGCAGGGACTTCAGAGGGATTTGGGTACATAAGTACTTCTAAGTACATATTACCGTCCCCAGACAGATGGTTAGTCCAAGCATACGATTCGGGTGCTTGAGGACATGCTTCGGGCATGCATCCTGTATTTTTTAGGTTTGTGGGAGAAGCACATACCTCTTGTGGAGTTTTCCTACAATAATAGTTTTCAAGCAACTATTCAGATGGAACCTTATGAGGCTTTTTACGGTAGGACATGCTGATCACCCTTATGCTGGATGGAGGCAGAAGAGGCAACTATGCTGGGACCTTGACTTTTCTAGGAGACCATAGAGAAGATAGAGTTGATTCAGAAGAGGATGGCTATGGCACAGTCATGACAGAAGTCTTATGTTGATCGACAGATACGACCTCTGGAGGAGGAGTTCCAAGTATAGTATATATAATTCCTAAGGCCTACTGGTCATATAATCTCTAAGACTACGGGCCTTCTAAGGGTTCCCCCTCATCCCTTGAAAGGGGGGTTATCAACAATCAATAAAAATAAGGCCTTCCGGCTATTCAGGCCTGCGTGTCACACCGAGTTTGGGACACAGGAGGATAAGGAGATAGGGTAAGCTTTCACCGAGATACGTCGGGCCATTTGAGGTGTTGGGGAGAGTCGGGCTGATTTCCTATTGGTTGCAGTTACCTCAGAGGTACCGAGATATGCATGATCTCTTACACGTTTCTCATCTTTGACGCTACTTCTCAGACTCGTCTCATGTTTTCGAACCCGAGGAGGTTAAGCTCGTGGTGGACGCATCTTTTCAAGATTATCCTATCTGGATTATTGATCAAAGTGTAAAGGTTATCTATGGTCGTTATATTCCTATGGTATGAGTGTTATGATAACATGGGTGAGTACAAGATGATACCTAAGAGAGGGAGGTTGACATACGATCTCAGTGGTCGGAGTTGTTTGAGGTTTCATCTTCTACACTACTTTATTAAGGAAATTCAGGGACAAATTTCTTTAAGGGGAAAAGTTTGTAAGAACCCAGATCTTCTTTTCAGGTATTTTTTTTCCTTTATGGTTTTTTTTAGAAAAAAGATTATTTTCTAGAAATTTTAGGAGTACGTGTCGTGTACTTTAAGTACACGCCGTTTACCCAGTTGTTGCAGGTGATCGTGTGTTGGCCGTGTAACGGCCGAGAACATGGTCGTGTGTGGTGACCCAGAGACTACCTAAAGCAGAGGTAGGGTAAGGAAAGTACATTCCATGTACTTTTAAAGAACACGTCGTGTACTTTCTTTTTTTAATTAAATAGATCGGGTCACGTCTAATTGATAGAACACACTTCTTCTGTATCATCCAAGAGAATTTATACGGCTACAGATCTTCTCCGAGCCCCCGACTCATCATCCGTTCTCTGACCCAAGCTTTGTTGATTGCATTGGAATCGCATCTGTGAGTTCTTCCTTCTTCTTAAACATCATCTTCTGATTTCTCATCTTCTGTGAGATATCCTTGATTGAGAGTTTTAACATTTTTGTAGATATAAAGAGTTCTAGGTTAATTCAATGTCTTAGGTTCATGTATATCATCCGTACAATGCCAAGGTAGGTGTTTTGTTCCTTTCCGTAGTTAGTCTTTGATTTATATGTGCAAAAGTTCACAATACCCTTGTTTGGGGTATTGTGTTTTTATGGTTTTAGCCCTTTTATTTTCCTTTTATACCTTGTTTTATTGGATTGAGGTTAATTGTTTGAGAATAGGGTTATCTTTTCTAAGATATTGATGTTTTTCCCATGTGTGCTTGTTTTTGACTGTTTGGTCTAGCCTTGCCTATTACGCTGCTTATTTCTTTCCATACCTAGTATTTTTGGGTGGAGTGATTATTGTTTGACATGTTATGATATGTTGTATTTGTTTATCCAGTTAGTTCTTGAGATTTACTTTGTCTTCTGATTGTCATTTGTACATGATTGCTTTACATGGGGCTACGGGAACCTGGTGTAGTGAGACTAAAGGGGAAATTGACGTTAAGGGATTTCCCAAAGTGTCTGTTTTAATTATCACGTTGCGAGATAATAGGGGAGATTAACGTTGAGTGCTCCCTCAGAGTATCTATAGTTATGTTACAAGGCTACATGAGGAATTGACATTGATTTCTTCCTTAGAGTGTCAGTAGGTTACCGTTAAAAGACTATAGGGGGAATTTATGGTGAGTTCTTCCTCAGAGAGTCTTTGATCACACATGACTAAAGGGGAATTGATGGTGAGTGCTTCCTCAAAGATTATTTTCTATATATTCTCTTGTATTGTGAACCAGAGGGGTTTTGTTGTGAGAACTACCCAGAGGGTTGCTTGTATTTGTTTTTGGTTAATTAAATACTTAAAAGTAAATGTTTGTAAATGAAACTGTAGGACTATTTACTTTTTAGTACTTTTCTGTTCACTACTTCTTTTTTCTTATTGCCTGCCATATATATTCACTGACAGTTAGGCATAGATATTTGGGTGGTTGCCTACTGGGATTAGTCTCACACCCTATTTGGTTCTTGTTTTTGGGCTCAAACAGATCATATTGTTGTAGGTATTGATAAGGTAAAGCACCCTTCTACTTCAGGTACTTGATTGTTGTGGAGTTGGGAAGCATGAGACCAAGATAAGGTTAGCGATGTTGTGGAGCTATTTACTTTCTTTTTCTTTGTACTTTGGTTTAGTACTATATTCCATAATTTTTATTTGTTTGGATGCTTTCCTAGACATATTTATCATTCATAATTTATATATATGTGTGTTCTCCAGTTGTATATTACTTCAGCAGTTTAATTATTGCATGTTTTACTGCTTCCACTATTGTTATCTCTTTTACTTCCACTGTGTTAATCTACCAATGAGGGAATAGTTTCCCCACTATCACACCCAAGGCCCTCACTACTAGTCGGCAGCCTCTGGTATTTGTGGAAATGCTCTTGAATCCATGTAACCAACTAGGTATGGAGCACCTCTGGGCGGCTCCTGAAACCAGGACATTAAATGAGGTGGTGATTTTCACTATGCAACCCATTAACTCCATCAAACTCTTCTAACTATTTTACAACAAAGTATCCCTCAATTTTTAATAACACTTCATACCAGCAGAGTATTATGATTTGATAGGAAGAACGGTATGTCAGGTGTGTGAGTGATTTCATTCACTCGATTGAGGAATGTTCTTACCCATTCACCTAGGAGAACACGTGAAGTGGCTTCTCAATTTAAGAATATCTTGGGAATATTAGTGGTTTCATAGAAAAGGAAATAGTGGAGGATGAATAAGTAAATTATATTGAACCTAATCATGGAATTATATGGTTTATAACATAAGTAAATGATGATATAACTCGCTATAATTCATCCTTAAGTCCATTTAAAATTCTGGAATTCATTCTGTTTTCATTTCCATTTACCTTTCATGTTTCCATTTAATCAAAAACTAAACAACTCTATTTGAATTAAAAATAAATAAAAACAATAAAAAATTGTATAAGTGATGGGATAGTGATACTACCCAAACATTTCTCATTGAGATATGACCCTAGTCATCCACTAGGCTGCATTAGAACTATTTTAGAAATTTTGTTTGACCACGACCCATGAAAATCATGCTATCAAGGCATGAGTCAAATTCGTTTGACATGTTCAAATAATTTAAGAATGAAGTTGAGAACCATATTTGTAAGAAGATTAAGAAATTCTTCTTGGAATATGGTGGAGAATATATTAATGAAGTCTTCATTGATTATTTATAGATTTTTGGGATTTTATCCCAACTCACCCCTCCATATACACCATAATGGAATAGTGTAAGAGAAATGCGGAACCACACACTATTGGGAATGGTGAGATAAATGATTAGTCTTGTGATTCTTCCATTATCCTTTTATGGATATGAATTATAGACATTAGCATAAATACTAAAATAGGTTCCATATTGAGAAGTAGATAGTATTCAATACCAATTGTGGAGTAGAAAGAAACCTGTGATGTTGTACTTATATGTTGGATTTTAATCATTATGTAAGACCTATTTAGGAAACAAACTCACACCCCAAGGCATAAAGTTTAACTTTATTGGATACACCAAGGAAACCAGGGTATATTACCTATAAAACCCCTTAAAAAGGAAATAGTGGAAATACATGACATATTTCATGCGAGGGAGCACATCTTTGAAATAGATAGTGGGAGTGATATGGGATTTAATGAATTCTAGGATCAAGATACACAAGATTTTTTATTAGAACATATTCTATAAATCCCCGTGGTAGAAGAAGTGTCACCGAAAAAAATATTGTGTAGGATTAAAATAGGGGTTAAAGAACCAGTACGATATGGTTTTCAAGTCGAGAGAGATAGTGACTCATTATTAGTTGATAATAATAATCTAGTAACCTATAAGGAAGAAAAAAATATTCACATATGTTTACAAGTGGAAAGAAGATATGAATTCTGAATTTGAATCCATGTACAAAAAACAAGTCTAGATTTGGGTAGATCCTCTAGTGGATATAAATCATGTTGGTTTTAAATGGGTATTTAAGAAGAAACTAGACATGGATGGAGAAGTCAGTACTTATAAGTTCTGATTGATTGCAAAAGGGTTCAAAAATAATCAAGGAATAGACTATGATAAAACCTTTTAACCAGTTTCTATGCTTAAATACATTATAATTATACTTTCCATTGCATCTTACCATAACTATAATATTTGTAAAATTTATTTCAAAATAGAATTCCTTAACAGGAACCTTTAGGAATATGTTTAGATAACACAACCTGAAGGGTTTGTGAATCCAAAGGATTCTAAAAAATTTATTCAAATTGTAAAGATCAATTTATGGATTTAAGTAAGAATCCAAATCATGGAAAATTAAATTTGATGAATCCATAATATAATTTAGTTTCATAAAGAATAAATGTGATCCTTGTTTCTATAATAGGTTTAGTGGGAGTGCGGTTATTCTGTTAATAGTTTATTTCAATTGAATACTACTTATTAGGAATGATATATCAGTCTTATAGTCTATTAAAACCTAGTTAAATGAATTATTATCCTTGAATTAATTAGGAAAATCAGTATATATTCTTAGGATAAAGATCCATTATGATAGATCTAAGAGGTTGCTTGTTCTAAATCAAGGTACATATACTGACGAGATATCGAAGATATTTAGTATGAAAAAATCCAAGAGGGTATTATTTCCAATGTCACATGGTATACATATTTCCTAGAAAATGTATCCTCATACACTTGAGGAAATGAAAATAATGACAAGGATTCAATATGTTTCTGTGATTGGGTCATTTATGTATGTTATTCTATATACTAGTCTAGATTTCACTTATGCCTTAAGTGTGGTAGGAAGATATCAAGATGACTTTGGTGATCACCATTGGATGGTATTCAAGACTATCCTTAAGTATCTGAGTTGTACTAAGGATATGTTCCAGATTTATAGAGTATATGATAAACTAGTTATAAGAGTATACTCAAATGATAGTTTCCAAACAAATCAATACAATCTAAAATCACAGACAAGATACATCTTCACACTTAATGGAGGTGTTGTGAGCTAGAAGGGGTCAAATAAAGAGTTGGTCACAGATTATACAGTATATTGTGATTATATTGAAACTTATGATGTAGATAAAGAAGTGTTTTAGATATGAAACTTCATCCTAGAGCTTGATATTTTTGGGACCAAGTTGGATGGAAGTTGTTTTTGGATACTGAAGGAAGTTTGTGATGATTGTTTTTTCTTTTGTTGTCAAGAAAATAAATCACATTAATTTTTAAGTTTTTATGATTGAACAAATATAATTAATGGTTGAAAAGTAATCATAAAATTGGACATATTTTTTGATAATAAAGTTTCATGGTTTCAATTTTCTATTCTTAGGAATATTTGTGAAAGAAGTTGTTATTCAGACTCACCTTATGTTTGGAAATAAAGTTATGATCAGTATGAGAAAGTGTATCAGAGTCTAAAAGTCTCTATAATAAATATTAGTATTTTTTTCTGGTCTTTTATTTCTCATAAATCATAATTTCTCTAGGAAACTTATTGTGCAATCCTTATGAAAGAAAGGGAGAAAATTTGTCCAAGTTTTATCAATCAGATTGAGGTTTTGATGGAAAGATTGAAGATGTTGAAAGGATTGAAAGTAATAGAAAACTTTCAATGTAATTTAGATGATTATTTTCCAATACTAAAAGTTTCCAACATCATGAAGGATTCATGATTATAAGAATAAGTTTGTGGAGGAAGAAAATTTTGGGAAGTTGGAAGTTGCTGAAGTTGAAGGTTGTTCATCTACTGAAACAGATCCATCAGACTCAGTGTGCCACCAATCCATTGAAGGATGATTTTTTTAAGTGGATATTATTGGGACTTGTAAAAATTTAACTAGAAGTTATTGGGACTTTTCCATTAGGTTGAATTTTTTTTCAATTGGTTCAAGAGTTATTAGACAAGAAGTGGTGTTGATTCATCGGACTAGATTTGACACTGATACATTAGAATAAGTTAAATACAAATCCATCATATGTATTCTAACTATAATAAGTCATTATATTCTGCACTTTATCATATGTAGGATTATTAGTCTGAGGATTTGATGAAAAAGAAGAAATACCTTTAATACATTTCAGATGTGTTGTCAAAGAGATTTTTGTTTCCAAATTATTGTCAAAGGGGATTTCTAATGCTTTAGAAGTTGAAACTATGTTTATTTAAAAATGTTTTAAAAGTTTTATATTATTTATTTAGTATGTATCATTATAATGAGAAGTGATTTGATTGTCTTATATGTTGGTATGGGGAAACAAAATGATCAGTCTTCAGTCTTACATATGTTTTCATCATATTAAAGAAAATCAAAATGAACATGGTATCAAACTGAAGAAAGCTTAGAAAGTTTGAAGCTAACTAAAGTTTTGAAAAGATTATAGTGGTTTTGATAATATTTTATAAGGTTCAAGAAGAATCAGTAATTGAATATAATCACTAAAATAGTCAAAGATGAGTTTTAAATGAAAGATAAATTCAGAGAATTGGGAATTTTTTTGAGCTGGAAAAAAAGTAAGTTCCCTAGATTTCCACTTTTGGTGAACCTATAAAAGAAAGGAAGTATATTGTACTTTCTAAATTATAAGAACATTTTTCATGTGAGGATGAATTGGGATATATTCTGAAGTTCTATTGAGAATATTTTTCCGAACAAAGTTTACCTGGTGATGTTTTCCGGATATAAGAAATTAAGTTGTCAAAGCTTCTCATATCAGACGGATTTATCAGACAGAGCCATCATACTAATAGTTTTCTAGATTGATAAGGAACTAGTTCATAATTATTTAAGTAGTATTATGAAAGATTTATATTTCTAGACTGAGAAATTAGACTGAAGAATCGGACTGAGCCATCAGAACCAGTGTTTGTATGAAGGTTTTTTCTACCTATTATTGGGTAGTAAAGTAAATAATTGTGTTTTTTAGGTTTTATTATGGAAGTTAATAAGGTATTATAGTAAATTGTTTTGAAACAACATGTGAAGACTTCATTATGTGTTACACAATATTTTTTACATCATTCATGTTAAAAAGAATTTCATGCACTACTATATTTATTATAGTGAAACACAAGTGTAAGGGTATATACTACTTTTTTATCCACATAAAAGGTTTGTTTTCTAGTGGATTTCATGGTATTGGATTGTTTCCAAACCATTATAATTATGTAGATACTCTTTTTGAGTAATGACCTTGTAAATATTTGTGTTCTTGTGTATGTGTGATTGTTTTTTCTGCAAAGTGATAAATCTTTAACAGGAGGATAAGGTTGTTTCAAAATAAAGGAAACTTAAAATAAAAAGATATCATTGATTCAACCCTCCCCCTATCAGTGATATATTGATTTTGAATGGTAATTATCAATTGGTATCAAATCAAAGGTTCCATTCATTTACTCTTTACTGAAGTTTTTGAATAGAATTTGTTATAGAGAATCAAAATTATGTGGAGTAAGGGGATTCCAATATTTGATGCAAAGAACTATCATATTTTGGAAGATATAATGTTTTCACATCTTATGTCTCTTCTTTATGAATTTTTTGAATCTTTTATACATATATTTCCTTCTATTGATGAAACATTACTCCTATATATATAGATAAGAAAAATCTTGAAAATGATGAAATATCTAATAATGTTTTACTCTCATCAATTATTTTAATTTAGTTTTGAATAGTTAAGGGACTTTTTACTACCAAAGGTTTCTAGGAAAAGTTAAAGAACATTTTTGAATGAAATACAATGGTGAATAAATCCAAGCTAAAAATATAGAGGTTGAAATATGATGATCTTAAAATACGTGAGTATGAATATGTTGGTGGCTTCTTTACAAGGGTTAATGATATTGTTTGTACCATAAGATGTCTTGGTGAATAGTTGAAATAATAAACTATTGTTTAAAAGATATTGAGAATTCTTCCTGGTAATTTTTATGCCAAATTTTCTTCTATAGAAGATACAGATCCTGAAACTCTATCTCTGGATGACCTTTATTATACTCTCATTACTTATGAAATAATAAGGGAGAATGTTATGGAAGGAAAAACAAAATATGATAGAGAAAATAAAAGTCTAATAAGTTTATTGAAGATTAATATAGTGATTCTAAATCCAAAAATTAGGTATGCCACAATCTTAATTAATTTTTATCCTTATTTTCTAAAAATGTGAAAATAGGTACACTAAAGTATAATGGGAAACTTCCCTTGAAATTTTTTGAATGTGGAGCTATTGGGAAATTTGATACTAATTTCCCTTAAATAAATAATGAATAAGATAGTGATAAAGATTAAATAAGATCAAGAATACCTAGGAAGAAACATAGTGAAAAATCTAAATACTTTTAAAAATGAAAGGATAAAAAGTTCTCCAAATCCAAAAGGAGAATTATTTTGTCTAAAGATGAAGAAAAATAAGAATATAGTATAGTTGAGGCTGAAAAGATTACTGATTTTTCTGGGGAAATTACTTACATTACAATAGTTAATCATGAAGAGTTTAGAAGTAGTAGTTCTAAAGAATAAGAGACTGAGATTGAATTTCATCTAAAGAGATAATTGAAATAATGTATGATAAAGATTTTAATACTTGAAAAGGTTATCAAGAGGATGAAGAATGAAATTCCTACCATAATAATTCAATAATTCTTTCCCCAAGATAAATACTAGTTACTTGAAGAAGTTTATTTTCTAAAGAATTATCTTGAGAAATAAAATAATCATAATGAACATCTTGAGGTTAAGTTGAAGGTAAAGGAAAATATAGTTGTAAATTGTTCAACAAAAACATTCTATAGATGAAAAAAGAGTTACAAGTTTCAATAACTCTATCTCTAAAGTTAGTGAATGTTATGGATTGGGTGAACCTGATAAGTATCAATAGTTAATTTAAAATTTTGAGAATAAATTTGGGAAAATCATGTATGTAGACAAAACCAAAAAAGTTGAAATTTCAAAAGTTTATAAAAAATCCAAGTATGAAATATTTTCTACTACTTCTGGTTTCAATAAGGATGGAAATAAATCTGAGTTGAAAAAGAAGATACCATTTGATAAAAGAAAGTTTGGTGGTCAATACTGTTCTAATGAGAAATATAATAAGGTTTCTGAGAAACATGATCACAACTTTGGATAGTATGAAAGTTATAGAGGTAAATATTCTTTATTTGGGTAATGCTGGTATTGTAGTGAATTCGAGAATACAGAAAATATGTGTTGGTTTAATCAAAAATAGTACAACTATTACATGAATTACAGAAGGAAAAAATTGATGGGGGTCAATCCTCTCAAAGGAAGAAATCTGAGAAGGACGTTTTGAAGAAAACTGAGAAAGGTGTTCTAAAATTTGAAAATAAATTCCAAACTTTGTAAAATATTTGTAAAATATGTGAAGAACCTGGACATCATGTAAAAGTTTGTCCTTTTTTGTTGCTGGAACAACAAAAGGTTTAGAACATTTCTTATAATCCATAAGTGAAGAAAGAATAAGGGAAAGAAAAAACTCTTATGGTAGAAACCACTCTCAAAGATACAAAAGGGGAACAACCTTGGATCTTAGATAGTGGGTGTTCTTATAATATTATAGGATACTTAAAATTTTTAAAGAATTTGAAAGACTTTAAAGAAGGAATAGTGACATTTGGAAATAATGAATCCCTTATAATCAAAGGTGTTGGATCTCCTATTATTGGAGAAGAAAAGTTAAATTCAAAGAAAAAAATTGATGATAGGAAAAAATAAAACTTGATAAGTGTTTCATAACATTATGATAAAGAAAATAATTTTGTTTTTAGAAAGTATTGTTTTGTTTTGTAGAGTGAGGAAGATGGAAAAGTTGTTATAAGATGCCAACATACAAAGTGTAACTTTTTTCAATTCAATGAAGTTCAAAACTTTTGTTACTTAAGTATGATGAAAAAAAATCAGTTTTGTCATAAAATTTTGGGACATATGTTTCAGATAAACATGAGAAAGTTATCAAAGTGGGATAGTGATTGTGGTATTCCCGATATTTCAATAATAAGAGATTAGTGTTTCACTATTTATCAAAAAAAATATTACAAAATATGTTCATAATAAAGTTGATATTCATTCAACTCAACTCCTAGAAATCTATTATGATATTTTTGGTCCAATGAGAAAAAATAAACTCATGGAGATAAGTACTTAATTTCTTTTATTGATTATTTTACTCACATTACTTGTGTTATGTATTTTAATTATAAGTTATATGCTTTGAAGATGTTTAAAAGTTTCAGGAGAAAAACTAAGAAGGAATTTGGGTATTCTATGAAGAATTTTAGAAATTATAATGGTGGTGAGTGCAATAATGGAGAGTTCAAAAGTTATCTTCAAAAACATGTAATTCTTCATGAGTTAAGTAAACCATTCACACCACAAAAATGGTGTTTCTAAAAGAAAGAATAGAATTTTAGTTGAAATGGGGCATACTATGTTACTTGAAAATGGTATCTATCATTACTTTTATAGTAAGTATATGAGTGTAGCTATTTATATTCAAAACTTATGCTTATATAGGCTAAGATATGATATGACTCTGTATGAAATATTATATGACAAAACTCCAAGTTTGAAACACATAAGAGTTTTTGGGAGTCCCTACATCATCAATAAAAATGTGTAAACCTCGGAAAACTTGATCAGAGATGTGAATATGGAATATTTATTATCTACGCTATGGATAGAAGAGGATATATATGTTTTAAAAAAGAGAGATAAAGACCAGTTGATTCAATTGTTGTGAAAGTTCTTGAGAAAGCTGAGTAATATTTTCCACAAACACAATAAGATAAGAAATATGAACATGATAAAAAAATTTATTAAGAGTTCTGATAAGGATGAAAACAATTTCAATACTATACAAGAAGTTTAATCAGACGCAACTATTTTTAGTGATGAGGAATAATCTCAAACATCTCATCATATCCTGAGGAAGCAAGTGGAATCTCAAAACTTAATTGGTGATCAACAAAAAAAGGTTTAAAAAATAAAACATCAAAATTCATTACACATACTTATTTTTATTAAAAAGTTAATCCAAAAGATATTAATGAAGCTTTTGAGAATCCTAAATGGATTCATGCTATGAATTAAGAGTTAGAATAGATTGAAAAGAATGGTTCTTAGGAACTTATGTCTAAACTAAAAAAATGTTATTTGTGCAAAGTGGGTGTTCCAAAACAAGATAAATAAATATGGTGAAGTTATAAGAAACAAAGAAATATTGGTGTGAAAAGGTTACTCACAAATTGAATTCATATATATTTATGAGAATTTTTATCTAGTGGAAAGGTTAGAAAAAATTAGAATCCTTCTTATTATTATTGCGCAATAAAGTTACAAAATATTTCATTTGGATTTGAAGTCAGCATTTATGAATATAGAACTTGATTAAGTAGTTTAAATTGAATAACCATGTGGATTTTTTATTATGAAGGATGAAAATTATGTGTGTAAGTTAAATAAATCCTTGTATGGGCTAAAATAGTCTTTGAGGGCTTGGTATTCCAAATTGGATGCTTGCTTAAGAAATATGAGTTTCAAGAAAGGAAGGGTTGATAGTAATTTTTACATCAAAGAAAGTTATAATATTTCTATCATTGTAATTTTTTATGTTGATGATATTATCTTTGCTGAGAATGATGAAAGAACATGTGAAAGTTTTTCTGAATAAATGAAAAATGTTGTTTGAGATTTTCATTCTTGGTGAAATGAAATACTTTCTTGGTTTACAGATTTTACAAATTAAGCAACACATATTTCTTTCTCAAGAAAATTATGTTAAGGAAATTCTTAAGAAGTTTGGAATGGAAAATTAGAAACTAGTTTCCACAACAATTTTAGTGGGAACCAAGTTGACAAAAATGGACAAGGTAAGGAAGTTGACTCTAAAGAGTTTCAAAATATGATTGGAAGTTTTTTTGTATTTGACTGCCTCAAGACCAGATATTATTTATGTTGTTACTGTATGTGAAATATTATAAAGTTATCCAAAAGAATCACACCTATTGGATGGAAAATGAATTCCCAAATATATCAAAGGAACATTGTATTTTTAAAACTGGTATGATATCATAGAAAGAATTGATTTTTTGGCTACACAGATTCTAATTGGGTTGGAAGTGTTGATGATAGAAGATACAAAACTTATGGAGTTTTCATTTGGGGGAAAAGTTTTTTTAGTTGGTATAATAAGAAACAAATTTTAGTAACTCTTATCATGGTTGAAGTTGAGTATGTTTCTACCACTCAAGCTGCCACACAAATCATGTGGATGAATACTCGGTTTCAATACTTACTTGTTGGAGTAAAGTTACCCTTGCCCTTGGGTTGTGATAATTAGAGTGCCATAAACCTTACAAGAAACTTAGTACAAAATTATCATTAAAAACAAATTTATATCAAATATTATTTTATTAAATAGAATGTGGAAGATAATGAACTTAATCTAGAGTATATTCTTACATTGAAATGAGTTTCTAACATATTCACAAAACCTTTATGGAAGGAATCATTTTTCAAGATAAGGTTGAACATTAGTTTCTAGCCTCTTTATCTCCAAGGTTGAGGTATGTGTTTTGTTCCCTCTCTCATCTAGTCTTTGGATAGTGTTTTCAAGGGGGGGATTTTATCATAAATCTATCCATTGATATGTGTTAAACCTTTTAAGGAAGCATGTATGTAGGGTGGGTTGTGGGTAAGCTGTGAACTTAGCATGTAATTGTGTGAACTATTCTAATAGTTTATTAGAGTGGTTGTAGAAAACTAGTTTTTACTGGTAAGTGAAATAATTTAACTAAGAAGTGGAGAAATATGTGAAGGAAAATTGGAAATATGAAGAAGTTTCATGAGTCGCTACTTTTGGATAGCATGGTTTTGCTATCAATAATTCTTATTTACTAAAATGAGTTAGCACATATGGGCTTATAATTATTGATAAGTAATCCATTTCTTGAGGTTGCAAAGTTCAGTGATTTATGAAACTTGGATTACAATAAAATCTAATGGGGGATTGTTGGGAAAAATTTTTATAGAAGTTGTTTTTGGATGATAGAAGAATTTTATAATGACTGTTTTGTCTTTTTTTTCAGGAAAATAAATTACCTTAATTTTTAATTTTTGATGATTATAATAAAAGAATTAAATTTTTGAAGGTAATAATAAAATTGGACACATATTTTTATAAGAAAGTTCCTTAGTTTTGATTTTCTATTCTGAAGAATTTTTTTAAAAGAAGTTGTTCTTCAAGCTCACCTTCTGTCTGGAAAGAAAGTTTTGGTCAGTATGAGAAAGTGTATTAGAGTCTAAAAGTTTTTATACTAAATCTAAGGATACTTTTCTGATCTTTTATTTTTCATAAATTATAAGTTTTTTGCGAAACATATGATGCAATACTTATAAAATAAAGGGAGAAAAGGTGTCTAAGTTTTTGAAATTATATTGAGGTTTGGATGGAAAGATATAATATTCTAAAAGGATGTAAATTAATAGAAACTTTCCAATGTAAGTTATATGATGATATTCTATTTCTAAAAGATTCCAAAATCGTGTGGGAGTTGTTATTATAAGAAGAAGTCTAGGGAGGAAAAAAATATGGGGGATTTGGAAGTTGATGAAGTAGAACATTGTTCATCTGCTAAAACTAGTCCATCGGACTCATTGTTCCATTGATCCATTAAAGGAAGAAATTTTTTAAGTGGAGATTTTTGCGACTTGTGAAAAGTTAACTAGGAGTTGTTGGGGATGATCAATCAGATGACGGTCAATAATTTTGTCAACTATTTTCATCAGCTTGAATTGTTTCTCAATTGAGTAAAGATTTATCATTCAAGAATTAGTGTTGATTCATCAGACTAGCATTGACACCGATGCATAGAAGTAAGTCCATGACTGATCTATCATATACATGATGACTAGGATAAGTCATCAGACATTGGACTTCATCATATGTAGGATCATCATTCTAAGGATTTTAAGAAAATGAGAAATAACTTGAAGACATTTTTGGATGTGTTGTCAAAGATATGTTTTCTACCAATGTATTTTTTAAGGGGGTTTTGAATGTTTCAAAAGTTGAAACTATGATTATGGAATATTTTTTTTCAAAGTTTTATGTTCTTTATTTAGTACGGAGAATCAGAATGATAAGTGATTTTATTGTCTTACAAGTTGGTAAAGATAAACATAATGAGAATTCTTTGGTCTTACATATGATTTTGTCATAGTGTAGAAAATTAGAATGACCTTAATATCATATTGAAGAAAGTTTATAAAGTCTAAAGCCATCTAAAATTTTGAGAATATTCGATAAGATTTAATAAGAATCGAGCCATCGGACTGATAGTTTTCTACCAATGTATTTATGAGTGGATTAAGGGGGAGAAATTCTGAAGTTCTAGTGAGAATAAGTTTTCAGAAAAAAATTCCTGAATAAGTTTTTTAGGAAAAAGAATGTACGTGGTTAGAGCTTCTTAGATCAGATTTAGTCATTGAATAGAGACATCGGACTGATAGTTTTCCAGACTATAAAGGGAGAAATTTAAAATTGTTTTAGTAATATTCTAGAAAATTTACATTTCTGCACTGAGTAATCACACTGAGAAATCACACTCTGTTTTTATGAAGGTAGTTTCTACCTTATTCTGGGTAGGAATGTAAAGAATTTTGTTCTGTAGGTTTTCTTATAGAATTTGATAAGGCAGCATAGTAACATTTTTTGAACCAACTAGTGAAGGTTTCATTACTTATTACACAAAAATTTTTTACATCATTCATTCTAAAAATAATCACATGCACTGTTGTATTTATCATATTACCACATAAGTTTAAGGTTATATCCTACATGTTGTATCTACACAAAAGGATTTTTTCTAGTAGATTGTGTGGTATTGGATTGTTTTCAAACCATGCCAAGGATGTAGCTACTCTTTTTGAGTAGTAATCCTTGTAAATACTTATCTTAATATAGATGTGTGATTTTTTTGTTTTCAGTTAATTGATAAATATTTAACAGGAGACAGATATTGTTTCAAAAGAAATTAAACTTAAAATAAAGAGATATCATGGATTAACCCCTCCCCCTCTCAGTGATACATTGATCCCGGTTAGTCATTATCATATATGGTACCTATAGTAAATATCATGTCACACGCTTTTTGATAATACAACAATAGTTTCACTTGTTAAGGATACAAAGGTCAAATCAATGGATGAAACACATACACTGGAAGTATTATCTCTTGAGGGATTTTTCTCAAAGAGGTGAAGTTTAGTGAGAAAATATCTACAAAAGATAGGCCTTAACTCAGTAGAAACATGATCATCATATGAGGTTTAGTAAACTAAAATTCATAGGCAGTTGGTTCTAGTCTAAGTGGGAGTTTTTTGGTGTTGGTGTTGTAGAACTAACTATTTTTACTTTAGATTACATGTATATTATAAGATTTTAATATTAATAAAACATCTTATTATATATTGTTCATTTTTTCTGTATGGATATAATGTAATAATGTCCTAGCATATCTGTCACATTGATATGTACATAATAGTTCTCCACTATTATGAGAACCTTAAAATTCCATGGTTATATTCTTAAATATAGTTATATATTTGGATAAAATACTATGATGGGACACATAGAATATTGATTTTCAAGTGTGAGTACTCGTAAGTATATGGGACTTATTCTCATGAATCTTGCACTTTCTAATATCCAAGATAGGATATTATGAGAATAGGCCCACCAATATGAATTTTTCATGTTTATGTGTCATCAAATATTCCTATATGTGAGTGTGTGTAATGGTTCTTAGACTTTAATATTGTTATTAATACATGTCAAGGATATTACACTTGGATTTACTGACCAAAACCATGATTCCATATGTTTTTAGGAAGTAGGGTATATTGGGTGTATCATGAATGACATGTTATTAATTGATAAGTAAAGGAAGGATTTGTCGCTTCCAAATTTATGGAAGTTGATAGCTTAGCCCTTTGATTTAAATTAAACTGTTTCATTAAATTTCATGTCCATAGTGTAATGAAAAGTTTATTTCATATAGTCAAAGAAAGACATGTCAAGCATATAGGTTGATGACATAGATGTGCAGCATGCTTGATGAGATATTGTGACAAAGTAGTTATATTTCGATGTGAGCACTAGTGTGTGGTTTTTGATATTTTGATATTAAATTCTTTCTCTTGGGTGCCTTGACTTTTCTCTAGACATTAATCTTGGACTTTAGGCAAGCCAACCTGATTCTAATAAGAAAGAATCCTAGAGGTTCAGACACTAAGTTTTTTTGTTTATCTCCATTAAATTCTATTTGAATATAATTATTCTAATAAATATTATTCTCAATATTGAGAAATAATTTTATTCAGGTTTTATTGATCAGTAATATTCACAAGGTAATAAATAAATATTTATTCATTAAAAAATAATTTATTTAATTATGTGAATATTTAATAAATATTAATTTTCCAAACTTTGAATAGAATATTTATTTTATTTATTTAATATTTAATAAATATTTATTCATCAGCCTGTGAATAGAATATTTATTTATGAATAGATATTTAATTAAATATTAATTTAGGAATTAAAAAAATATCGAGGAGGATGAGCATACCAAGATCGTTTCTGGTGATAATTATTAATTTTCAAGTTAGTAAAGTAATATTATCATTGTTTCAGTATGCACATTCTATAAAATAATACTATTATTATTATTATTATTATTATTATTATTATTATATAGAATGAGGTTACATAAGGTTTATTATATTATTTAATGGTTGTGGTGCAATTTAATAAAATTTTAACCTAAACCCTAACTCTATAAATAGATTGATTTTATAACACCCCAGGATCTTATGGTATGTCTCTTCTAAAATTTATCATCATTGATATTTTATGTTTCATGCAACTCCGAGTTTAAAATAGTAATATACTATTAAATATGATTGTTGGAATAGTAATGTAACCATTAGGAATAGTAATATGACCAATAGAATAGTAACTTCACCAATTAAAGTATAAATAAAATATAGGTATCTTATAAATGAAAATATGGTATATTTAAATCATGTAATAAGTAAATAAATGTTTTAAAAGTGATAACTTAAGTGTTTGTATTTTTGTAAGTCATAAATAATTAATTATAATTCTATAATTAATATAATGATTTAATAAAATAAATATTTTCATAAAATATATTCATAAATTAATATTTCATTATCTTATGATTATAAGATAATTTTATGAGACCTTAATTAATTTTTCAAAGTGTCATAAAAATAGTTATAATATAAAAATAATTATTTTTTGAGTAAATGATGGTTTTATTTAAAAATTAAATCTCTAATATTTATAAAATTATTTTCATAAAATTTAGTTCATTTTTTAATTCTACACGTTAAAAAATGGTTAGAGAGAATTTTTTGGATTTTTCTAAAAAACTTGAATTTTTGGTGAATAGTGAAATACGGTAATTTATGAAATGAAATAAATACTTGAAATATTGATTCATAGATGATGTATGGATAATGTAAGCCCATAATCTAAAAATATACTTAATTATTTTAATATATTTAGTTATAATTAACAAACTATTCATATTATTGAGGTAAAATAATAAACTAATGAATAAAATATTCAAAAAAACACCTCTCTCCTCCACTATTAATACCACCCCTCACCACCTCTTCTCTTCGTACTTCCAAAGGCTTGAAACATGCTTATATTATACCCATTTCCTCTCTCAAACCTTTCCCCCACATTATAGTTTTTCTGGTTTCACCAAAAGATCATTTTAAAGTTTCTTAATAAAGTTCTCAAGGAGAATAATTCAATAGGTAAATCTTTTTTCATTCTATTTCAATTTATTTTAATTTATTTTCTTATTATTATATACTTGCCTCTTCTTTAAAAACATGAATGATAAATACATTATCTTATATATAATATAGTTTTATTTTTTTTAATGGAATATCTATCATCAAACCCCCTCTCCTTCCCCCTTTTATTCTAAAAATGAAAACATCATTTGTGATGTGCGGATTTACCGCCATCATGGACGATGAGAGTTCATTTTCCATTACCAAATTTAATAATGGTTATAAAACCCTAATTATAGTTAAAAAATAATATATTACACATATTATAAGTTATTTAATATTCAGGAACCAGTATATATACATGATATTAATTAGTAAGACAAAACTAGTTCGTGATGATCGAAAAACCGCCAAAATAATCTAAACGATTCTCATTAAAGTTATATCTAATGAATCATACTCATGCATGGATAAAAAATAATATATAATACCATTAAATATTATTTTTTTAATTAATAACATATAATTTCAATTATGGGTAATTATTTCCATTTTACATGATCTTTTGTATATGTTTAAATGTAAATCGATCATGAAAACCATGGAAAAGAACACTCCCGAGTGACGAAATTGAATTTGTAACTCATCAAAAAGTCCATAAATGTACTTAATAAAATTATAAAAATAAAATAAATTTTTAATAGGTTATGAATTAATTTATTAATTAATCTAATTTCATTATCCAGGATATTAAAAAAAAGTTCACAATACTTTCAAACATAAGGTAAGGGTTTCTTCTTGATCCTCCATTTTCCATTTGGGTTACTTTTTATCTCTATTTACCTCAATTATTTTTATATAATTCATCTAAATTTTGTTTATATGTTCCAAAATCATGTATCCAGATCAGTTAATCTTTCTTTTTATGGGGAAATACATGTTTTACAAGGGTCCCTTTTCAATTTTTCCCAATACAAAAGCCCGATTAAAGGGAATTTCTCGATTTCTTATCCATTTTCAAGAACCATGCATAATCTATTTTAAGAAGCCATTATTTTTATAAAATAACTAATTCTAACATCAAAAACTATATTTTTTCATTTCTAGTTTTATAAAAACAATTATGACAAATACAAATGATTTTTCTAAAAGAACTCTTCTTTACAAAGTAAAAAAGGGGTATTTCTCTCGAGAATTCCTTGATGATTTTATTAGAGTGTTTTAATTTATTTCAACACATATATTGAATATTATGATTTATTTATATTTATATATTATTATTATCATCCACTATATTTTATTAAATGGTTTATAATCATTTTTATTGTGTATTTCCTACTTTGATACCATTCACTATATTACTTAGAATAGTTAGTGATTATGTTTACTGATTAGGAAAAGTTATTTACATTTTATATGTATATGTTTTTTATGTTTAACCACATTAATATGAGGAATAAAATTGACTTATTAATTGATGGGTGGGTCCTATTATATCCCCTCGATGCATTGGTAGGTCTCGTAAGACTAAAAAAATGGATTTGGTTGAGGTATTAACTATTTATTTTCATATGTCTTGGTCGAGGACTTGATGGTATGTTTATGATGTCTGGAATTATGAATTCCTTCAATATGATATTATAAATTTAAATACCATGTGATTATTTTGACTAGTATAATATCCATGGTTAAGTTTCATTCTCATGTTATTATTTATATTTCATTATTTATTCGGATTTTATTCCTTCCATATTATTCTCAAGATTATGTTTTAATGGCATGATTTATAGTAATCCACCATGCCATATTATTTATGTTAACTTATGTTGTATTGATTACCCTTACTGAGAATCTGATCTCACCCATCCCTTGTGTTTTATTTTTCCCTAGTATGTGAAGATGTATATTATGAATGACTTATGTAGATAATCTAGTAGTTATGGATATTTCCAATGGAGTTGCTATGTAGTTTTTTCTTTCAAGTTTTAATATAAAACTTTTATTTGTATCTGATTTTCCAAAACTACTAAATTATTCAGTCCTTCAAGATGTGAATTCCTTGTTTATTATACCAATGTAATAAAGTAAGGCACTAGCTCTGGGCTATTGGGGTTAGGGTCTTTATATTTGGAATAAAAGGAAGTTTAGTAGAAATCTTGGAAACTAGATTTAGAAAACATAGATTAGGGAACATAGCCCTAATATAGACTTTTAGGATAATCATATAAGAACATACTTGAATTTTTGTAAGGTTTAGATTATGTTGGTCTTCTTAGAAATACATCTATGTTTGGATAGTACTAGTGGACGTGGTTCTAGCATATATGTGTCTAGGGGTAACAACTCCAACAAGGTGTGTCGGTCCTGACTTGACGTAACCTAGTACACGACAACGAGACTTATTACGCACCTAGTTTGACACTCCATGGTGATATGCTTAGGATAATTTACATTTTATTTATAAACCATTATTAAGTATTTAAAAGTAAATATGTCCCCAAGAAATACATGTTTATGATTATGAGATCAATTATGCATAAGTTTTTCAATTTATGTTGAGTATTACTAGTTCCAGATTATGCATTATGATTAATAATCTAATTTAGTGTATTCCATTGTTTAGAAACGGAGCCTATTGGAAGGAATGCACATTATATCAATTCATGTATCACATGTAGGGATTTTCCTCCTATAAAAGATAATGATATTGGAGTTGGAGTTGCAACTAGAGCTGGGAAACTTATAACTATATTGGGATAGCTGACTCAAGTTATGAATAATAACATTACCCATATGGATCATCCTGGTCTACAATGTAGAGGAGAAATGTTAGAATACTTTATGCGACAACAACCTCTATCATTCAATGGTACTACAAACCCATTTTTAGAGGATTAGTGGATAAGTTTCTTAGAGAATATATTTTTAATTTTGAGAATTAATGAAATGGATTAGGGTATCATGTTAGTTTAAAGTCACTCAGGAGAATATGATCAATTATGGTTATTTATTCAAAGCACAAATGAGTGTAATGAAATTGAAAATATGGAATATAAATATTTTAAGAAAATTTTCCTAGAAAAATATTTCCCTCATTAATAGTGAGAAGATTTGGAGAGGCAATTATTGAGTCTCAAACAAAAAGAGGATAAAAACATTGTGAAGTATGAATCCAACTTTACAAGGTTATAAATTCATTTAGTGGACTACACACGTAATCCAAGGATAAAGATTGATTAATTATTTGATTTTTTAAAACCATTCCTCTAAAAGGAACTGGTCTCCCAAAATTTTTTATCATATGAAGATATAGTCTCATTTTCTATCAAGATAGAGAAATAATTCTCTATGCATTATGACTTTATGGGAAAATAAGAGAATAAAAGGTTGGAGGAGAAAATAATGGATAAAGGAAGTAATAAAAAATTTAATTTTATAACGTTTGATACTTGTGGAAGGAAACAACCTAGTGCCTACTTAAAAGGAAACAGAGTTTGTTACAAGTGTGGAGAAAAAGGCCACCAAGCCCATGATTGTAAGGGAAAGAAAGAAGTTAGCAGTGTATAATTCTATAATTTTAAATATATGGAGAATTATAAAAATGGTTGTCCTGAGATTTAAGAAAACTTTCTCTAGAAAATGAAAATGGAACAAGGCCAAGCTTATACGATCACAATTGTGGAGGTTGAAGTTCATAATGATGTGGTGGAAGGTACTTTAATCATCACCTCAAATTTAGATAAAGATTTATTTGATTTTAGATCATATAATTCCTTTATATCTTCCTAGTTTTCTTTAAAAATTAGATACTTCCAATTCACCTTAACAAGAGTGGTTTCAGTTTATACTCCTAATGGAAACCTTATTGTAAAAAATATGTGTTAATAATTTCTTATTATGACACATAAAAGTGCTTTAATTCCTAATTTTATCATCATACCTATGGTTGATTTTTATATAATACTTGGTATGGAATAGAATTCAAAATATAATAAAAATATTTAATACAAAGAGAATGAAATTATGATTCATGATGAAGGTATGGAATTTCTCATCTTTAGAGGGGTGACCTTGTCATATGAGTCATATATAGATCCACCACCAGTAGCTCTTCTAAATGAAATTCTTAGGGAGGAATAGAAAACATCATGTATGGATGAGGAAATAAATATTCAAATTGAATATGTGACTATTTGGAAAGAATAGATTTATGTATTTACAAAGGATTTACCTGGACATCCTCTAGAGTAGAAAGTTGAGTTCTCTATTGATTTGATTCCTGGTGTAAGACCTATATCAAAGACCCCTTATAGAATGGCCATTGTAGAATTAGTAGAGATGAAGAAAATACTAGAGTAATTGAGTGATAAGGGATTTATTTTCCCTAGTTTTTCTCTATGGGGAGCCCCTATTCTATTTACCAAGAAGAAAGGTGGATCTATAAGGTTGTGCATTGATCATAGAGAAATCAATGCTATTACAATAAATAACAAGTATCCTCTTCTTCGTATTGATGATTTATTTTATTATCTTCATAGAGCTTAATATTTTTTAAATATTGACCTTAAATATAGATAACATAAATTGTGTATGAGGAAGGAAGATATTCCAAATACATCATTTCAATCTAGGTATGGATATTATGAGTTTACAATAATTCCATTTAGACTAACTAATATGCCATATTTTTTTATGGATATAATGAAAAGAGTGTTCAAGGAATATCTTGATGATTTTTTTGTGGTATTTATTGATGATATCTTGATATATTCCAAAAGATATTAAGACCATGATAACCACTTGAGGGTTATTTTGTAGACTGAATGAATTTTTTTTATTTTATAAAAGTGTAGGTAGAGACTATCAAGGAACATTAAAATAATTAAGGAGGTCTGAAATGGTTAATTCCAAGGGAATCCCCTTGGATAAAGTTCTGACATTCAGTAGGAAGACAACCCAAACTATTGAAGATAATGAGGGGATCCTCAGTACTACCAACATGGGACAAAGAGACCACTAGAAAGTTGGATTCCCTTCATGTATGATGAATTTTTTTCCTATAACTGAACTCCAATAAACACTGTCTAAAGAGATAAATCAGATCCCATTGAGGGGAAATATTCCCTTGCACAGTCTGCACCAACACCTCTGAGTCTGACTTGATTTCATTAACCTGCACCCTGAACTCCTTACATATCATGATTCCCGAGTGTAAATCACTCACCTCCACACTCATGGAGTTCCTTGGACCATAGAATGCACTAAAGGATAAGAGAACAGAGCTAATGGAGTCACAGAGCAAACTACCCCCTCTCATCTGTCCCACCATGAATGAACCATCAATGTTGAGTTTATATCCCATTAGATAAGGTGACCATTTAACCCATTGAATATGAGAAATGGTAGCATCCACCAAATGATTAAGAAATCTACATAGCATCTTCGACTTCATCCCTCCCTTGATCAGTGCTCCCATGTCATAAACAAACACCTTCAGTTTGACCTGCATGAAGGCTAATGATGGTTTCCTTCCCATCCTCATTCTATTACTTGCATCCCATATTGTCCAATAGATGGAAATAAAATAAATATAGGAGATCTTTGTTTCATCACATTGCCTTATTATCCACAAAACCACTCAATGAAGAAAGCCTTCATGGACATATTACCATGACCAACGAACTCCTATGAGTTTATGGATGACTGTAGTTGAACAGCCCAGTATCTATGAATTCTAGCTTCAAACAGTTCCTTTTCTTATCTATATTTTCTCTAGGATGGAATCTCAGTTGATCCTATGAATAAAAAGGCATTATAGGAATTTCCTACACTAATAAACATAACTGAGGTATGTAGTTTTATTGGATGAGTAGGTGACTATTCATGTTTCATTTATAATTTTTTCCGATTAGCCAACCCATTAACAAATATTACTTGTAAAGGGGTTAAGTTCATATGGACAAAATAATGTGAATAATTTTTTGAATAATTGAAGAGGAGATTAGTGAATGCTCTAATCTTGACTCTACCATCATTAAATGGTGGATTTTTGATTTATAGTGATGCATCAAATAAAATACTTGGTTGTGTTCTTATACAGAATGATAGAGTTATTGAATATGCATCAAGTCAATTAAAAACTCATGAAAAGAACTATTTAACTCATGATATTGAGTTAATAGCTATAATATTTGCTCTGGAAATATGGAGACACTATCTTTATGGTGAAAAATATGAGATATATACAAATTACAAGAATTTAAAATATATCTTCTCGTAGAAAGAACTCCACATGAGGTAAAGGAGATGGCTTGATCTACTCAAGTATTATGATTTTTCAATACAATACCACCTAGGGAAGATGAATAAGGTATCAGATGCACTGATTAGGAAGGATCATGGAGTTCTAAACAAGATGAGGATTTACAAGGACCTTGTGCACATGGATCTAGAAAAGATGGATATGGGAATTATCAAGTAAGGTGAAACATCATTAATTTTTTAATTGGTTTTATAACCATATTTATTAGAATATATTAAAAGTTATTAGACTGATGATGATAATTTTCAAAGGAAAATTAAAGCTATGAATGATGGTAAGTTGACAGAATTCATGTATGGGGATGGAATTCAGAAATTTGGGTAGAGAAATTGTGTTTCCTCTATACCTAAGCTAAAAAGGTAATTATTGGATGATGCTCATAGCTCTAATTTCTCTATACACTCTGGTAGCACTAATATGTATAGATATTTAAAGGAACATTTCTAGTGGGATAATATGAAGTGGGAAATTGCTGATTATGTATTAATATGTTTATTTTTTCAATGGGTGAAGGCTGAAAGAAAACATCTTATAAGAGTAATGAAACCTCTTTCTATTCCTACATGTAAATGGGGTGAAATTAATATATATTTTTTCACTGGATTACAAAATATTATAATAAAAATTGATGCAATATGGTTAATTGTTGGTTGACTTACCAAATCATCACATTTCCTCACTATAAGGGAGGATTTTCCACTAGATCACCTTGAATTAATCTATATTTATGAAGTTATAACACTTCATGGAGTACTTATTTCTATTTTTTATGATCATGATCCATGATTTATATCAAAATTTTGGATATGTTTTCAGAAAGATTTAGATACTGAGCCTCATTTGAGTACTACTTATCAACCTCAAACTGATGGGCAGTCAGAAAGGATGATCCAAAATTTAGAAGACATGTTGAGATCATTCTCACTTGACTTTCAAGGATTATGGGATCAGTATTTACCTTTAGTAGATTTTTCCTACAAAAATAGTTTCCATTAAAGTATTTAAAAGGAACCATATGAATCATTGTATAGAAAAATATTTTGTACCCCGACTTACTGGGATAAAGTTGGTGAAAGAAAGCTTGTAGGCCCATAACTTGTGGAGGAAACAACGGAAAAAGTAAAGACTATTCAAAAACATATCAATGAAACTCAAATTAGGAAAAATATAAATATGTTGATAATAAAAGGAATAATTTTGAATTTCAAGAAGGAGATAATGTTTTCTTGAAAGTATCTCCATAGAAGGGTGTTATAAGATTTTAAAAGAAATGAAAACTAATCCCCAAGTACATTGTCCTTTTGAAATCATGGAGATAATTGGAGTTGTTTCTTATCATTTAGAAATGCCACATAGACTTTCTAAAGTACAAAATGTGTTCCATGTCCCTTTTTTAAGGAAGTACATGACATACCCAATGCATGACCTCGCTTCTGAAGAAATATAATTTGAACCTAATTTATCTTACTGTGAATAGACTATCCGGATTATGGACACTAGAGAAGAGTTGTTGAGGAATCGGATGACTTGGCTGGTAAAGGTACTTTGGAAAAATCATAAAATTGAAGAGGTAATGGGGGAATTGGAAGAATTTATGATGAAGAACCACCCAAATATTTTTATATGGTGAAATTATGGAAATTTCGAGGAAAATAATTTTATAGTATGGGAGAATATAACACCTCGATATCTTATGGAATGTCTCTTCTAAAATTTATCATCTTTGATAGTTTATTCTTCATGCAACATTGGGTTTAAAACCGTAATGTACTATTAAATAAGACTATTGGAATAGTAATTTGACCATTAGAAATAGTAATATGACCAATATAATAGTAAATTAACCAATAAAAGTATAAATAAAATTTAGGTATCATATAAATGAAAATATGGTATATTTAAATCATAGAATAAGTAACTAAATGTTTTCAAAATGATAAATTAAGTGTGTATTTTTGTAAGTCATAAATATTTAATTACAATTTTATAATTAATATAATGATTTAATAGAAAATATTTTTTCATAAAATAGACTCATAAATTAATATTTTGTTATCTTATAATTATAAGATAATTTTATTATACCTTAATTAATTTTTCAAAGCCTTGTAAAAACAGTTATAATATTAAAATCATTTTTTTGTAAAGGATAGTTTCATTTAAAAATTAAATTCATCATATTTAGAAAATTATATTCATAAAATTGAGTTCGTTTTCAGAATATAAACATTGAAAAATGGTTAGGGAGGACTTTTTATATTTTTCTAAAATGCTTGAATTTTTTGAATAGTGGAATACGATAATTTATTATATTTAATAAATACTTGAATTATTGACTCATATATGATGTATGGCTGATGTAATCCTATAATATTGAACTCGAATTCATTATTTTAATATAATTAGTGATAATTATCAAACTATTCAAATTCTTGAGGAAAAATAATAAACTAATGAATAAAATATTCAAAAAACACCCCCTCCTCCACTATAAATACCACCCCTCACGACCACTTCTCCTCACACTTAAAAAGAATTTAAGTTTTCTTATATTATGTCCATTTAATCTCCAAAAACTATCCTTAACATTCTAGTCTTTCTAGTCTCACCAAAATACCATTTCAGATTTCCTTAAGGAAGTTCTCGAGGAGAATAATTCTAGAGGTAAATCCTTTTTCATTCTCCTTCAATTTCTTTTAATTTATTTTCTTCTTATTCTATCCTTAACTATTTTATCCAAACATGAATGATAACTATATTATATTAAATATACTAAAATTTTATTATTTTAATGAAATATCTATCATCAAACCTCATCTTCTTCCCCCCTTTTATTCTAAAAATGAAAAAATCATCTGTGATGTGCCGATTTACCACCATCGTGGACAATGCGAATTTATTTTCCATTACTTCCTTCAAGGATGGTTATAAAAACATAATTATGGTTAAAATATATTTTATTATACATGTTATAATTTATTTATTATTATTTATCTAGTATCTATACATGATAATAATTAATAATACAAAATTGGTTCGTGATGATTGAAAAACCACCAAAATAATCTAAACGATTATCATTAAAGTTATATCTAAGGAATGATCCTCATATCTGGATAAAAAAATAAGATATAATACCATTAAATATTCTTTATTTTCATTAATAACATATAATATTGATTCTAGAGAATTTTTTCAATTTTACATGATCTTACATATACGTGTAAAAGTAAATCGATCATGAAAACCTAGAAAAAAACACTCATGAACGACGAAATTGAATCTCATAACTTATCAAAAAGGACATAAATAAACTTAATAAAATTATAATAAATAAAGTACTTTTTTAATAGGTTATTAATAAATTTATTAATTAATTTAATTTGATTATGCAAGACATTAAGTACAATTTAAAAACACTTTCATACATAAGGTAAGGGTTTCTTCCCGAACCTCCATTTTTCATTGGGGTTACACTTTCTCTATCTTTACCCCAATAATTTTTATATAATTATTCTAAATTTCCTTTGTATATTCTAAACACATTTATCTAGATCATTTCTTATTTATTTTATGTGGAAATACATGTTTTACAAGGTTCCCTTCTCAATTCTTCCTGATACACAAGCCCGATTAAAGGGTACTTCTCGATTTCATACCCATTTTCAAGTAACATCTATAATCTATTTTAAGACACCATTATTTTTATAAAATCACTAATTTTGTCATGAAAAAACTATATTTGTTAATTTATAGTTTTATAGAAACAATTATGACAAATAAAAATTATTTTTCCAAAATAACTCTTCTTTGCAAAGTAAAAAAAGGGATATTTCTCCCAAGAATTCCTTGATGATTTTATTTTTTGGAGTGTTTCCATTTATTAAAACACCTCTATTTAATCTTATGATTAATTGAGATTTATATCTTATGATTATCATCTACCATATTTTATTAAATGGTTTATGATTAGTTTTACTATGGATGTGATACTTTAATATCATTCACCATATTACTCATAATAATTAGTGATTATGTTTACGGATTGGGGAAAGTTATTTACATTTCATATGTATATGTTTTTTATGTTTAACCCCATATATATGAGTAATGAATTTGACTTATTAATTTATTTGTTGGGCCTGTTATATCCCCTTGATGCATCAGTAGGTCTCATGAGGCAAAATAGAAATGGATTTCACTAAGGCATTAACCATTTATTTTCAGATGTCTTGGTTGAAGCCTTGATAGTATTCATATGGTGTCTAAAATTATGCATTACCTAAATATGATATTAAAAACTGATAGACCATGTGATTATTTTTAATATTAGAATATCCATGGTTAAGTTTTATTCTCATGTGATTATTTATTTGGAATTATTTATTCATATTTTATTCCTTCCATATTATACTCAAGATTATGCTTTAATAGAATGAGTTTTAGTTATTCACAATGCCTTATTATTTATGTTAACTTCAACTATATTTATTACCCTCACTGGTCATCTGAGATCACCCCTTACTTATGATTTATTTTTCCCTAGGATGCAAATATGTATATGATGAATGACTAGCAGGGATAATCTAGGAGTTATGAATGTTTCCAATGGAGTTTCTATATTGTTTTTCCTTTCACGTTGTAATGTAAAACTTCTATTTGTATCTTGTTTTCCAAAAATACTAAACTATTCAGTCCTTTAGGATGATACTTCCTTATTTATCATACCAATGTAATAAAGTAAGGCACTGGCTTCAGGATATTGGGGTTAGGGTCTTTACATGTATGTCTATTGTGTGGGTTATCGATATTTGAGAATTATTATGCATAATAGACTTATATCTAGATTCCTCCTTCTCTCGTATTCTCAATAATGAGAAGATATTCTTTAATATTGAAGGATCTTGAAGCAATCAAGATTAAAAATCCAAGATTATTTATAACTCACGCTTTCATCTGAAAATCTATCAATGTTGTTTGGAGATCAAAGGACCAAGTGTCGATCATTTATAGTGGGGATCTACTTTGGGTAATTCCTATAAAACAATAGTAAACTAAAAATGGTTTTGAATGATCAACATCTTTATCAAAGTAAGATCCCGATATGAGGTAATCTTTCTTTAGATATGATTTATATTAATAATAAAGTTAATTTTCAAAAATATTATCCCTGGGTTCCGAGATTTGTATGTCAATATAATAGAAAAAATTTATTGGTCGTGATGTTTACACCTTTCACAATTAGTTAATGATATATCCAATATTACAGATAAATTTATAGTTATTCACCCAAAAGGAACTTGCAGTGCATCTAGAACCTTCATAGTTTTTGTAGTCTATCATTCCTCATAAAACTACAATTTTCTCTTTCAATAATAATGAGAAGACCTGATAAATTTATAAAACACAAATAGGATTTATGAGTAGTTAATAATAAATGAATATAGTAGTAATATATCCCCATAATAATGAACATCAATATCATTTCAATAATCCTTAAGTTTATGCATGGAAAAAACTTCAAATTTCTAAATATTCAAATTTGAATCATTGAAATTAAATACGAAGCATGAATATTGAACACAAATAGACCTCTTTATACTTCATTTAAATATATATAAAATACTTCAATAAAGGTTGATGTGGCATCAACATGATTAATGAGTAATTATATAATAAATCATTCAATCAAAATAATCAACAAAAACATGAAGTAATTAAAAATATTAAACAATATAAAAAATATAGCATGTTTAAAAACATTCATTTTTAGTAAAAAATATTACAGTTTATTTCTTATTGTGTTAGGTTGACACTTTTTGTGGGTCTATACTCTAGGTTGGTCTTTCCTTATGGTAGGTACATCCTTGAGGAAGATAACTCATTATGGTGGTCCAGAATCAATGTATGATCAATAAAAATGATCATGAAATTGATCTAGGACTTAACAAAAAAATTATTCATGGTTGATCAGATTCATCATATGGTCAATCAGCATTGAACATGTGGTCGATCTAGTCATGCAGTCAATCCAATCATGCAGACGATCAGAAATGTGTTGTTAAAACACTAAGAGAAATGATGATTAATGATTCTTAATAAAGAATAAAAGGAATAAAAATAATACAATAATAATAATATCATAAGATATAGAGATTTACATGGCTTTGGAATAATGCCTATGTCCATGGAGAGATAAAACACTTCACTAATTTTTAGGAGGAAAATTACAATGCAAATATCTAGGGTACAGAAACCCTACTTAAAAATGAGTTCATAATTCAATGTGGTGTTATATTAACCCACATTTCTATAGTTCTAATCAATATAGTTGGTCCATTTTTCTACAGTGACTGGTTATAGGAAGCCCATGGAGATATATTACTATTGTCTCTAATGTACAAGCATCCATAATAACCATGTCAAATTCTGCACTGCTACAATACCATTTTGGTGACATCAACTAGATCTAATATAGTTTTCAAAGTTTCTATAGGGAATTATTCCCCTTGAAACCCCCATAAACGTCACCATAAAGGAAAAACCATGGTGGTTGTGACCTATTTTATAGAACATTCTTCCAGCAGTTATCCCAACTTCATCCAAGGATCGAGCCACACCATTCCAACAAAATATTGATCCATGAATTTGCAAAAAAAATATTCATAGTCAATTGATCAATATGGATGGTTAAAACTTAATGTGCGGTTGATTCAAAAATTATAAATTTTTCACTTGTTTGATATGGTTAATGGACTTACATTCGATTGAGGACTTATGGTCAATCAATTTATTCATGTGGTTGATTCATTTTACATGTATTCGATGTATTTTCTACCTTAAAATTGATCAATATACATGTATCACAGTCACTTGATATCCATGGTTGATCTAAAACTTATATTGATTTTGAAAAAAATATTAACAGCAGACTTACATCATATGAGAAACCAGCCCATATTGTGATATATTTTTCTCTAAAATCAGTTCATAATTAACATGAAGAGTTTATAATATAACTCATGTTGGATATAATAAAGGATTTATCAAAATCTATGAGAAATTATAGCTATATAATATATAGGTTTTTTAATTATCAAAATATAAATATCAAAAACATAAATAAATAGTGGTTAGGTTCTGCTTCAATAGGAGTCACTTCCAATGATTGTTGTTACATTGCACTAGAGAACCTAAAGTATGAACTTTCAGTGACCAAAATATATACCCTCATCCCCAAAAATTGGAGGTTGTGACAATAATATTAAAGTATGATATGGGGGTATCATGCATCAAAATATAGAAGACCGTTTTGAAAGTGAAAATTAACAATTTGGTTTTTGAGTACCAAAACTCAAGGATGTCAGTAATGATGATGAAGTTTTGCTGATGTGAATCAAAAATGTTAGAAGTGGATAGATTTAAATTGAATTATTCAAAGGATAATGAATAAATAGGTATAAGGAAGTCTAGATGCATGGAATTTGAAACCATCATAACCTAGATTAAATCATAAATTATAGCGATTAAAGGATGATTGATGCTAGTACAAAGGCAGAATTGAAAGATAAAGAGTTAGACGATAAGGGGGTAGAAGATACTAGAAGAATATTTCATATAAAATTTATGTGAATTCAAAATCAAAGTGACATTTTTGATCTGAATGTCAAAGATACAAAATTAATAAAGGGAATCTTTTGATTATAATTGAGATTTATGGGATCCATATGTCGGAGTTGGTTCCCTAGAACCAAATTTTTTATTACTTAATTACATGTATTATTATTAATAAAGTTTTCTTATCACATTATTATTTATCCTCTTCATGAAATTTTCATGTGATAATTTTCTAAGAATGTATATCTCACTAATAGTTCATAGCAGTTCCCTGCTACGATGAAAACCTGGAGGTTCCACGATAATATTCTTGAGTATAGTTATATGACTGGATAATATTTTATGATGGGACACAAATAATACAGTATATTAGGGCTATAAATATCATAATACATTAATAAACCTTCTCATGGTGTTCTCCCTTAGTAATATTCAAGATAGGAGGTTATGAGAACAGACCCACCAATAAAAAATCCACATTTCCATATGTCATTAGATGTTCCTATCTATAGATGTATGTATTGATTCTTAGACTTTAATATTATTATTAATGGATATCCTTAATCATTAAATTTTATGTATTGATGAAAACTATGACAACATATGCTTGTGGCTAGGTATGATGCATTAGGTGTCTCATGAGTGATATTACATTAATGGATAATTTGAGAAAGGATTTACACCTTTTGTCTCTTGATGGAGGTTGATATCTCTATCCCATTGATGGGAATGAAATTGTTTGCATAAATCCATGGATATGGTGTTCTATGGGTGAGTTTATTTCCAGAAACCCAAATAAATATACATTAAGCATATAGTTTCGTGGCATCATCATACAACCTTCTTGATTATAGATGTTGTGATAAAAGTATTATATTACACAGTAATCATTCATGGGAGGTTGAATGTTATTGCAACATTAATTTCTTTCTCTAGGGGAACCTTGGTGTGTTTCTAGATGATAACATTTTACTTTAATAATTTATGCCTATTTCCACTGATAAAGAGGACTATAGGGTTACACATTAAGTGTATCCACAATCTTTTTTAAAATCTAGTATTGAATTTAACAAGTTTGAATAAATGATATTTATTTAGGTTTGGTTTATCATCCTAATTTAACCAAAGTTATTCAAAATAATAAGTGAGTTAAATAATAATAAATATTTATTTTCATGGTTTTTAAAATGTAATATTTATTATATTTATCAATTAATAATGTATTGATATTTATTTACTAAATAAATTTTCATTATTCAAGGATCGTTAAATATCTATAAGGGAAAGCGTACCGAGCTTAATAGTCAAATTGGAAATGATATAAATGATATTTATTTATATTCTAAATTTTTTCACATTTCAAGCAATTAATAATATTATTATTAATATTATTGGACATGGTATTAATTAAGAATATTAAAGTTGGTAAGTGTCTTGTGAACTATTATTCAACCCTAAACCTTCTATAATAAATATCTAATTATAAAATTTTCCATAATGACTTTTGGTGTGTACACTGGATAGAGAGATATTCACTCAATCCCTAGAGAGAGATCTAGAGATCTATAACATGCTCTATCTTTATCCTATCTCAAACCTTCAAGATAAAACCAATAGTTCTACATCCTTCAAGAAAAATCAAGCTACAATCAACCACAAACAATGCAAAGATTTGGATCGGTCATGCTAGCACCCAGTGATTTTATAGTGATGTTAAGAAATTATAGTACACATGTGGATAATTGCTAGATGGATTCTAAACTTGGATCCTACATCATAATGATTGTATGATGAGATTTATTCCACCATATCATCAACAAAAAGAGAATTACAAGTTGAGGTGATTTTATATTTTCTCATAAATTAATTATAAATTACATGTAAATATCCTCTTATTTTGGTTCTATAATTTTAATCTAGTCAGGTAATCTATATTTTTTCATTATACATGATGTTTTAATCATTTGTGGAAACAATTAAATGTAAATTAATACTAAAATCCAAGTTGGTCATACCATAAAAGGTGTTTCCTTTATGCCTGAAACCTACAATTGGTATCAGAGTAATCACATGTTTAATTTATAATTATATTTTATTCATTGATTTTTTACATTCGTTTGCATTTTATTTTTCTTATATCAATTTCTTTTAATATCTAACATCATCGTCACTTCCCTTGTTTGTTATTTCTATCATAACCTATAAATGGTAAATATTTAAAAACAAAGAAATATTTGAATAACAACCTTTGAATGTGCCAAGGGTTCTACCTGGAAAAAACCATAGTACACGGTGTGCACTTCCTAATTAAATTCTATGTACTAATATTTATACCTTTGTTTCTCATGATAAAGTTGGATATATCTAAGGTAATCAAATTTAATATCTGATAAAAGTAGATCGAAATGTAGATCTGAATAAACTAGAACATAGCTTGAAGAACTACACATCGTGTGATCACTGTACATAATGTGTAGTCCCTGTTTTCTCATGGAAAAGAACACGGGGTGTCCTAATGTGCCATGTATCCGATACATGACACGGGTATAAACACATCATGTAACTCTGAGGTTACATGCCATTTATGTTGGAAAAACATTCCATGTACTTCAAATGTGTTTATGGTAAGCAATGCCCCTTGTCCCAAGGCATGTTTCGTAGACACAGGAAGAAGACAGTACATGTCATGTACTATAGTACACACTGTGTAGTCTATTGTAGACAATGTGCCCAATTTTTCATATAGAAAAATTAAATATATAATCAAATATATTCACATATGTTTCATGTGTCATTTATTTGATAGTATACTCCATGTATTAGGATTGATAATAATATATTAAATTAATTTCCATGTTGAAATTTTAGATAAGAACACGTATTTTCCTAAAAGTACACTTGTGTACTTAATTAATTTTAAATTAAATTAATTTTTTTTAAAATTATAAATTATGGTAAACTAAGGATTCATGGATGGAATTAAGAAAAATTGAATCAATTGGACCAATTCATAGTGCATTATATTAATTAAAGAAATAATCTAAGTAATTGATAGCAATATTTAAAATGTATACTCATTGATTGATGTGTGGAAGATCATGAGATTATACCATCCCTTTGTGTTCGATTGGTTCCTTTTAATTTATTATAATTAAATTAAAATTTATTGCATTCATTTCATCACATCCTTCTTATTAAGTAAGGGTCTGCATGTCCATGGTTTCTTTTATGTAAACCCCATTTATCCAATCCATTGGATACCCTCACCTGTATGTGAGTAAAACATTATGTAAGGATAAAACTCTTAGGTGATAGGAGATGGTCTGAGTTAAGGATCCTAGGTTAATCCAATAGAGGTGATACATATGATTCAAAGGTGGAATGATTAAACATGAACCAAGATATGGTTCAATTTTTTTTCCCTAGGTTCAAGGGTTAATTTATCATACACTAAATAAACTAACCATTAGAGAATCTCATGGTCATACCACTTGTATTTTATTTCTCTTAGTTATATGGATAATTATTTATATTTCTTGATGTTGTGTGATCACTAAGTAAATTAATTAACATGAATGCAATATGGAATAAAATATAACCAGATTATGTGTGAATGTTTTATAAGACATGGTTAATCACTTAATTTAAATACACTTAATATTAACAAGGGAAGTGAAAAGACAAAAGGGGCTTTATGCATAGGGATAAAAATACCTTAATTAAAATATTAAGTCGGTATAGCCTCACAATAATTAATTTATAATTGACCTCATAACCTAAAGTACTTAACCAACCCAAGTTGGGGTACAGTCAATTATTGTGGAACTTTAGCTTGAATTTTTTGTTTGACTTAACTTATTTTATATCAAGGCATGACTATTAAAGCAGGACTCGGTGTAACTGGGATTAAAGTGTTGAGGAACCTTTTAAAATAGGATTTTAGGATTGGGGATTCCACTTAATGTATCAAGGAATTATGAGTTATTATAGTTGGAAAGTTACACCTACCTAAAACCCTTTAAATAACTTTTCATGCCAAATTTTAGGTTGTGAGAAGGGTAATATGGATCCTTACACTAGAATATCTAAGAAATAATATTCTCTGAAACCGATGGTGAGTGATATTAGATTTATACAAAATAGTAGGATATTAATGGAATTTAATTTAATTTTAAATTTTTTAATCTATTTTATAATCAATAAAGTACGAATCATATTCTATTAATTTTTAGAAATTGAAAACCAAAATACTTTAGTAATATCACTACAATCTATCTAGATAAGGATAGCCTTCTCACTTATGTGAATTTTCAAGAATGATATAGACACTTGTGCATTATACTATTCCAAAAATAGAAATTATACATGATAGAAACCCTACTTCCTAAGTCACTTTTCAAAGAAGACAGTGAAGAAAAAGTATCTATTTATTTGAGGCATGTGGGCGATGAAATAGATGTCTAATTCTTTATGTTATCCACCATTTCCATTGATATTTTAAAGAAATATGAGGATATGGATGTATATAGCATTGTTTCTCACCTTTGGGATCTATATCAAGAGAAGGAAAGATCAAAGAGATATGAGATCTCCAATTCACTATTCATGTGAAATCTTAGAGAGTAGGAACCAACTAGACTACATGTAGTCAAGATGATTGGCTACATTAAGCGTCTGGGTTACTTAGGTTTTAAGATCCCTGATGAGTTGTGCACATATCTCATTCTATCAACATATCCTAAAAACTTCACTAGTTTTATTGTGAATTATAATATACTCAATAGAAAGAAGACATTTTCGTAACTTCTTACTCTTATTTTCCAAGATGATACAGACATGGGGGTGAAAAACCTATTATCTTTATGATGAATAAGAATGGGAAGAATAAAGAAAAGTGTATTACTCTTGGTTTCTAGTATGTAACCCTTACTTTGTGATTTTTATAGTTTTAATCTATAACAGTAAATGTTAGGAGATTTGGGAGAACATTGAATATGTTTTTGGGTCTAAAGGATAGGTGCACAGTTTGTGCACAGTTTGTCCAAACCATGCGTAAATACCAATAGAAACCATCTGTACTAATATATTTGGGACATAATATTTGTAATGGTGTATTCATGGTTAGGGATACCATGTGAGGATTCCATATAAGGGTTTTCTTAAGGCAGTATCTAGAACATGGTTTGTCTAACCGTGCGGTCTAACCGTGCGTAGAGTCAAATCTATATTGTTAAAAATAGGATCTCACTTGTTTTTGACATAACTCCTTATTTTTTTATCCTATTCACCCATAATTAGATATTATTCTCCATTTAAGGTAGGGTAACCTTTAAAAATCATTTAGGAGTCAATTTAGAGCCCTCCTTTTGTGTTTTCAATCCTGATTCTTGAGGTAAGTGACGTTCTTCATCATTCTTATCACATTATCTTAGATCTACTTCTCTTCTCTTCTTGGTTTCTCAGATCTATGCCTTTTATGGATAGATATATGAGTTTTAATACCAAATAAGTTTATATTTGGTCTTTATCTTACTAGGATAAGATATCTAAGGTGGTTCCATGAATAATCGACCCGGTTTTCTTGAGTGTTCTTCATCCATTTTCGGTTTTCATCAAAACCTTCAAGGTTAGTGGCTTCACTATCAGCTCCACTTATTAGAACTGATTAGCATTATTTCAAATTTAATATATTTTGTTAAATTTATTGTGATTTTTTTTATGAAAAAATGTTTTAAACCCTTTTTTATGGTTTGGCGGATTGTGGAAATCTGTAAAATAGGGTGTTTTGAATAAAGTGATTTTGATATTGGTTTTAAAATGGGGATTTTCTAGAATACTGGCACATGGATTTGATTAATATATTTTCAATAGAAGGATTTTTTTATTGTAATAAATTGGTTTTTTTGAATTCTATTGCTTAAAGGTTTTCAATAATATAATAGCTTTATTGAAAGGGTTTGAATTGGTTTAACACACTTATATTTGGATTGGGTTAAGCATGGGTCTTGTTGTGTACTCATGTGAATTGGAATGGTATGGATAAGGGTGTTAAGGACCACCATCAAGATTTTAGGATGGATATGGTCATGAATTAACACTATCAAAGTGGTCTACTAATTGAAGGCTTGGTGGAAGTATAACTCACCGCTCGCGAGTATGGGGAGTTTTATTTGCATGCATGTGTGGGTTTTTTGTGAACAATGGAAATGGATGTGATAAAATGATATTTAGAATTTATTTTAAATCCTTGTTAGGTTTTTTTACTTGAACTATGAATTTCTAGAAAATTGGTTTAAATGTCACTTGTTTTCATTTGGTTACAAACGGTTTTTGAACTTTTTTATATTGTGTTATAAACTATTTTGCAGAATTGTTTTGTATATATGGTTTCATATAAATGTCAATAACATTTCTATCCTAGTGGCATGAGTAGGTAAGTCATTGTGGAAAGATTACTGAGTTTTATACTCACCCCTTCTTTGGAACTTTGGTTCTTTTTCAGATTCTATCTTTCGGGACATGGGAAAAGGTAAAGTATCACGCGTATTTAGCACCACTTCGTGATACTTGGGTTGTTCAGTGATGTTTGAGCATGGATATTGTGGATCATGGAGTCTTGTGATTATATTGGAGTCTTGAGTTGTATTTTTACTGTTTACTTTTATAGTTTCTTTATCTTCCATTGTAGCATACTTCAGTTTGGTTTTGGTTATAAAAGAAGTTGTTGATTTGTCTCTCTTAATTCATGCATCATATGGTGTTTTGTTGGTTATGGTTGTTGGTTAATGGTTTTATTTATTAAAGGGGAAATTGTCTCCCACTTGTATCTGCAACCCTTTGTCATTTATTTCTAGCCTTTGGTGTCTTGTAGATGTCACTTAAGTCCTAGTAATGATTCATTATATTCTCAAGCCAATGAGAATAAGTGGCTCATTACAAATGGTATCATCTTTCTCGGTCCTTGTAGAATAAGTAGTCATTAGTTTTCTTGGTCTTTGAGTTGAAATTCATTCTTTCCTATTCCAGGTGTTGTGATCTTAGAAAGGAGTAGGATTGTTGGGACCTGAAGTGTAGAGAATAAAAAGATGTAGCTAACCTTTTTATGCTGAACTTCAAGTTACTAGGGAGTTAGGGGAATAAGTGTTTTGGAAACACATATACAATTATAGAATCTCATTTGCATGGTCTTATCCAATGACACGAGCATGAAATGAATTGTAGAAGAATTAATTACCACTAGTATTGCATATTTCATTTTGAATTAATGATTTATGTTTTGTGGAAAAGTGTTTATTTTTTAAAAAGTATGAGATCATTTTCAGATGAAAGATTTTGAAAAGAGTGTGGTTGATGTATTTTGAAAATGGTTCGATTTTCAAAAAGAAAGTTTCATGTTTTAAAAATTATTTGATTTTGGAAAATAAATGTTGGGATATTTGATGTGATAGAATTGAAAATTATAATCCATCATTTTCTAGAGAGTGAGACTTATCGAATTTGTTGTTTATTTAGAAAATAGAACCCATTAGGTGTCTTAGAAACCAACCGAAAGAAGTTGCAGAGAATGTGGTTTCATCTTAACCACATGTGAACCAAGATTTGGTTCAAAGTATCGTTCAAACATTTCAATTTATGGATACAGGGAACCGGAGGGATGATCCAAGGTATGTGGATCATTCCATCTAGTTTATGAAGTATAATCTACCCATCTTACAAGGTGATTTTGAACCGGAAAAGAAAGATGTGTGGTTGAATAGGATGAATTGTATCTTCAATTCCATCAGCACGCCATCAGAGATGAAATTCAATCTGGAAACTTACATGCTTGAGGATCTTGCACGTCAGTGGTGCGATCTAGTAGTAAAATCTAAACAGGATCAAGGCCTTACCTGGGAGAATTTTGAGGAATTGTTTAACAAACAATTCTAGCATCACACATTCAGGATCCAGCGAATAAAGGATTTATTCAGCCTGGAGTAGTAAAATATCTTTATCACAAAGTATATAGATAAATTCATTCATTTAGTGTAATTCTCACTAGAAGTTGAGGTGAGTGAGACCTTGAAGGAACAAATCTTCAAATTAGGTCTAAGTCAGGAGGTTCTCTCAAATATTGCAGTGCTCTATATTACAAATTATATAGAGATAGTGAATAGAGAAATAGTGGTTGAACCTAATGTCTCAGGATCTATGGGAGGAGAAAGTATGATGATACCTATAGGTAATGGTGGGAACTCTAATTCTGGGAGAAATTGGAAGAGGGAAACCTATTTCCAAGGTGGGAGTAGTACTCGGAATCAGACAACTAGATCAGTGAACCTTACACTATGACCCAAGAGAAAACCAGGTTATTTCCAATGTGGCTCGCTTGACCACATGAAACAAGAGTGTAAAGAAAAACATAAATCATTCCATAACTATAATAAAATGGGTCTTCTTCAGTGTTATTGTCACAGTGATCTGAGTTCAGGTGATCGAGACACTTCTTAGGTGTAGCAAGCATCATATGCTTTGATAGGGAGAGGATAACAAAATTAGTCTCATCAATAGGCCAGAGCAAGATATTTTGATTCTAGGAACACCATGACTCCTCATCAAGGTAAATATTATTAAGGAAACAAGGAGTAGAGTGCAGCAACAAAGTGGTTGTATAAAGATGAGCAGATGATTGTGGATGATCAGGCTAGAATATCTACGGTGATAGGTATGATTATTTTATATTCTACCCTTATGCAAGTTCTGCTTGATATTGGTGCATCGTATTCCTTAATTTCTTCTCTTATTGTTAATTTTCTATGTTTAAAACCCAAGATTATTCCCTCGGTATTAATAATTAAAACTCCTTTTGGGGAAAGAGAATGTAGATCCTTCCTGTGTAGAGCATGT
This sequence comes from Viscum album, assembly GCA_963277665.1. Taxonomy (NCBI): domain Eukaryota; kingdom Viridiplantae; phylum Streptophyta; class Magnoliopsida; order Santalales; family Viscaceae; genus Viscum; species Viscum album. The sequence goes on along the minus strand of OY728155.1, from coordinate 1,630,974,756 downwards.
TATATAACTGTTGATGGAGTTGAGCTAAAATGGTACTTCTCAATGTTGGATATGGATTAATATGATGTAATCATGGGTATGGATTGGCTAACAACAATCAAGGCTCACATTGACTATTATAGAATAACGGTTAGTTTCACAACTGAGGATGGCATCGAGTATCTCTTCAGAGGGAAGAGGGTAATAAATAAAGGTCCAATGAGCTTGTTAGCACCAGCGGTGGGAACAATGTCTTATCAGTTGGCACCATCAACCTTCACATCCATGGAAGAGATTGAGGTTAGAATTTTTCTAGTAGTTGTTGATCAATTTCTAGATGTATTTCCCAAGAAATTATCTGGGTTACTGCCTATAAGAGAAGTGGAGTTTATGATTGATCTCCTCCCAAGGACCAATCCTATTTACCTTCCTTCTTATAGGATGGAACCAAAAAGAATTAAGGGAATTTAAGGTGTGGTTAGAGGATCTAGAAAGAAAAGGTTTCATTTATCCAAGTATGTCTCCATGGGTAGCACCGGTCTTGTTTGTAAAGAGATCATATTGAACTCTTCGACTATGAATTGATTATCATAATCTTAACCAAGTTATGATAAAGAATATATATCCACTTCCATGCATTGATTATTTTTTTGATCAATTTAGTGAATCCCAATGGTTCTCAAAAATTTACTTGTGATCATGATATCATCAATTGCAAGTTTCGAAGGAGTATATTCCAAAGATAGATTTTAGAAGTAGATATAGAAACTAAAAATATTTATTCATGCCTTTAGGTATAATGAATTCACCATTAGTATTTATGGAATTGATGAATCAGATATTTCAGAGATATATGGATTGTTTTTTTGTAGTGTTTGTGGGTGACATATTGGTGTATTCAAGGACAAGGCCTGAGTATGAGAAACACTTGGAGAAAGTGTTGGAAATCTTGATAGATCATTAGTTTTATGCCAAATTATCAATGTGTGATTTTTGGATATAATAGGTATGATTTCATGGACACATAATTTCTGAAAAAGTGTTTCGGTTGATCTGGAAAAGATAGAATATGTTATCTCTTAGAAACCTTATAAGAATGTCTTTGAGATATGAAGTTTTCTTGGTCTATCTGGTTATTACCGATGCTTTTTTTGTGACTTATCATGACTATCCTCACCTATGACAGCTTTGAAAAAGAATAATGTTCTATTTCAATGGACTGAGGAATGCCAGAATTCTTTTTAAGAGATGAAATTTTGACTTACATCAGCACCTATCTTGATTTTTCTAGAATCCGGATAGGGGTGTGTGGTGTAATGTGATGCTTCAGTATATGGGTTGGGATGTGTTCTCATGCAAGTATACCATGTGGTTGATTATGGTTCAAGGAAGTTGATAGTGCATGAGAATAACTACCCAACACATGACTTGGAGTTAGTTATACTCATTCATGCTTTGAAGACTTAGTGCCATTATCTCTTTGGTGAGAAATTTACTATGTTTACAGATCATAAGATCTTGAAAAATATTTTCTCACAATGTGATTTGAATATGAGTCAAAGGAGATGGATGGAGTATCTTCAGATTTTTGGCATTGACTTGATGTATACACTAGGAAAATGAAATATAGTGGCAGGTGCATTAAGCAGAAAGTCATATGCTCAATTGGAAAAATAGGATTCAAATGAGTGGAATTTGATGTCGGTCTTAGCCGATATACATGTGTAATGTGAAGATCAAGGTGATGTTTTGGTTTTATTTTCATTCTCTATGGTTCCTGATTTGGTAAATATGGTCAAAGAAACACAAACATATGATGAAGAATGTCTAGTTCTGAGTTCAAAATTCATTAGTGGGGAGACCATTGAGAGCTGTAAACTTGATGGGAGTTTGGTTTTATGGTTCCGAGATCGTATGGTTATACCTATGGTTTGTTAGGAAAAAATTCTTCATGCTTAACTCCATTCGATATGGGTTGTACATTCGGGAATAAAAAAGATGTATAAATCATTGAATGCGTAGTTTTTATGAATTGGTATGAAATAAAAAGTGGTTGAGTTTGTTTCAAGGTGCTTAACTTGTTATCAAGTTAAGGTAGAACATTAGAGACCAAAGGGTATGTTATAGTCTTTACCTATCCCAATGTGGAAATTGGAGTAGATAACGATGGATTTTATTATAGGTCTACCAACAATGGTTCAGAAACATGATTCCATATAGGTGATAGTGGATCGTTTCACAAAGTTTTCTTATTTAATCCCTATTTTTGAAACTCATACGATGGAGGATCTATCCAAAATATATATTTGAGAAGTGGTAGTGATACATAGAGTTCTAGTTTCAATAGTTTTAGATAGAGATCCAAGTTTCACATCTCGTTTTTGGAAATCCTTATAGAAATCCCTTGGGACTTAGTTGAATATGAGTACGGCGTATCATCCTCAGACGAATGGGAAATCCTAAAGGACAATACAAATGTTGGAAGACATGTTATGGTATTTTCTAATGAATTTTGGTGGCACATGGGAGGATCATATACCCTTAGTGGATTTCTCATATAATAACATCTATCAGGCCTCAATACATATGGCTCCTTTTGAAGCATTGTATGGGCGTCCTTTTTGTCCTCCATTGTGTTGGGTGGTAACAGGTGAGACTTCACTAGTTGGGCCAAGAATTGTCCAAGAAATAACGGAGAAGATTTAGTTGATCATAAAGAGGATGAAGATGGATCAGAGACGTCATAAATCGTATGTGGATCATTGCTGAAGATTGCTTTCCTTCGTGGTGAGTGATCATGTGTTCTTGAGGATCTCTCCAAGGCTTGGACATCATCTTTTTTGGAAGGAGGGAAAGTTATCTCCTAGATATATTGGTCCTTTTGAGATATTGGAATGGGTTGGAGAGGTGGAATATCAGTTGGCATTTCCACCATGGTTTAGTTTGGTAAATAATTTTTTTCCACATATCTTAGTTGAAAAAGTATCAGCTTAATCCTGACCATGTGATCAGATGGGATCACATTGACCAACAGCCGGATAATTCATTGGTATATATCCCAGTGAAAAATTTGTATAGGAAAGAGAAAGTATTGCATGTAAAAAGAATTGGTATAGTGTGGGTTTCATGGAAACATGGTTAGATTCAGGAAGGCACTTGGGAGTGTGATAAGGAAATGAAAGAGCAATGGATGGAACTCCATCAGGGTAATGATGGTTTTCTACTTTATGAGGATAGAAAGACCAATGGTGGGGAGAATATAGTACCCAATTTTTTTGTTATGTGATAATTAATTTATTATTTTTATGGTTTTAAGGTGTAAGGGTAAAGGTTGGAAGAGTTTTGAGAACTTTGAATAAGTTTTTTGGGCTAAAGGAGAGGTACACGGTCTGTGCACGGTTTTTCTAAACCGTGTGGAAATCCCAAGAGAAACTATACGCACTAGAATATTTTGGACATAAGGTTCAACATGGTGTACGCATGGTTAGAGAGACTATGTGAGGAGGCCTTGTAGTGGTTTCCTTAAGGCAGTAGCTAATGCAATATTAGCGCACAGTTTGTCTAACTGTGTTGTCTAACCATGCACAGAGTCAAATCTAGATCCTTAAAAATAGGATCTCACTAATTTTTGACATAACTCCTTTGTTTTTTCTCTTATGAACCCATAATTCTATATTCCCCTATATTGAAGGTAGTATAACCTCTACCAAGTTTTTTCTAGTTAATCTAGATCCCTTATTTCATGTTTTCAAGCCTAATTCTTGCGGTAAGTGATGTTCTTCATTGTTTTTGTCACGTTGTCTTATATCTACTTAGATATACTTATCCTCTCTTATTAGTTTCTAATATATATTCCTTTTATGGGTATATCTATGATTTTGGATGCCAAATAAGTTGATATTTGGTCTTTATATTTCCAGGATAATAGATCTAAGGCAGTTTCGTGAAGAATCGACCCAATTTTTATGAGCATTCTTCGTCCGTTTTTGTTTTTAATAAAAACATTCAAGGTAGGTGGCTTCAATATTTACTCCACTATATATAAATGATTGGAATTATTTAAAATTGAATATATTTTGTTTAATTTATTATTATTTTTCTGTTGAACAATTTATTAAAACCCTTTTTGTAATGGTTTGGTAGATTGTGAAAATCTGGAAAATATGGTGTTTTGAATAAATTGCTTTTGATCTTGGTTTTAAAATGTGGATTTTAAAATGGAGATTTTTTTGGAATAGTGGAACATGGATTTGATTAAGATTTTCTCAATAAAAGTAATTTTTTATTCAAATAAATTGGTTTGTTTGAATTATCTTGCATAATGGTTTTCAATAAAAGAATAGTTTTATTGAAAGGGTTTGAATTGGTTAAACACACTTGAATTTGGAATTGGTTGAGCATGGGTCATGGTGTGTGTTCATATGCATTAGAAAGGTATGGATAATGGTTTTAAGTACCACCATAAAAATTTTAGGATGGATATGGGCGGGAAGTATCCCTTTCAAAGTGGTCCACTAAGTGAAGGCTTAGTGGAAGGATAACTCGCCGCTCATGAGTATTGGGAGTTTTATCTTAATGCATGTGTGAGTGTGTTTTAAAAAAATGTAAATGGATATACTAAAATGATATTTATATTTGGTTTTAAATCCTTTTTGGTTTGTTTTACTAGAATTATGACTTGCTGGAAAATTGGTTTAAATGGAACTTGTTTTCATTTGGTTACAAACGGTTTTTGAACTTGTTTAAATTGTGTTATAAAATGTTTTGTATAATTGTTTTATGTAGATGGTTTTATATAAATGTTTCTAACCTTTCTATCCTAGTGGTGTAAGTAGAAAATTCATTGTGGAAAGCCTACTGAGTTTTATACTCACCCCTTCTTTGGCACTTTGGTGCTTTTGCAGATGTTATCTTCTGGGACATGGGAAAAGGTAAAGTATCACATGTATTTAGCACCACTTTGTGATACTTGGGTTTTTTAGGTATGTTTGAGCAAGGATCTTGTGGATTATGGATTCTTGTGGTTATCTTAGAGTCTTGAGTTTTCTTTATATTTTTTAATTTTATAGTTTCTTTGTCTTCCGCTATAATATACTTTGGTTTGGTTTTCCATATAAAGAAGTTGTTGATTTGTCTTTCTTATTTCATACATCATATGGTGTTTGGTTGGTTCTGTTTGTTGGTTAATGGTTTTATTTATTAAAGATAAAATCATCCCCCACTTGTATTTGAATACCTTTGGCATTTATTTCTAGCCTTTAACGTCTTGGGGATGTCTCTTAAGTCCTAGTAATGATTCATTGTATTCTCAATCCAATGAGAATAAGTGGGTAATTACACAAAGGGTATGAAGATTCATTCTAAGTCTAAGTATTCAGTAAACCATCCTTACAAGAAGAAAAAAATCTATAGGCAAATAAATGAATAGTATGAATTATGTTTTTCATGTGGAAAGCAGGGCCACTAGAAGAGGAATTGTACTCATCCAGAGAGGAAAGGGGAAGTTTTAGGTGTATTATTTATTGAGCGTAATATTTTTGTATCTACATGTTGGGTATTATATAAAACCTGTGGTGATCACATTTGTATCCAAATAAAGAAACCAAGTAGATTTTAGAAGATTTATATAGATGAGGTGGATCTACGAGCTACCAATATATCAAGGCTAGCTGTTTTATCCATTTAATACTACCATTTCACATTTTTAACTGGATTAATTTTTGTTTTAAATAATTTTTGTAATGTTCCTAGTGTTACCAAGAGCATTATTTCCATTTATTATTTAGACATGGATGGATTTGTTTTCATTTTTTTCAATAAGATCTATTAATTTTATAAAGATATCATATGTTATGGTATGTCACAATTGAATAATGGTATTTATGTATTAAATTACAAAAACTAAATATTTTCAATAGATAATGAAAAAATATGGGTAACTCATTTACCACATAGTTATAGCATCACTGTCTTGGTCATGTAAATGAGAATCATTTGAAAAAGATCTATCTATATGGTTACTAGAATATTCTAAGAATAATCCAATTTAAATATTTCATTCTTTTTTATAAGGAAATATAACCAAACCACCATTTGGTGGTCAAGGTGAAAGGGTTATAGAGCTTCTAGAATTGGTACACACTGGTGTGAGAGAACATTTTCAAGTATAAGCTATGGGTGGATTCTCATATTTTATTAATTTTACTGATTAATTGAGTATGTATGGTTATATATATATGATGAAGTATACATCATAATCCTTTGAGAAGTTCAAAGAGTTCAAGAATGAGGTTAAGAATCAGTTTGGTAAGAAGATAAAGAAACTTTGATTGGATCAAGGTGGTGAATATATTAACCAAGACTTTATCAACATTATATGTGAGTATATGATATTATCTTAACTCAATCCACCTTATACACTACAAAGTAATGGTGTTAATGAAGGAGTAATTGTACACTAATGGACATGGTAAGGTTGATGATGAGCCATGCAATCCTTTTGTTGTCATTTTGGGGATATTCATTACAAACAGAATCATACTTACTAAATCTAGTACTAACTAAATTGTAAAATTGTATTCCATTCAAATTATGGAGTGAAAATAAACTTGTTTTGTCACATGTTTATGCATAGGTTTGTGAAAAGGCTAGATCAAGAAAAAAACTAGCACCCTGAGCCATGAAGTGTATCTTTATAGGGTATCCATAGGAAACAAGGGGATACTATCTATTCAAACCTTTACATAAGAAAGTAACTATCATAAGATAGAAAATTTTTCTTGAGATAGATAACATCCTCAAGGAGGATAGTGGGAGAAATATTTACTTTGATAAAGTTGATACTTAATATACAAAAGAGTTAGTATAGGAAGAGATTCCACAAGTCCCCATGGAAGGAGTTGTTCCTAAAACATAAGTACTGTGTAGGAGCGCTAGATATGTAAGATGATCATAGAGATATGTTTTTCTAGTCACTTATGACGGTGACTCTATAGAGACCTTTCTTACATGGATATTATATCACTTTTTAAGATAAAAAACATAGTATTGGTACAACCCGGGATTCAAAGGTTTAGTATCTTAGGAAAATTTGGCTCATATATCAATTGTACATAATAAAACTTAAACATTATTTAAATTATTCTTCTTTATCCTTATAAATATCTCAAAATCTCCTTAACATGTGTAATCACCTGATTATAAATAAATTTGTGATCTAAGATCCCATTAAGAGCCAGAATAAGGGACATGAATCAATATTACATGGGTGAGCATAGTCAATATCATCATATCATAATCATAGTATCAGCATAATTATCACAAGGTAAACACTAGATAAAGGCATGGAATGTTTCATGTGAATAATAATGAAACATCATAACATAGTGGTAAAATACCACACATATTTGAGAACAAATCAAACATCATGTTCACACATAACATATGTGCCTAAATGCTAACATCATAAAAGTGAACAAAGATACCATTATATTCATGAATAATACACATTATTTCATGAGATATATCACATTACCTAATTCATTATAGGAATGTATAATTATATTCCCACCCATCACATCATGAAATAATCATAATCATGCATGCCGCATGGAATATATAATAATCATAGTCGTGAAATAAACCCATGAAAAGGGATGGGTTTCATAATAATTTCTTAAATCATCTTTAATTAAAAACATTTTGGTGTTCCCAAATGAATAAGGGAAGTCATTTTTTTCAATAAAACATCATCATTCTTGAGTGGATAAGAAAAAACTCAATAGTATCAAAGATGTATTTTAGAAATTAAAGTTATTTTTAAAAAGATTTATAAATGGATTAGATAACATTTTGAAATGGTAAAATCATGTATATCCCAAAAAATAAAAGTTAAATAATATAGGAAGAAAATTTTAAGGATATTAGAGTAATATCCATACTAGAAATAGGGAAAAGGAAATGATAACCCAAAAAAAATAATTGGGTTTGAGAATCCCCTTACCTTATATCCCGCTTTATTTCATCGATTTTCCACCTCCTAGATAATAAACTTTGGTTTATTAAAACGTGGAATGAAAAGTAAATTATGATAATTTATGTCACTGTTTATCAATTATAATAATTTTATTCTATACCTAAATTCCATTTTATAAATGGGAAATGTTTTGATATAATTTTTTCATTAAGGGTTTCTTGTTTTTTCAAATTTTTCTATTTTTTTCAAGGTCATTTATGCATAAGTAGAATTAATTTATATAATATTAAAATACATATATTTATAAATTTATATATTATAAGTAATTTATTATAACCATATATAAGGTTAGTGATAATAACTGAATTGGAAATGTCCTCGTTGTTGGGTAACCGACAGTTGATGGGGCACTTTCCAAAGAGGAAGGGTGAGATGTATAATATGTACTTATATTAAAAATAAAATTTTTATAGTATATTAACCTTATCAAGATAATTTTAACATACTTTATAATTGTTTTAAGAAGTTTTTAATTATAAAATAAAAGTTTGATATGAAATTAGAAAAGGAAAATGAAATAAAAGGACATTACATATTCCTTGAAGTGGTTCCTTTTCTATGGACCTTAACTTCTTGAAATATTAGAGTTTGATTACTTAAAAACTTCACTGAGGATTTTAAGTTGATTGATATAGATGATTTGGTAGATTTTTTTGTTTGTTAAGTTAGGGAGGAGTGGTTTTCCAAGGGAAAGGGGCAAGGTTATTTATAATTGATGAGAGGGGTGTTTTTAGAATAAAATATTGAATAAAATAATATATCAAAGGGAAACCATGTAAATAATGAATTTTTTGGGCACTATGAATTATATATCAATAAAATAAAATGTTATTATGACTATAAATCCCTTTATAATTAAAATTAAATTTTTTATTAAAAAAGTTTGTGGAAAAAAATGAAAAATTATTATTTTAAGGGAATACTTTTGACTTTAGACTTTGTAAAATTCTTTTTAGGTTTGGAAATTAAGTTTATTATTTTTAAATTACCCATTTATCTTATTAAATTTTTTAGTCTGAAATAAAAAATGTAGTATTTATTAAGTCATTATTTCATCATCATTATGTCATAAAACATGCAGTATTTAAAAATAGTAATTTTACTATTCATGTAAAAAATTGAAGTATATCATAAAATTTCCAAAAAATCACTCTTGGGAAATTTCAATGTGATTTTTTAAAAAATGAAATTAATTTTATCAAAATAATTTTCTAATATAGGTTATTTTAATTTTTAATATAAAAATTATGATTTTTATAGAATGTTGTAAAATATGGTTTTTTTAAATGTGATTGTATTTTATGAGTTTTTAATATTGATATTTATTTTATGGAATTATAATATTTATATTTACTTAAGTTACTCATGATAAATATTATTAATATTACATTTTATTATTTTGAGGTCAGATTACTATTCCAATGGTTAGGTTATTATTCCCAAAGTTCATGTTACTATTACCAAAAATCATGTTACTATTACAATGGTCACATTACTATTCCAACAGTCATATTTACTTATATAAATACAACTTCATTGCTTCAATAAACATTCACAAAAATTCCTCCCAAGGTTATAAATTTTATTATTCTAAAATTTTTATTGGTTTACTAATGTTTTGTTTCTTTTTTATAGTGTTTTTCGTGGGGGTGATGATCATAGTAGATTAGGGAAATCCATATTTTAACATTATAGTTTTTCTATTTTATTTTTTCCCTTGTAATTTTTGGCATTTCCATGGGTTTTATTTATGATTAATGTAACGATCTATATTAATGAAATAAATTTTTGGTGTTTTCTTTATGTTTCGTATGTGTATAATAATATATAATATAATATAACACACATTTATTTCAAGAAACAAATATCATTTATAAAATATGGGTTATTACATTCTTTATATTTAGAAATTTCATCCTCAAAATTTCAACTCATGTTCTCAGTTGAGAATATGTGAGGGTATTTTTGTTTCATTATTTCCTCTGGTTCCCACATTGCCTCTTCATATTTATGGTTTCTATAGGTCACTTTAATAAGGTGAGTTGTCTTATTGTATAGAACTTTGTCTATACAATCCAAGATCTTCACTAGTTTATACTCATATGATAGGTCATTCTATAATTTCAACACCTTCGAATTTAATACATGTGAGGTATTGAGTATGTACTTCATCAGGAGAGATACATAGAGCATATTATGAACTTGAGCTATATTTGGTGGAAGTGAAGGTTGATGGGACACTAATCTAATGAGATTAAGGGTATCAAATGGTCCAATGTAACTAGGACTAAGATTTCATTTTTTCCAAACCACATGAATCTCTTCTATGGTGAAATTTGAAGAAAAACTTTATCTCCAACTTCATACTCTAATCCCCTTAGATTATTATCATCATAACTCTTCTACAAACTCTAAGGAGTTTTTATATGCTGTTGGATGACCTAAAACTTCTATGTTGTCTCTTTTACAAGATTTTTTCAAGGTTTCTTTCATTACCCAACTTCATCCCAACATGTAGGTGTTCTACATCGCTTCTTATATAGATCTTCATATGGATCTATTTTAATATTTGATTGGAAATTATTGTTTTATGATAACTAAACTAATGGTAGATATTGATCTCATCTACCTTTAAATTCCATTGATCAATCCCTTAATATATCCTTGAGTGTATGAATAGTCCTATCAGATTAGCCATCATTTTGGGAGTGATAGTTCATACTGAAATTTAGTTCAGTATTTAGAGCATGTTAAATACTTATCCATAATTTAAAAGTGAATATTGGGTTACAATTAGAGATGATCGAAAGTGGTTCCCCATGTAGCCTCTCCACTTATTTACATATATATTTGAATTTTTTTAAGTGATAAATCTTTCTTAATAATGATGAAGTAGGAAGACTTGGTGAGTCTATCCACCACAGACCATATCACATTGCTTCCTTTAGATGTATTTGGGGGAATGAGAAAATTTCTATGGTGATTTTATCCCATTTCCATATGGTTATAGTTAATGGTTTCATCATCCCCTTGTAATTATATAATTATTATTTAACTTTTTAATATACCAAGCACTTTGAGGTGTACTTGGAAATATCTTTATTTATGATTTACCACCATAAGTGATCTCAAAGATCATAGTACATCTTGGTACTTTCAGGATGGATAGAGAAAGATGGGTTATGTGCATTATCCAATAGATCCTTCTTTATCTTAGGTGATAAAGGCACACAAATTCAAGTTCCAAATTAAATTACATTATCTTTATCAATATGGAATTCATGAATATTCCCTTTATTTTTTTCCACATTCTTTTTAAACTCCAAATTATACATTTATGCCTCCTTGATATTCTCTTAGATAGATGATTGAGAAATAATTTGGGAAAGGTAGGATCTGTTCTCTGTCATTATGATTTCCAAATATATCCTTTGCATGTCCCTAATAATAGTGTCTTTCTCAAATCACATGGATAAAGTAGCAAGTTATTTTCTAATAAAAGCATTATCTACCATATTCACCTTTACTAGATGGTAGTTAATAGAGTAATAATAGTCCTTGATCTGCTCTAAGGATCTTCACTAATGCGTATTGAGCTCCTTATGTGTTAATATATACTTTAAACTCTTACAATTTTTATATATGTCACACTTATAACCATAAAGGTAATGATTCCAAATATTCAAAATGAAGATCACAGCTGGTAACTCCATATCATTCATTGGCTAGTTATACTCATGGATAATCAATTTTCATGAGGCATATGCTATCAAATTTTCATTTTGAATGAGTATTCATCCCAATACTTTCTTTGAATCATCAATGTATATCAAAAAACCTTCTCCACTTGATGGTAGTGTGAGTATATATTCATTAATTGGCCTCTTATTAAGATTCTTAAATATTTCATCACATTCTTCCATCCAGACATACATTACCCCTTTATGTGTTAACATAGTTAATGAGATAGAAAATAATGAGAAATTTCTCAAAAAAACATTGGTAGTACCTGACTAAGCTAAGAAAACTATAGATTTACATGGAACTAGTGGTTCTGGGTCATTCCTCAATTACCTTTGTCTTTGAAGGGTCTATATAAATCCCCTCACTTGTGATCATGTTCCCTAATAATGTGACTTTCTACATCCAAAAGTCACACTTTCTAAACTTAGAATACATTTTCTCTATTCTTAATTTCATTAGCACAATATTTAGATGCTCTTCATATTCCTCCTTGCTCTTGGAGTAAATGAGAATATTATTGATAAAGACTACCAAAAAATCAAGGTAGTCTCTAAAGACTTTATTCATAAAATACATAAATATTTTAAGGAAATTAGTAAGTATGAATGGAATCACTATAAAATAATTATTTCTATACCATGTATGAAAGGTTTTCTTCTGAATATATTCATTATTTAACTTCAGATAATGATATCCAGAATAAAGATCCACTTTTGATAATTATTTATCTCCTTTAAGTTGACTGAACAATTCATCAATCCTTAGTAGGGGATACTTGTTCTTTATGGTGATTTTGTTGAGCTCCTAGTAATTAATTAACATCCTCATTGATCCATCCTTTTTTCTGACAAAGAGTATTAGTTCACCCCAAGGTGATGCACTAGGGTGTATGAATACTTTGTCAAAATGATCTTTCAGCTTCTTATTTACCTCCTTCATTTTGATCAAGGACATCTTATAGGGTAATTTGGAGATAGGAGTGGCTTCAGGTATGATATCTATTGGTAACTCTACCTTAATATCTGGTGGAAGTTTGGGTAACTCTTTAGGAAATACATCAGTGTATTCCCTAATAATGGTAATTTTCTCACGGTTGATGTTGTTCTTTGACTTAACCATTTTTTAAGGTGTAAATCCTTACAGGGTATCATCACTCACTCTATTGAGGGATTCTATAAAGTAGATTCATGATCTTCCTTGCATTGTTACAGAATAATGGTATGGTTTAGAATATAAAAATAGATTTTATTTTCCCGATAGTTAATGTGTTCTCTATATTAGAAGAGAAAATCCATGCACTATGTAGTGTCAAATTCAACCATGGTATGTATTACAAGATTCAATGGAAGAATACTCCTACATGCACTAACAAGAGAATATTCCGACACTTAGGTTGCATTAATCACACCACTAAGTGATTTTATAGATATCTCTACTTCATGTTATTAGGGTTGTGATTCAATAGTTCTAGAAAACTTGTAGGATATAAAGGAATTAATAGAACCATAATCAAATAAATATGTTTCTAATCTTGATTGAATAGGAAGTATACCATGTACAACATCATTTTCATATTCCACCTCATATGTGGAGATTGCATAAGATTTACCTTTCTCCTTCACCTTTGGTGGTTGTTGACATGGATTACCCTCAATTACCCATGGTTTAATGCACTAACTTATATAGTGACCATTATACCTATAGTTAAATCATTGAACAATGGGTGTTTCCTTCCTTTCCTCTATCACATTGGTTAGCTTATTCATGTATCTTCAATATTCATGAGGTTGGTGACCTTATCTCCACAGCTTGAAGAATTTTCCTATCCTTTTGAGTCACTTTCCATAATGTTTCTTCCCACATTTTTGTCATGTGGGTGTCTGTATCTTCTTTCCTCCTTTTTCATTTGAATTACATCATTAAAATCTTTCTTTCATTTCTTATCTCTATAAACATGAGACCATTCACCAAACTCTATATTTAATTTGAGATCACATTGAACTAATTCTTCATAACTACCAAAGTCTAAGATAGTTAGATCCTTTAGAAGGTTTTGTTTTAACCCACTAAAGAATCTATCTATTTTTCTATCATTGTTAGTAAAAAACCTGAGGCATATTTTGCAATCATTATGAAGTTTTTCTCACAATACATGACCGATTCACACTCCTTTTAATTAATCTCTATAAATTATCTCTCCATATTTTTTCGAAGAGTTTGAGGGAAATACTTGTTAAGAAATATTTTCTTAAAGTCTTTCCACTCCATCTCTTCCATTTCATCCTTTGATATGGTATAATTTATCAATTCCCACAATTTATCAAACTCTATATCTAAATGATAGATGGACAAAGTCACCTTATCCTTCTTAGAATAGTGGATCATAGAAAAGATATTATCCATCGAGTTCACCCACTATTCTTCAATATGTGGATCAAAAGACCCGATGAATATCAGTGGTCTTTACCACATAAAATACTCGATATCTAGTTGCTCCTTCTTGGGAAAAGGAATAAGTTCTATATGGTTTAATTTATTATTCATAGCCTGATACAACTGGGTAAGAATCACCATAAATTTTTTAAACCCATATCTTATTGCATTGGTAATTTCATTCTGACAATCATTTCATTTACCCTTACATAGGTTGTTGGTCTAGTTTCTCTTGGTTCCCACTATTTTATAAAATAAAAAAGGTTCTAACAAAACATAAGTCAAAAAATCATGAATAAATAATTTATTATTATGCACAAATTCATTATAAAGTCATATCTTATGGTATCCCAAAGTTTATACTTTTTCTTAAATGATGCTTCTAGTATCATGTGATTTAATCCTTCTCAAATTTTAAGAGTAATTATTACTTTATTTTTTTATCCATCATAATATTTTGTATCATGTTTGTGATTAACTGAATCATATCCCTTGAGAGTTTCAAGTTAGGTGTGCAGAAAGGCCATTTTTCATGCACCAAGTGATGATAGAGTCAAGTACAATGCACCCTTTTTGGGGTTATTACCTCTAGGTACAACTATTATAGAGCCACATCCACTTATAGTATCCATATAGGGATTTTATTACATAGAAAACATACACTCTAATACTACACCAAAACATATAATCTCTCTAAAAACATGGAATTATTGCTAGAGTTTTCACTAAAAATTTATAATCCTAATTCCCAAATTAACTAAACCGTACTTTGATACCTAATATAAGGACTCAAAAAATTCTTACATGACTATTACATCACTTTTTAAGATAAACAGCATAATAGTGATACAATCTAGGATACATATGTTTAGTATCTTGGAAAAATTAGGATCATATGTCAATTGTACATAATAAAACTTAAATTTTATTTAAATTCCTCTTATTTAACCTTTTAAATATCTCATTATCTCTTTATTACATTTAATCACCTAATGATATACATCAAAGAAAGGGATGAGATAAAAGCCTAGTAAGAGGAGGAATAAAATACATGAATCAATAGTACATGGGTAAGCTAATCAACATCATCATATCATAATAATATGATCATCATTATAATCATAATGGAAACATTTGATAAAGGCATGGAATGTGTCATATGCATAAAAATAAAACATCATAACATAGTGATCAAATACCACACATATTTGTGAACAAAGATAGCATCATTTTCACGTATAAAATATGTACATAAATCAATACATCATAAAAGTGAAAAAAAAAATATAGCATCATGTTCATGAAAAATACACAGTATCTCATGATATATATCACATTAACCAATGAATTAAATGGATATATAATTCTATTCCCACCCATCGCATCATAAAATTCTCATAATCATGCATATCACATAGAACATATAACAATCGTAGTCATAAAATAAACCCATGAAAAGGGATAGGTTTTATAATAATTTAATAAATCATATTTAATAAAACCCTTTTAGGGATCCCAAATGAATAATTTAAGTCATATTTTGGAATAAAACAACATCATTCTTTAGTGGAGAAGAAACGACTCAAGAGGATTCAAAGATATGTCTTAGAAATTAAAGTCTTTTCGAAAAAGATTTATAAATATATTAGAAATTTTTTTAAAAATTAATAATCATGTATATCCCAAAAAATAACATTGAAAGAATATAGGATATGGAATATCTCCTCTTTATTACATAACTTTTTCATTTCAATTTATAAACAGAGGATCTTTAGAGTTTAGCGTCTTAGAAATGAGGTACATAATACATGAAAACAAATAACAATATTTTAATACTCTTTAAAGGATTATTGAAAAGTTCATCCTAATAACAATTAATTCATCTCATAACCTAGATACATACATCAAAGGAAAGGTTGAGCAGAAGGCCCAGTAAGAAAAACAAGTAAAACAGTTTACATGTGAACTTGAGCAATATCAATAAGAACAAGGGGAATATCATAAAGGTATGATAAATAGGCATATAAATAATAATAATAAATTTAAAAATAACTTGAAAATGTGTCTACAAAATTCAATTTAGACATTCATAATCATATTATGAAGTTCCATCCCCAAGGTGACATAAAAATTACCAAGGTTATTCACTAAGGTATTATAAGTCTTGTCATCTCTAGAGATTAATTCCTTTACCTAATGAATTGGAGGACTATCAGGGCCCACATTTAATATTTCCTTATTTTCATATGATCCACATAGATCATAACAAAACATTTCATAAATAACCCAAATAGAATAAAATAAATTGGTTTTATGTCAAAATTGTGATGTTTTAAAAAGTGCTTAAAAACAAGATCATTATGTCATTTATAACCCATGGAAAGTATATGAGGGTTTTATGTATGTAAAATCCAGAATAAAATATATCATTTTTATTTATTGATGAATACCTATATAAATGAAATAGGTTTGGGTATTCACATAAATAAAATAAGATAATTTCTTGAGGAAAAAAAAGAGAGATTTGGAGACGAAAATTCTACAGCATAACGGTTATGCAGCATGGTTTTAGAAAATATTAAAAATAGAGGGTAAAAGAATATCCCATTCATATATGAATCATTTTAAAGTATAGGGACAAAATAAAATGGAAATAATAACATGTTATGGAAACTTGAAATACATACCACATATAAGATAACTTGAAATGAAAAGAGAAGTGGAGAATTCCCTTACGAAAATTCAGCAGCATAACGACGTCACTTAAAAATTCAAAAAATGATTTGATGAGAGTGGAAAGGGTATATCATCATTTGGAAATAAAATGGGAAGAAATAATTATATATAATAACACACCCCAACATAATAAAATGGAAACTATAATACATAACATAAATGAGGTCTTGACTAAAAGAGGAGGGTGAAAGGTTCCCTTACCTTGAAGAGTAACATCAAAAACATGAAGGTTGGGAACTTGGGGGGCTTGAGGGAACCTTGGGAGGACTCCTTGGGTGGTAAAAATACAATAGATTAATTGAGTAGGAATTTGGAATGAAAGGAATGAAGGAATGGGTTGGTATTTATAGCAAAAGTGAGGGAATATTTTATTAACTTCCAAGAGACACCTCGTTAGTGGTATTTGCAAAACCATGGGTCTGCCCATGGTATTTTCCCATGGTATTAGAAATATGGGACACATCATAAAATATTTTATTCCTCCATATTTGACAAACATTAGTAAATAATTATTACATCATTATTACATCATTAATGATGTCATTAAACTTACCAAAAACTCAAAACTGTATTTTTATTATTCACCAAAAATTAAACTATTTCAGAAAAATCCCAAAAATTCACCCTAACCATTTTTCTATGTGTATAATAAAAAATTTAACTCCATTTTATAAAAATTAATTTCATTTTAAATTAAATTAAATAAATAAAATATTAATACTTGAGTAATAATTTCTAAAACATTTATTTACTTATACTATGATATAATTATATCACATTACCACTTAAGATGACTAAAACATATTTATAACTCCTTAGGTGATGTTAATATTCCATTGGTAAAATTACCATTAATAAGGGTAAAATTACTATTTAAAAGGGTAAAGTTATTATTCACCAAAAAATTATTTTGATCTTATTGAACCACATTTTTCACCCTGATTACAACCATGTATGTCAAATTTTTGAAAATCATTTCACAGAAAAAGTTATTTAATAAAAAAAATTACTACTCATCAAAAAAACATTATTCATCAAATACTATTCATCAAAAAACACTATTTATAAAATATTATTCATCAAATTGAAACTTATTAGAAAGCTTTTAAAAATTCAACCTAGGTTAATTTTGACATTTGAAATTCAAAAATGATGTTTATTTTAGCATAATAATTCTCTATGTATGAAAAATCTCTGAAAAATAAAATTTTTACTTCTAAAATCAATTTATCAAATTTTTATTAATTAAACATATACTTTATTAAAAAAATAAATTCCTTAAATAGGAATTATGAAATAACAATTTTATTTATACCAAGGGATTACACAAAGGAACTAAGTACTTGTTACATAACCCCTTAAAATGCCTGCATAGGACCTAAGAGTAAGTTGTGCAATGGTGATAGAATCTTGGGGTGGCATAGACAACGTTTCCTGAGTGGTGATTTCTATCAACTTGAACTTCTCTCGTAAGCGATTTTGTTCAAGCTTAATGTGTTGATGTTCGGCTTGGGCTTGGTCCAGAGCGAAGCCCAGTGATTACACCTTCTTCCCAAGCACTAAAAAATGGGCTTCATATGTCCCGAGTATACTAGATGATGTCATTGACTCTTCTTTATGTAGTAATAACCACTATCATTTCCATTTATAATCATTAATTTTTAATTTTAAGAGTATAGTTTTCAATGGTCATATTGACCAATGGCTATATAACAATCAAAACCCAATAAACCCATTTCAATTATACTCACTTAATTAATAGAGGGATATAGTTTTTTTGAGTACAAAATAATATAACATACATTTTTGAAAAACAATTATTATTCAAAAATTTCGGGTCGTTACATTATCCCCCCTTAAGAAATTTCATCCCTGAAATTTCAACTCTTACCCTTAGAAGAGAAAATGTGTGGGTACTTCTGCCTCATAGTCTCCTCCGGTTCCCACATGACTTCTTTATATTTGTGGTTCCACCACAACACTTTAACAAGGTGAGTATTCTTGTTGCGTATAACCTTTTATCTATGATCCAAGATCACCACTGGATGCTCCTCATAAGAGAGGTCATGTTCCAGTTTTACAACCTATGAATTTAGTACATGTGAAGGGTTAGGTATGTACTTCCTCAAGAGGGATACATGGAAGACATCATGAACTTGTGCTAGATTTGGAGGAAGTGAAAGCTGATAGACCACTGCTCCTATGCGATCAAGAATTTCATAGGGTCCAATGCACCTAGGGATGAGCTTCCATTTCTTCCCAAACCTCATGACTCGCTTCCAAGGTGAAATTTGAAGAAAGACTTTGTTACCAAAATCAAACTCTAAGTCCCTTCGATGGATGTCGGCATAACTCTTTTTCCGACTCTGAGTAGCCTTAATGTGTTGTTTGATTGTACGAACCTTTTCTGTCATATCTTACACAAGATTAGGCCCAAGAAGCTTTCTTTCACCAGCTTCATCCCAACAAGTATAAGTTCTACCTAGCTTCCCATATAGAGCTTCATAGGGTGCTATTTGAATTCTCGAATGGAAACTATTATTGTAAGAGAACTAAACTAATGGGAGATGTTGGTCACATCCACCTTTAAATTCTATTAAGCACGTTCTCAGCATGTTCTCAAGTGTTTGAATATTCCTTTTAGATTGTCCATCAATTTGGGGGTGATAGGCCATACTGAAATTCAATTCGGTACTCAAATAATGTTGAAGACTTATCTAGAATTTTGATGTGAACCTTGGATCACGATCAGATATGATCGAAATTGGAACTCCATGTAGCCTTACCACTTTCTTCACATAAATCCTAGAAAGTTGGTCTAGAGAGAAATATTCTTGAATAGAGATAAAATGGGCATTCTGGGTGAGACTTTCCACTATAACCCATATCGCATTATTTTCTATAGAATTTATCAGGAGACTAGTGACAAATTCCATAGTGATATTGTCCCACTTCCATACTGGTATGGGTAGTGGTTGTAATACCCCTTTAGGAAGTTGTCACTCTGTCTTCACTTGCAGACATACCAGGAACCTTGTGGTCTAGTCAGCAATCTCCCTTTTCATATTATCCCACCAATAAGGATCACAAAGGTTCCTATACATTTTCGTGCTTCTAGGATGTATAGAGAAAGTAGAGCTATAAGCTTCATCCATCATCTCCTTCTTTATTTTTGGAATAGATGGAACACATAGTCTTGTATGAAATCTCAGTACACCTTCTTGATCAATATTGAACTTAGGAAACTTCCCATCCTTCATAGCCTCAAACTTCTTTTGTAACAAAGTATCTTCTTTCTGATCTTTCTTAATCTTCTCTAGTAATGATGGTTGAGAAACCATTTGGGATAGGTTTTATGATGTCCCTTCCCTTATAATTCCCATGTCCATCTTTACTAGGTCATTGATCAAAGGATCTCTTTGAATCCTCATCATGAATAGAACAACATGGTATTTCCTACTTAATGCATTAGTGAATTTGTTTTCTCTTCTAGGATGATAATGAATTGAACAATCATAGCCTTTAATAAGTTCCAACCATATCCTTCATCTCACGTTCAATTCCTTTTGTGTGAAAATATACTTAAAACTTTTATGTTCTGTGTATATATCACATTTATCCACATAAATATAGTTCCTTCATATCTTCAGAGCAAAAACAACTACAGCGAGCTCAAGATTATGTGTATGATAGTTTTGTTCATGAGTCTTCAACTGTTGATATGCATAAGAAATCACCTTTTCATTTTGCATGAGGACACACCCAATCCCTTTCATAGTTTCATCACTAAAAATAATGAATCATTCTATTCTTGAGGGTAGAGTTAACACAGGTTCAGTAACCAATATCTTCTTCATCTCTTGGAAACTTTCCTCACACACCTTTTTCCAGATAAACTTGACCCATTCTCGAGTTAACTTGGTTAATGGATTAGAAAGTTGTGAAAAGTTTTTCAAAAACCTCCTATAATATCCCACTAATACAAGTAAACTATCAATATTAGTTATTTTTGTAGGATGAGGCCACTCCTCTACAACTTTTGTCTTTGCAAGGTCAACTGTGATTCCTTCATTGGTTACGATGTGCCCCAAGAAAGCAACTTTTTGTAACCAAAATTCACATTTTCTGAAATTTAAAAAAATCATCTCCTTCCATAGATTTTGCAAAATAATCCTTATATGATCCACATGCTCCTAAAAACTTTTGGAATATATCATAATATCATTAATAAAGACTACCACAAAGTTATCAAGGCAGTCCTAAAGACTATTCATCAAATTCATAAAAATGACAGGTGTATTAGTCAGTTCGATGGGCATAACAAAAAAAATCATAATGCCCATATCTTGATCGAAAGGTGGTTTTTGTAATATCTTCCTTATTCACCTTCAATTGATGATAACCAGATCAAAGATAAATCTTGGAGAAGAATTTAGCCCCATGAAGTTAGTCAAATAAATCATCAATTCTTGGAAAAGGGTATTTGTTCTTCACTGTGATATCATTCTGTTCTCTATAGTCAATGCATAGCCACATTGATCCTTCCTTCTTATTCACAAAGAGAATAGGTGCTCCCCATGGAGACACACCCGGACAGATAACCCCCTTCTCCAAAAGATCTTGGAGTTGTTTCTTTAATTCCTTTAGCTCCACATTTACCATCCTATAAGGGGTCTTAGATATAGGATGAGACCCAAGTACGAGTTCAATGGAGAAATCTACCTCTATTTCTGGGGGAGGTCTAGGTAACTTCTCAGTAAATACATCAATGTATTCCTGGATGATGGGGACATTTTCAATCATTATACTATCATTTCCTTCTTTTTATTCACTGATAAATTCCATAAATAAGGATATAGGAGGTTCTTCTAGAAAAAGATCAGGTTGAGATATCTCTCCTTGGAAGATAATTATAGGTTTCCCATTCATGAATACTGATATTTCCTTGATTATGAATTTGATATTAGCATTATACTTTGAGATCCAGTCCATCCCTAGTATAATTCTGAATTCCAACATGGGAATGACTGCTAGATTTGAGATAATATTGTTCTCACTAAAGTAAATACTAGAGTTCTGATGCACCCATTTTTTGTATACATTTCCACATACTTTATTGAAAATAAGAACATGTATTTAGAAAATAACCACTACTTAGTGTAAAAATACTATGATTTTGTTGATCTTGTTCATTTTCAGGAGATTTCTAGCCAAACACACAAACCAGGGGAAAACTGAGCAAAATTTACAACTACATGGCATGTACATATATACACGTTGTGTACATTTAAACTCAGACACGAATTTCCTAGGACAAGTACATGCCCAAGTTACCAGAACCATGTACACACCATGTACAAAGCTACACATCATGTATAGTATTCTAGAATAAATTGGTGGTTGAGAAGAAGTCTACATGCCCATGTGGTTGGTTGATGTTTTCACATCATGTACATCATCTATACATCATGTATCCTCTTATAGAAGTGGTTGGTGTCTGATAAAAGAGAGTACATGTTGTGTATACTGGCTCTACACGCCATGTATATCCACCTACCAGGTGGTGCCATGTTCCAAGTCAAAGACAGCGTGTTAGGCCACCCACCGATGGAGAAAAAGATGACAAAAGCACATTGACAAGACTACAAGGCGTGTACTTTTTCCACATGATGTGTACTTTTATTTTCTATAAATAGAGGCCTTGTCCACCAGTTCAAGAAAGGAATGAGAGGGTGAAGGTCCAAAGGAAAGAAGTTTTGCTGCTCTATTGTCATGCTACCATCATTCAACTACTTTTCCATTCTATCATTCTACCAAAGAGCCAATCTCTCCTCAAAGTTTCTACGATGATCACATCTGGTATCGAGGGTTCTGTTTTTATCTTTTCTTCTATGTGTAACTAAATACCTAGTGTGTTGTGGTTGTGGGAGATGAAAAAGTTATAATTTAGATTAATTTTTATGAATGTGTTTGTTCTATTAACCTCTTCTTATTCTTCTTTAATCGCTTCATTTTATCACTAAAAATTCTAAGCCAGACTATGGGAAGAATTTTTAGGGACTCAAAAGAATAATAACAATGAATACTTTCATGATCATTGGAAGTATTCATCGACTCAAAAATGGACTAATGAAAATAAAGAACTGTGAAACATTGACTACTGGATCAAGGAGTAAGTTTCCTCATCTCTAGACATAAGTTTACCGGAACAAGGAAACCTTGTTACAAATTGAAACCCATAGTTTTGGGTTATTATGAACAACACAACCTCATAAGAAATTTTATTTAATAAACAACCTCTTAAGAATCTATAGCCCCAACACATTTCCCTCCATATTTGTATCAAAAATAATTTTCTGTATTTTCCTTTATCCATTAAGTAATTTTCTAAAGAAATTTAAATCCAATTACCTTTTTATCCAAACATTAAGAATTGACCCTAAATCCAGTACACTTCACTAAGACAAAAATACAAACTAGATAAGAAAGACAAAAATAACTTCCTTTTCCCTGTGGATCGACCCCTTACTGGTATTATACTCGTTAGGGTAAAACAATTTGGGAAACCGATAACATACCTTCAGTAAAACAACTTACCAAATTTTGGCATCATTTCTGGGGAAAAATGAAAAGTTAATTATTTCCTTGTTTTAATTAAATTTGTATCAAATTTTAGTGGAAATAAAAATCATAAAATCCCAAAAAAATCTCTTTTATAATCTCATTTTTGTTTATTTTTCTTCTTCCTCATTTACGTTGGGTGTGTTTAGTATTGTGTCGGTCCATGGCTGTATGAGTGGCTACCTCACTCATTCCAAGAACACTGATTCGTTGGGGTTTTTCCCAATTGACCCTAAAATCAAAGTAACACTCTTGAGACAAAGACAAGCACTCATGGATGAGCACAATCAAAACAATCCCATGGCACAGAATGAAGAAGGAGATCCAACTGCTATCTAAAGAGTTGGATATCCATTTGGTCCGAATGACAACCAGAACCAGCAAGATCCACTTGCTCTAGGGTATGCCCTGTAGCAGCTCTAACAGTTCCAACTAGAGTGGATTCCATTTTTAAAGATAGGTTAGGGGTCGTACTTCGCCCCTCAGAAACAGCAATACATGCCACCTTCACTCCCTCAACAGCCACCTCCACGGCGTACTCTCATTAAGTATAGCTTGTCATCCATTCACGGAGCTGACACGGGAATCGTCCATCCACTGATGCATTCCCAACACTTCGAGATCACATCTTCCATTATGTAGCTAATCCAAAACACCATCCAGTTTAGTGGCCTGCCTAGTGGGGACCCCAATTCCCATCTCTCCAATTTTCTAGAGTTCTACGATACGTTCCGCTACCACGGAGTGTCCACGAATTCCATTTGTCTTCACCTATTCCCCTTATCTTTAAGTGATAATGCAGAAGACTGGATTAAAGGTTTTCTGCAACGATCTATCCTCACTTGGGAGGAGCTATCTCAGGTGTTCTTGTCAAAATACTTCCCACCCTCAACGACGGTGACTTTTCGGAACAAAATACACAACTTCCAGTAGCATGACTTGGAGTCATTATACGAGTCATGGGAGTGTTTCAAAGAGATGTTGCACAAATTCCCACACCATAGACTCCCGCTTTGTATGAAGGTCTAAACTTTCTATGGAGGACTGACGACGAATACAAAGTTCATGATAGATGTTGCTATTGGAGGTACAGTTATGAGGAAGTCCCCCGAAGAGCTTTTCGAACTACTAGAAGACATGTCTGCCAACAGATTCTAGTGGCATTATGAGAGGGGCACATAGAAATGAGTTATGAATAATATTGATGCCACTACTATGCTAGCTGCCCAGTTGTACATTGTGTCCAAAAAGATCGACATGCTAAATCTGAAGGCCACGTCCCAAGTACATGAGGAAAACCATCTGGTGTACAGTGAATGTGATGATAACCACATCATGGGAGAATTATCAAGACCTAAAGGTGGCCCTTCAACAAGCGAGTTGATCTATGTTTCCCAAAACCGAGGTCCAAACCAGTACCAGCAGTACCAGAACTCGGTATGGAGTGATCAATAGAACACAAGCTAGGGCCAACAACAGAAGAATCCTCTGCCCCAGCGACCACCCAGCTACGGTCAGCCTCCTTATTAGAACCAGTACCCGAGGCAACAAAATCCCCAATAGGGCTCTTATCAGCAGCAAGGGTATCAAAACCCTCGCCTGCAGCAGCCGCGGTGGCCACCACCTCCACCAGCTGCACAGCCACCTCAGCAGGAGAATACCTCAAGGTTATAGGATATCATGAACAAGTTTATATCTACTACTGAGACTAGATTCTAGAATCAAGAGGCTTCAATTCAAGGCCTGGAGAACCAAACTGGCCTGCTGGAAAACCAACTCTTAGGGAGAAAACCCAGTACACTATCAGGTAACACTGAGAAGAACTGGAGGGAGGAGGCCCATGTTTTCACACTATGGAGTGGAAGGGAGCTACAACAGAAGGAACCAACACAACCAGGTGCACCTACACCCCCTTATGATGATGAAGGTATAGTTACATACCCATCCTCATCCAAGGGACCACTGAAGGAGGCTTCATAGAGTAAAGGAAAGGAGGTTGTAAAACCCTTTGAGCTTGCCTTACCCTTCTCATAGAGGATGAAGCAGAGAAAGCTGGACCACTAGTTCATAAAATTCATGGATGTGTTCAAGAAGCTACACATCAACATTCCATTTATAGAGGCACTGACACAGATGACCATGTATGTGAAATTCATGAATTATATCCTCTCCAACAAAAGAACGATGGAGGATCTAGGCGCCATTACACTGATTAAGGAGTGTTCAGTGATCATCCAGAATTTGATTCCTCCCAAACTCCAGGATCCAGGTAGCTTCACTATCCCATAAACTATTGGACCATGTGAGTTTGGGAAGGCCTTTCTACGACTTAGAGTCCAGTGTAAACCTCATGACCCTCATAGTTTTTAAGAAGCTAGGGCTCAAGAACCTGAAGCCTACCCAAGTATCCCTTTATCTTGTCGACCAATCCATCAAATATCCTAAGGGGATACTGGAGGATGTGCTGGTCAAGGTGGGTAGGCTAATCCTCCCTGAAGATTTTATCATCCTCGACATGGAGGAAGACTAGGAGGTGCCTCTCATTTTGGGAAGACCTTTCTTGGCCATTGGGAAGGTACTGGTCGACGTGCACCAGGGGGAGCTAATTTTCCAAGTATGAGATGAGAGATTCTCCTACAATGTCCTCAAAGTCGTCAAGCATGCATAATTGTACGATAATGATGGTTGTTATGTAGTGACCACTGTGGATGATCACTTGAGCAAATAAGGGGATGATATGGTATGTTCTATTACCTTGGATGACTTGGTTTTTCCAGATATTCCTATTGATGAAGCACTAGATGACCTATAATTCCTAGAAGGCCAGGTCGACCACTACTGGAAACGTGAAATTATACCTAATATTTTGGAGCAGGAAAAGGTTCAACCACTTATACCTTCAATTATAAAGGTACATGAACTATAATTGATGCCTCTTCCATCTTCTATGAAGTAAAAGTATTTGGGAGACCATCAAACATTGTCTGACACACTTAGTAAAGCACTGTCATAAGAGTAGGAGGATACACTTATGCAGGTTTTGAAATAGTGGAATCATGTTATTGGGTGGGCAGTTGCAGATTTTAAAGGCATCATCCCTACCATTTGTACCCACAAGGTGATACTTGAAGAAGGTGTGAAGAAATCTCGGAAACCACATTGACGCCTAAATCCCCCCATGGAGGAAGTTGTGAACAAATAGGTAATTAATTTATTGGATGCAGGCATCATTTATCCCATCTAGGATAGTCCATGGGTGAGTCCCCGATAAGTGGTAACCAAAAAGGGGGGTATCACTATGATTTTAAATGATAAGAATGATTTCATCCCCACACAAACTGTCCCGGGCTGGAGAGTCTGTGTGAACTATAGGAATCTAAATGACGCCGCGAGGAAAGATCATTTCCCCCCACCCTTCATGGATCAGATACTAGAGAGACTAGCAGGGAACAACTTTTACTGCTTCCTCGACAGCTATTCTGGCTACAATCAGATTTCCATTGCTCCAGAGGATCAAGAGAAGAGCGCATTTACTTGCCCCTATGGTACATTTTCTTACTTAAGGATGTCCTTTAGCATATGCAACGCCCCCTCCAATTTCCAAACCCGTATGCTGGCTATCTTCCATGACATGGTGGAACAGATCCTAGAGGTATTCATGGATGATTTTTTCATTTACTGAAAATCATTCACCACTTTCTTACGGCACCTGGAGCTAGTTCTAGAAATATGTGAGAACACTAACCTGGTTTTGAACTAGTAAAAGTGTCATTTCATGGTGCAATGTAGCATTATCCTTGGCCATAGAATCTCGATGAAGGGGATAGAGGTGGACCCAGAAAAGATAAAATTTGTTTCACGAATACTTATTCCAACATCTGTCAGAGCCATCCACGGCTTCCTAGGGCATTCAAGTTTCTATAGGCGTTTTTTCCACAACTTCTCAAAAATAGACCATCCCCTCATCAATATTCTGACCAAGGCTACCATTTTTGAGTTAGATGAGCCATGCACCATAGCTTTTGAGCACCTGAAGCACCGCCTAGTGGAAGCTCTAGTAATGGTTGCTCCCAACTAGGAGGAAAAATTTTAATTAATGTCTGATGCTAGCAGCTATGCAGTGGGAGCAGTCCTGGGCCAGCAACTTGACCAAATTTTTTGACCCATCTATTATGCCGTTAGGACACTCAATGAAGCATAGATAAAATACAACACCACATAAAAGGAGATGATGGCAGTGGTGTTCACATTTGACAGCTTCCGTTATTACTTATTGCTATCTAAATTTATTGTTTATAGAGACCATGCAACACTAAAGTACCTTTTGAACAAGAAATGTGTGAAGCCACGACTGATCTGATGGGTACTCCTCCTACAATAATTTGATCTGGAGATTCAAGACAAGAAAGGAAGAGATAATGTTTTTTCTGATCATCTCTCCCTCCTAGAGCTGCCTCATTTAGAGAAGTAGGAAGATCAAGATATTTGGGAGGATTTTCCTAATGAGCACATATTTTCATTCAAAGAAACACCTAGACCTTGGTATGCTAATAGTGCTAATTTTTTGGTTATAGGTTCCCTCTACCCAGACCTCTCCTTCTAGCAGAGGAAGAGGTTTCTCTATGATGTTAAGAGGTACTTCTGGGAACATCCTCTACTATTCTGATCATGTGGAGATGGGGTGATCCACCATTGCATCCCAGAAACTGAAGTTCATGGAGTCTTGTAATTCGGTCACACCTCACTAGTTGGGGGACATCATGGGCTAGACCGTACTATAGCAAAGATCCTGTAGTCTAGTTTTTTCTGACCCACCATGCATAGAGATTTCCTAGACTTTGTTTCCCATTGCGATCTATGCCAGATAATAGGTAATGGGGGAATTGTGCTGAGATTCCCTAGCACCCCATCCTGGAGGTCGATATCTTCGGCCTATAGGGAGTAGATTTCATGAGACCATTCTCCCATCTTTCAGAAACACTTATATCCAGGTCTGCAACAACTACGTCTCCAAATGGGTAGAATCCACTTCTACAGCACAAGACACAACCAAGGTAGTTGTGAGATTTTTAAAGAAATATATTTTCAGTAGGTTCAGCATTCCCCGTGTACTAATCAGTGATACAGGGACCCACTTAGACAACACATTGATGAAAGGATTACTGTCGAAGTATGAATTGAAGCATCATATGGGGATGCCATATCATCCCCAGACCAGTGGACAAGTGGATCTCTCCAACCATGAGCTCAAGCAGATTATGGAGAAAACAGTGAACACTTTGAGGAAATACTGGTCCAAGAAACTAGACAATGCTTTTTGGGCATATCATACTTCTTTCAAAACACCATTAGGGGTGTCCCCATTCTGCCTTATCTATGGCAAGCCATGCCATCTTCCAGTAGAGTTGGAGCACAAAGCCTACTGGGCCATCAAGGCCCTGAATTTTGATCTGAAGGTAGTTGAATAGAAGTGTAAGTTCCAAATTTTAGAACTTGGTGAAATCCGATTAGAGGAATATGAGAATGCCAAGATGTACAAGGAGAAGATGAGAGAAATTCACGGCTGGATGATTTCATGAAAAACATTCCAACCCAGTGATCAGGTACTCCTTTTTAACTCTCATCTTTGATTATTTCAGGGAATTTAATGTCAAGATGGTCAGGACCATTCCAAGTCATACGATTATTCCATCATGAAGTGGTGGAAATTTCTAGAGAGGGTGGTCAACCATTCAAGGTGAACCGACAGCGAAAGAAGACTTACCATCACATGGAAGACACGATGGGAACGTTGCCCACCATACATATCAGGTAAGCATAGGTAAGTCAGTCGATCCGACGACCTAAAACAAAGGTTCTTCCTAGGTGGCAACCCAGTAGATACACGCCATGTACCACCTATATACATGGAATGTACTTATTCATTTTTGTTTATCTACTAACTATTATAAATATATACCTTAACTAAGTAATAAACAAGGATGATGTTGGTGCTGATGGTAAGGTCACTAGAGTTTATCTGAGCCGTCACCGATTTGAATCCCTCCCGAACTATCTTTGGCATGGGGTTCCTCCTTTTTATCTTCATATTTTCTTACATGGTGTGTGTGGTATTTTTCATATTATATATTTATTTTCTTATTAGAAAACTCATGATGGGGATGGATCGGTTGTCCAGGGTCATAAATCAGTTCCAAAAGACCCGAGTTCGAATCCTGACAACTGCCCCATTTTCATAATTTGTCCTTTTAATAAAACCACATGGCGTGTCTTTCGATATATGTCATGTGCGACATGTTTTAATTACTAACTAAAAGGATTTTCAACATAAATAAATACATGCGGGTGAAGTTGTAAGATTGGTTGAGTCTTGGCCCTAGATCCAAAAGACCTGGGTTTGAACTTGGCTAATCTCCCTGCTTCATCCCTTTTTGTATAATTAAACACCACACTTCGTTCATTTCCTTCCTCCCATGTAGTATAGGCCTTATACATTAAATATATTTAAATAATAAATAGGAGCAGCAGTGCAACCTTTGCTCCAGTGGTTAAGGGATTCAGTTCGAAACGGCTGATCACCTGTTCGAATCTCGCCCCAAGCACCGGACCAAATATTGTACTTCTCTTTTTCCAATTTTAGAACACACGACATGTATTTCCAGATACATTTTGTTTATATATTTATTTTTGATAAATTATGTATGTATGTATATATATATATATTTCAATTATTTCAATTATTATTATTAATTATTATATAGTTTACTATAATAATTATATATATATATATATAAAAATTTGTGGTACACGGCATGTAGGACACTAATACATGCCATGTACCACGGCTATAAAGGTCGTGCCCCACCCAGCTTGATCCCGTGTCGTGCGGAACCCCCCCTCTCCTCGTTTCTTCTCTCACACGCCGTTCAACCTCTCCATTTTCAAATCCACAGATTTCTTGCATTTTAGATTCTGATTTCTACTGCATTGTGATCCTTGGTCTAGGTACGCCCTTCTACACCCTTTATATCAAGATTTCATAGAAGTTTAGGGTGATTTTTGAATCGGTCGACCGTTCGGATTCCACGGTACACGAACATGATATGAAGAACACACGACGTGTACTTCTATACATGGACACACACTGAATACTTTGCAATTTAAAAATACATGGTGTGTATGTTTGGCACAAACTGTTTACCAGCCCACATCGTTCCCAGCTACCTTATTCACATGGCCACACACACCATGTTCATGTACACGACATGTATGTTCGGTACACGCCATTTATACCATTTCTCTAGGCCATCCCATGTCTAGCACTTCACATGGCCATATGACCTCTGTTCTTATACATGATGTGATGTACCTTCACACAGAATGTACTATATTTTTAGATCTACTTAGAAGGTGGTCGTGTCTTTGGAACCACATGACTAGGAGAACTTTTCATGTACACGACATTTATGTTTGGTACACACCGTGTATCCTTCTTTGGTATATTCCATGCTCACTCGGTGTGTCTATCCAGAGAACATGGGATGCTAACCTGCTTCCACTACACGCTGTGTACTCTAGATATACACACCGTGTACTTTTTATTTTTCAGTTTTCTCACATATTCTTATTTTCCTTTTTCTTTTATTTTTCTTTTGTTTGGTTTTATTTTCTTTTTCAGGATATGGTTGACAGAGACCCTTTGTGTGGGAAGTGGCCTGCCTCCACCACTGAGGGTCAGTGGCCCACATTTCATCATATGCGACTCTGGCCTACGACAAAACTGTTTCCAGATTATTTGGTTTGCCAGACTCCACCGATGGTCATCCTTACACCACCCACCACCTCAGTAGAGGTTGGTACTAGTATCGCTGCACCTCCACCATCCCGCTCAAATCCTCTGAGCGCCACCCTTTCTTCCCCACCATCTGCCACACCACCTGAGCCCTCCTCAGTCGTAGCTGATCCATTATCAGCCGCCCCATCCAGTGGGCCTCCATCTACTATAGCCGCTCTGCCCCTAGAGCCAACCCCTCTACTGTACCACCTGGGTCGGGCCCTGTAGGTGTCCCATACCCTTGCATAGTGTTCTCGGTCATAGACTTGGCGCATGATAGAGTCTGGCGCTTCTCTCACCACTCGATCCCATTGAGCAGCCGTTATCTCAACAGCATCATCCCTCAGTAGTTGGGTATCTGGGGAGAGTTGGAGGATCTCCTCAGGTACACACCATTAATCACGATCTTCTAGGTTAATACTTCTATTTTCATAGATTTATTTTTGGAGTTTGCTGCTTCCTTCGAGTTCGATGGGCCTGAGTACCAGGAGACGCTTAGCGATGTGGTCCTGGTGGTCTGATTTCGGCTAGGCGGTCGACCTTTCTCCCTTAATATGACCATGTTTGGTTGAGGGTGCAATTTTTATCCTCATCTTGTCACCCCACCCTCTTTCTCCACCCTAACCTGGCCCGAGTATTCTAAGCACATTTCCATGTGGCGGGATATTTCTAGGCCTGACCACCGCTACACCCCCAATTCCCAGAAGAGTAACCTCATCGGTGACCCTATCCTCCACTTCACCCACTGGTGCTTTAGCACCATCCTTTTTCCCCACCATGAGGATATAGCGGTTGTGACCAACCGTGACATGGATCTCCTCACCTGTGTCATCCTACAGGACTACTCGTACCTCCATTACCTTGCCGCATCCTATTTGTACGCCATGTTTACCAGCTGTCAGGGAAACCTGAATAGTGGGTTTTACGCCACCCTCCTTGCCCACCACCTTGGGGTTTTTGATCCTTCCCTTCCCCATGACCGGTTAGGTTCCCCCCAGCGGATGTACTTTCTCATGCTTATTCGCATGGGGTTGGTCTGGAATCAGGGGGGCACTTACATCCTTTCCCAAGAACCACCATTATCCCCTACTGCACCTCCTGCCCCCGCTGATTCCCCTGCACCTCCTTTCCCACCCCCTCCCACTTCCCACCCCACCCCATTCTTCTGGCCTTCCTTATTCTATTCCATCTACTGCCCCCTACCTATGCACCCTCAATCGTTCTCTCCTTTTTCTATCCTCCTAGTTTTGGTGGGGCAACACTTGGTTTGTCTCGATCAAAATTAGGACTGGCTCAAGAAGGTGTTGGGGCTTCTTCTTCAGCATCATGGTATTCCACTACCCCCACCACCTATGCCTCCCTCAGCTCCTGGACCTTCTTCTGCAGCTCCACCACAGTTTACCGCACTGGCCACGGATTCAGTTCTCATCTCCACTATGGGCCCAACTGCTACCACTACTATTACCAGTATGGGGATCGTTGTTGATCCTTCTATTCTGATTCCATCTCCTACGACTTATCTTCCGAGTGTAGATTCTGAGCCTCTGGTTTCCACATCTCCTGATCCTTCTCTCCCAGCTGTTTCTGTACTGAATGATGAATCTTATGAGGAAACCCCCTGACTAGTTTTTGGACACATATCTTCTATTATATATATATATATTTGTAATATATTGTGCCTTTTTATGTTGTGTATTCTTGCAGTGTTCTATCTCTATGAATGTCACAGGTACTCTGGCATACTTTGGGATATACTTATCCACCACTTCCCATATTTCTTCACCTAGACACAAGGGGAGTATTGTTTTTTAATTATTCCATTGTTTTCTTTTTCTTTCTCAATTTAATTCTTTCCTTACTTCCCCTAATTATGGTCCACTGTTGTGTCCCCACATTCCCTTCTCCACCTTTATGTGGCACTTGGTGGACCATGTGTGATATTAAGTATGGGGGAGCATCTCTTGCCCACCTTAGTCTTTTCCTTTACCATCATCTAGGAGACATCATAATTGTTAAATATATTTGAAAATGTGAAGAAATTTTGGTTAATCATATTTCTAAATAATAAAGCTAAAAGTGCGACATTTTTAAAAGTTTCATGCTTATTTTTGTTCTTAAGTGTTTTAAAATGATTGCTGATATAGTTTAAATTGAAACTTGTAATACTTGGATAATTACATTGATTAGGCTAATCATTTATATGAAATTCATAGCCTAATTGTTGCTTTATTTGTTTTTCCCACTCCTGAGACGTATTCTAAATCCTTTATCATATTATTTATAATACCTTATTTCTTGAGAGATTCTTAGGATATACATAACTACCAGAATTTTAAATTTTTCTTTTCCAAACATGAAGAATTTTTAAATTACATTAAAATTATTGAGGCATTAAATTGTTTCAACCCCTTTATCTTGAGACCTACCCTACATATGATCTTCATGAAGCCCCTAGAAACCATGAAAAGCCTTTATAGGAATCCGTATTACAAGACTATTTCTCTTCCTAACCTAATTCTTTTATAATTTTGCATGATTATTCACTTGAGCTTAAAAGAAGGAATTGGCAGTACGTGGCACATTTTTGTGAATCGTCATGAAATTAAGTATTGAGGAGATCCTCTTGTTCATTTGGGGTAGAAAGGGTTACAAACCCCTATTTGTGGAATTTCTAAGTGGTCCCATTTGTTCTATTAAAAAAATGATATAGAAAAAGGAACCTTATACTCACTTATTTGTTTGTGAACCCTACCTAACAAAAGGAGATAGTGGTGATGAGAGCATTTGACAGAGATTTTTGAGGATTCTTTTACATTGAACTTAATTTTGAATATCATTCACTATTATTTAAATAATTTATCCTCCCTTTTCAAGCCTCAGAGTTTATTTTTCACATCTTTACCTACCATTCCATGGCCATAGAGACATCTAATCCTTATTGAAAATCCCTCATGATTTTTGTAAAATCAATTTTCTGAAGTAGAGAACTAGATTTATTGAAAACCTATGGATAGTGTGTATATATATTTGATTGAGAATAACTTTAAGTTAAAATATCTTGAGTGTTGATTATATTATTGGTGAGGTAGATCATCAAGTGGCTTTCTTATTTATGAAAGGTTGAAACGTGTGTTTAAAGGAGGATGAAAGTAGTTAATTGAATTTTATATGAGGTATGATTATAATATCTTATGAATTAAAATGGTTTTGTACCTTTTTAGAATTTTCTTCTGCGACTGTATCATTTACATTTATGATTAACTGAATTCATTCCTTTTAAAATATAGAATCTTTTAATTAGATTTTGATATTTTCTCGAGGGAAAGAAAATGACTAAGTATGGGGGAGTTTGATGCACCCGATTTTTGTATACATTTCCATATACTTTATTGAAAATAAGAACATGTCTTCAGAAAATACCTACTAATTAGTGGGAAAATACTTTGATTTTGGTGATTTTGTTCATTTTCAGGTGATTTCTGGCCAAACACACAAACTGGGGGAAAAATGAGCAAAATTTACAACTACATGGCGTGTACATATATACACATCCTGTACATTCAAACTCAGATATAGATTGGCTAGGAAAATTACATTCCCAATTTAGCATAAGCATGTACACACCATGTACAAAGCTACACACCATGTAGTCTTCTAGAAGTAGTTGGTGGTTGAGAAGAAGTCTGCATGCACATATGGTCGGATGACGTTTACACGTTGTGTACATCATCTATATGTATTGTATCCCCTTCTAGAAGTGGTTGGTGGCTGATAAAATAGATCACACGCTATGTATGGTGGTGCTACACACCGTGTATATCCACCTACCAAGTGGTGTCGTGTTTCAAGTCAAAGACGGCGTGTTAGGCAACCCACTAGCGGATAAAAAGATGAAAAAAGTGTGTTGACAAGAATACACCACGTGTACTTTTGCCACACGCCGTGTACTTTTATTTTCTATAAATAGAGGCCTTGGCCTCCAATTCAAGAAAGGGATGAGAGGGTGAAGGTCTGAAGGAAATAAGTTTTGATGCTTTGCTGTCATGCTACCATCATTCAACTACTTCTCCATTCTACCATTCTACCAAGGATCCAATCTCTCCTCAAAGTTTCTATGATGATCATATCTGGTATCGAGGTTTATGTTTTTATCTTTTCTTCTATGTGTAACTAAATACCCAGTGTGTTGGGGTTGTGGGAGATAAAAGATTTTTAATTTATATTAGTTGTTATTAATGTGTTTATTCTATTAACCTATTCTTATTCTTCTTTAATCACTTCATTTTATCACTGAAAATTCTGAGCCAGACCAAGGGAAGAATTTTTAGGGACTCAAATAATGATGAATACTTTCATGGTCATTGGAAGTATTAATCGACTTAAAATGGACTAATCCAAATAAATAACTATGAAACACTGACTATCGGACCAAGGAGTCAGTTTCCTCAGCTCTAGACATAAGTTTACTGGACCAAGGAAACCTTGTTACAAATTGAAACCCTGAGTGTTGGGTTATTATGAACAACACAACCTCATAATAAATTTTATTTAATAAACAACCTCTTAATAATCCACATCCCCAATGCATTTCCCTCCATATTTGCATCAAAACCAATTTCCTATATTTTCCTTTATAAATTAAGTAATTTTCTAAAGAAATTTATATCCAATTACCTTTTTATCCAAAAAATCGACTCTAAATTCAGGACACTTCACTAAGACAAAAATAAAAACTAGATAAGCAAGACAAAAATAAATTCTTTTTCCCTATGGATCAACCCCTCACTGGTACTATACTCATTAGGGTAAAACAATTTGAGAAACTGATAACATAACTTCAGTAATAATACTTACCAAGTTTATAAATATTGTTGATGCTTGGATAATCCCACCAGGAGTCTTGACTGATAACTCTACTTTTAGCAATTCAGGGGTTGATTCTAAATTCCTTGTAAACTTGGAGGAAATAAAGGAATGAGTATAACCAGAATCAAACAAAGTACTTGATAATTTTGATAGAAAAACAAGTGTAACACCCCAAGTTTTTCTAAAAATAAATAGAAATGCATGGAACAATGTTTTAAGTATATATTTTTAATTAGCCTTTAAAACATAACTTTTATACTTATATGTTATGAATTTCAAGAAACTGTCATCTACAACTGTGTTCAGTATGTTATTTAGGGTCTGATGAAACCAACTTGTTTTTTTTGTGAATAGTAACAAACCCTTATGAATAGTAATATGAATAGTAATATGACCCTGATGAATAGTAAAATTTATTATTATTTTATTTTCTTAAGGATAGAAGATAATAACATCTTGGTTAATTTTTCATTGTGATAAAGAAGTAGTTGTAGAATTAGAACTGTTAATTTTTGAATTAAGTATGCTTTTATTTAAAAGTTAAATTAATAATATTTAGAATATTATTTTTCAAAAATGGACTTCATTTTTGAATTATACATGTTGAAAAATGGTTAGGGTAAATTTTTGGGATTTTTCTGAAATTCAAGAATTTTTTATGAATAGTAAAATACGATAAAATACGATAAATGCTAAATACTTGTTTTACTACATCATAGGTGATGCAAGGATAATTTAACCCCACTTGGTTTGAACTAACATGACATTATTACTATTTAGGGTCACATGAATTGAGATTATTCATAGTCTTGAGTAAAATATTATAAAAATGATTAAAATAATCTAAAAAACCTCCCCTCCACTATAAATACCACCATCACTCCCCTCTTCCTCCCACACCTCTCAGGCCTTGAGAATTGTCTAATTTCTGACAAATTCCCTCCCCAATATTCTTCCCCACGTCTTATAGCTTCTGGTCTCACCGAAAGACCAAAATCAAAGCCCTTAAGGAGGATCTCAAGGAGAAGAGATCAAGAGGTAAACATTCTCTTTTATTTTCTTTCTTTTCTTTCGTTTTATGTTATTCTTTTCCATTCCGTTTGTCTTGTTTTGGGATATTTCATTAAATATTCCCACTTACTTTCCATATTTTGTATGAATTATTAGATATTCCATTCCTCTCATCAATATTGTTTTTATGAAATTTTAAGAGACGTCGTTAGGCTGCCGAATTTTTGTCAGAAATTTCTCAAGATTTTCTTTTATTTCATGATTCCTTTTTCTTATTTCCTCACTCCCTCTTATCCAAGAGGCATGAAATCTCTAGAATCATGTATATTCATAATGTTCTCGTTTTTATGGATAATTCCTCATCATTATTCTTCTCCTCTTCCACTTATTTAAAGAATAAAAACATTGTCCATTTGTGTCGAATTACAGACATAGCGGACAATGTATTTTCAATTTCCATTAATTATTTCAAGTTTGGTCATGAAACCATTTATATGGTTGAACCAGGTTATAATATATGTTTTATGACTCATATATGGTTCTGGAATTCTTTTGTACTCATGGTTCTAATTTATAAGACAAAATGAGGTTGTTAATATCAAAAAACCACTAAAATGATCTAAACGAACATCATTAATGTTTTAACTTATAATTCATTCTCATATAAAGCATCAAAGTGATAAATATAAGGAACTGGTCTTAAACCTTACATAATATTGAATTAAATGAATAATTAATGTTGAGGATCCTTTTATGTTTATAGTTTAAGAGAGTTAGGCCATAACTATTACATATCAAAATATTAAAAAGTAGACACTTCTACTCAGTTTCCATTTTTTTTACAAAACATGAACTCTTAAAAAAAGAGTCATGTCTAGTTCAATGTTTTAGACGGCGTGACTTTTCCTCGATCCCATCCTTAACCCTATTCCACTTTATATCCTATTAAAAACATTTCAAAACTTGGGATGAGCATAAAAATCTCAGTAAAGGATACACAAAGAAATAAAACAGTTAGTTTTTCAAAACAATAAGTAAACCATTAATACTTTAACATAAGTAATAATTTTCACCTTTATGAAGTAGTAAATACTCTTCACTGAATAAAAGATCATTACTTACCCTTTTGTAACCAAAATATTACCATAAAACCCAAATAAAGAACACATAACATATAAAGGTAACTTGGGACAAAAACATACTTAAATGGAATAACCATACGGTCGACTTCCACACATTTCACTAAATGGAATAGTCATACGGCCGACTTCCATACCCAATGCATTGGAGGTTATAACGTAACCACTCATCCTAATATTCACGGCACCACCCTTCATATGGTTTATCATGTAACCACCCGTCAAATGTCCAAGTACCATTATAAAATCATAAGACATATAAAATCATAAGACATAAAACAGACATAATGGAAAGAAAAAATTTCCACATTTCGATCACAATATATCACTTAAATACATTGACTTAACAAATCCATTTTCAAAACCATTTTCAATACCAAAAATACGTAAAATAGTATAAGGTATTTATTTTCTTTTAAAAACATTACGGCTTGTTGAGGAAGCCAAAGATCAAATAATACGCGCGGTGGCAGAAAAGGTCGTTGTCACCGCTTACATTAAAAGGAAAATTCTTTTTTGTAATTTAGTAAAACGATTTTTAGAAAATGATTCCCTTTGAAAATTCAAGGGTTTATATACAGCGTATAAAAGAAAGTCGTGTATTAAAACAAAACATGCCTCAATGAAAGGATATTGAGACGAAGTCCCTTACCTCACGTCCGACTTGACTCAATCATTCTTTAATCTCCTAAATAATAAACTAAATTTAATTTCTACTTGATTAAGAACCTTTTTCTAGTTTATTATTCCTTTTATATCACTTATTACAATGTTATAAACATTATGCAAACATTTAAGTTAATAACGTTCGTTTTGTTGATATTTGGCACTTGAGTCGAAAATGGAATTCTTATAATTACATGTTGTAAAAGTAGTCAAATATCCATTATCTCTAGAATGATAATAATGATGTAGATATCATATATATCTAGTATATACATGTATTTATAATATTACATAACATTTGGAGGTAAGAAATGAAATGCACCGTTCATGGAGACGGTAAGTCGTACGTACGCATGAACGCTACTTTCATTTCTATTTGTTATTTTAATGGAAATAAAACATAATGATACATAGGTATATTATAATTACAGTATAATATCATATATAATATCATTAACACTATCCTTTATACATCCCACATAAGGCATTAACGAGTCACATCACTTTAAGGGGGCGGTAGTCCGCACTTCCTCTAATGAGATTATTGTATTTACCCACTATGGAAACCATAAAGGATTGATATAATTGGGAAGTACAGAAGCATAATGAAATCATAAACATAATATATTTCATATATAAATACATTTTCATCATAATGGCCACCGTGAGAGACGGTAAGATGTAATTGAATAATCATCGTTTCGTGAGGCGTTAGTTTTCCATCCACAGAAACATTATGTTCTTCATCCATTAGATGGAGTTGTGTGTAAGTGTAGTTCAAATATTTCTCATAAAAACATCCTAGTATATTGATGATACTTTTTTTGTTACAAAATAAAGGAAATAAAAAGATTATAGGTGTTGGATAAGTAAAATAAAAGAAAACAATTTAAGAGAAACTGTTACCTTTAATTTGGGTAACTCCCTTTGGTTTGAACTAAAAGACTTCTTGAAGTGACTTCTGCCTAAGTTAAGGCTTATAATAGGAGGAGAGGGATGTTGGGAGCTTAATTGGGTAGAGTTTGGATGATCCAAATGGATTGAGAGGTGTGAGTAATTGGTTAGAAGTGGTCTCCTTTTATAAGGGGGAGGAGGGGCTCTTTAGGAAAGTGTGAAACTATTATTTTATCATATAATGATATTCGGTTTCTAATGGTCCAAAAATCATTATTGTCGAAGATAAGATGATTCATGGTTGAAATAAAATCATCCAATCAGAATTGGACATGTTTTGGATAATATTTTAATCATTATAATATTATTTATTTAAATGATTTATTAATGAGGTAAATACTGTATCATTATTATGTCATAAATAATTTAATTTATTTTTTGTCTAAAAATTATAAAAAAATACCATGATATAGGAAATATTTTTATATTTCCAAAGAATATTTATAGTTGAAAATAGGACTTATATAAAACCATATAAAAATTAATTACTAAAAGATTTTTGTTTATGTAATTTTGGCCTTTACTTTAAATTAATTAATCTAAATTGTCATTATCACTTCCAAGTGGATCAAAGGGGTCCCAAAATAGACCCAAAGATGCCCATGGTCGTTAATGACTCAACCAATAAGTTTAGGACAAGTGTTAAGGTAATTTTGAATTATTATAATATTCTTTTAACCTTGAATTACCTTATTTACCTTTAACCGCGGTAAATAAAAGTCAAAAGTTACTATTCACCAAAAATTATTTTCATCTTAATGAACTACATTTTACTTCTTGATAACAACCATGTATGTCGGATTTTTGAAATTAAATT
The DNA here is from genome assembly GCA_963277665.1 of Viscum album. Lineage (NCBI taxonomy): Eukaryota > Viridiplantae > Streptophyta > Magnoliopsida > Santalales > Viscaceae > Viscum > Viscum album. The sequence goes on along the minus strand of OY728155.1, from coordinate 1,630,933,921 downwards.
CATATAAGTGGTAAAATTTCATTTAAATGAAAAAGTCAGTTTTTTTAACTACCACTAAGTGGTGTCACTATTCATCAAAAATTGAAGTTTTTCAGAAAAATACCAAAAAATCAGCCTAAGCATTATTTGATATTCCAAATTAAAAATTGATTTCCGTTTTTATAAATTCAAACATAGAAGTGGCATTAATTAATTTAAAAATTAATTCTCGTTGTTAAAACAAATAGCGTGTTTTTAAGAAACAATAACTATCAAAAGATTGATACTTGTTTATGTCTAATTTCAAAGTGAAGTTAATTCCAATGACAAACATTGGATTAAATGGTAAAAATATATTTTAATTTCACTTTAAAACCAACTAAAAATATAATCTAACCATATAAATAAATTAGATTAAAAGGCACTTTTGAATTAAAATGCAATATTTTTCACTATTCATTAAAAAATGAACTTTATCAGAAAAATACCAAAAAATTACCCAAAGTAAAATTTGATGTCCCCAATATAAAGAAGGATTTTATTTGGTCAATTAGAATGTATTAAAGTGACCAAAACTAGATTTAAAAAGGATTCGCCATTAAAAGGCGGTAAATCAGCCTTTTAATGTAAATTATGCTTAAAATTAGATTCATTCACATTTTAAGACTCTAACTTTTATTGGATAAAAGTAAATACATATAACAAACATGTATAATCATATTGTAGTTAGTTTTGTTCATTCTCGCCACTACAATATCTAGGAGTTAACTGTCATTTAAAATAATAATATTATATTACTAGTGTGCAACGTAAGATTCCAAAGAAACCCGTTGTTGTGTATCAGGTACGCTATCGAACATAGAAACCCTTTTAAAGTAAAATTAATATTTAATTCAAAAATATTAATAAATATGAAATATGTCTTATTATTCATTTACTTGGGATGTTACATCCTTCCCCCCTTTGGAAATTGCGTCCTCACAATTTTTATTCACTTATCAAAATAAGTGGGGGTATTTATCCCTCATAGCATTTTCAGATTCCCATGTTACCTATTCAACCATATGGTTTTTTCCACAAAACCTTTACCTGATTAATTACCTTATTCCGCAACACTTGCTCTCTACAGTCATAAATATAAACCGGTTGTTCTTCATAAGACAGATTCTCTTCCAACTGAACTACCTCTGGGCTCAAAACATGAGATGGATCTGGAATATACTTTCTCAACATCGAAACATGAAAAACATTGTGTACCTGGGATAAAATTCGAGGTAAATCCACTCTATACGCAACTGATCCAACTTTCTCCATAATTTCATAAGTTCCAATGAACCTCGGACTTAACTTTCTCTTCTTACCAAAACGCATCACACTTTTCCATTGAGAAACTTTGAGAAAGACATGATCACCTACCTCAAAGGAAAGATCCTTCCTCCAGTTATCTGCATAACTTTTCTGTCTACTATGAGTTGTTCTCATGTTCTTCTGAATCAACTGAACTTTCTATGTCATCTCTTCTACCAATTCTGGTCTCATCAGCTTCCTTTCACCAACTTTATCCCAAAAAGCTAGAGTTCGACAATTCTTTCCATATAATGCCTCAAATTGAGCCATCTATATACTAGAATGAAAACTGTTATTATATGGAAATTCAACCAAAGAAAGATGTTGGTCCCAACTTCCCTGATAATCCATTGAACAAGCACGTAACATATCTTCCAATTTCTGAATTGTTCATTCTAACTGCCCATCTGATTGAGGATGAAAAGCTATACTAAAATTTAATTCAATACCCAATGACTTCTGAAGGCCTTTCCAAAAGTTAGAAGTGAACCTGAGATCACGATCAGATACAATGGAGAGGGGAATTCCATGAAACCTGACTATCTATTTAACATACAACTGAGCAAGTTGATCTAGAGACAATGTATCTCGAATAGGAAGGAAATGAGCAGATTTAGTCAATCGATCAACTATAACCCATATTGCATTACTACCTTGAGATTTATTTGGTAATCCCACAATTAAGTCCATGGATATATTTTCCCATTTCCACTCTGGCACCGGTAGAGGCTGAAGCATTCCTTTTGGTAACTGTCTCTCTACTTTAACCTGCTGACAAGTCAAACACTTCACAGTAAAATAAGCAATATCTCTTTTCATTCCATCCCACCAGTAATACTCTCGAAGATCTCTGTACATCTTAGTACTACTAGGATGAACTGAAAACGGAGAACTATGAGCTTCACATAACAACTCATTCTTCAACTATGAATCACAGGGTACACATAATCTCTTCCCAAATCTCAAAACACAATCATTATAAAAGTTAAATTCAGTTAACTTACCCTTCTGAACCAACTCTACCTTTTTCTTCAACTCACTATCTTATTTCTTCGCTTGATTAATTATGTCTAATAGAGATGATTTCACTGAAACCTGAAACAAAACAGAAGAATTTCCTGCAACAACAACTTCTATTCCAAAGTTCATCAAATCAAAAACCAAAGGATCTCGTTCCAACCGTAGAATAGCTAATGAGACATTACTTTTTCGACTTAAACCATCAACCACTTTATTTTCTTTTCCCGGATGGTAATGGATCGTGAAATCATAATCCTTGATTAATTCCAACCATCTCCTTTGTATCATGTTCAATTCTTTCTGAGTGAATATATACTTCAAACTTTTGTGATCAGTATATATTTCACACTTCACTCTATACAAATGATACCTCCAAATTTTTAAAGCAAAAACAACTACAGTTAATTCCAAATCATGTGTAGGGTAATTTAACTCATGTGGTTTCACCTAGCATGAAGCATAAGAAATTACCTGATCATTTTTCATTAGGACACAACCAAGTCCTTTCAACGAAGCATCACTATAGATAACAAACTCACTATTTCTAAAAGGCAGTGCAAAAACTGGAGCATTCACCAATCTTCTTTTCAATTCCTGAAAACAATCATCACATTCTTTTTTCCATATGAACTTAACACCTTTTCGAGTTAACTTAGTCATTGGACTAGATAACCGTGCAAAATTTTCTACAAACCTTTGGTAATAACTTTCCAAACCAGGAAAACTACGAATCTCGGTTATATTTGTTGGTCTTGGCCATTCTTCAACAACTTTTGTTTTAGAAGGATCAAAAGTTAGGCCATTTTTTAAAACAATGTGACCAAGGAAAGAAATTTGTTGTAACCAAAACTCACACTTTCTGAATTTCCCATAAAGTTTCTTTTCTTTTAAGTTTTGCAAGACTACCCTTAAATGACTTTCATGTTCCTCCTTACTTTTGCAATAAACCAAAATATCCTCAATGAACACAACCACAAACTTATCCAAGAACTCATGGAAAATTCTATTCATAAGATCCATAAATACAGCATGTGCATTGGTTAACCCAAAAGGCATAACTACAAATTCATAATGGTTATATCTAGTACAAAATGCGGTCTTCAGAACGTCCAATTCCTTTACTTTCAACTGATGGTACCCCGACCTCAAGTCAATCTTCAAAAAATACTGAGCTCCCTGGAGCTGATCAAACAAATCATCGATATGAGGAAAAGGATACTTATTCTTAATAGTGATTTTATTCAATGCAAAGTCTCATTGAACCATCTTTCTTTTTAACAAACAAGACAGGAGCACCCCATGGTGACATGATAGGTCGAATGAAACCTTTATCTAATAACTCCTGCAATTGCTTCTTTAACTCTAAAAGTTCAATTTGATCCATTCGATAAGGGGTTTTTGAAATTGGCTTAGCATCAGGAACTAATTCAATAGTAAATTCAAATTCCTGATCAGGTATAATACCAGGCAACTCATCAGGAAAAACATCAAGGTACTCATTTACCACTGGCACATCATTAATATAAACAGTTCCTTTATTTTCATCAATATGTGCAAGGTAACATTCATTTCTATCTTTTACTAGTTTCTTAGCTTCCTGATATATTATCAAAAGAAAGGGTTCATTCTTGTACACAAACTATAAATATTTTTGAAAAGAAACCTCTTTAGCTCTGAAATCAATCTTAGAATGATAAAAAAAAGCCAATCCATGCCCAAAATAACATCAAACTCTACTAGAGACAAAATAATAAGGTCTACAGGTAGATTCTTTCCGCACACAAAGACAGGAAGGTTCTTATAATTTCTTTTTGTCTCAACATTTTCTCCAGGTGTTTTTACCATAAGTTCAGTATTCATATCATGAGATGGAATTCCCAATTTACTAGAAAACTTTTCAGAAATGAAAGAGTGTGTATACCATGAATCAAACAACACATTGTCATAATCTGAACAAACAAATAGTGTACCTGATACTACTTCATTCAATGGCCCAACATCTACTGAAGTAGTAGCGAAGGATTTCACCACCCCTTTCTGCTTGTAGTCTAGCTACTTTCCCTCAGTTGAGTTCTTATCTGGACAGTCATTTGCATAATGACCCATTTCATTACACTTAAAACATCTTACCGATGGCTTTTCATTGCCTGCTTGTTCATCTTCCTTACAGTTATGAGCAATATGACCAGACTTACCACACCGGAAGCACTTTCCAGTCTTTGATAAACATTCTCCAGGATGATCTTTACCACACTTCTCACAAGATGGATATTTAGTTTTCTTACCTCCAGGCTTCTTTGATGAATTCTTCCCCTTTTCCTGCCAACTGGACCTCTTATTCTGTTGTTTGTCAAAGAACACTTGTTCATCGGCAAACTCCATTTTCACCTTCTCCGCACATCAAACAAGTTTTTCATAAATTTTGAACTCACGAGAAGCTAAATCCCTTTGATATCGTGGCTTCAGTCCTGATTAAAATATATTTATTTTACTATCAAGATCTCGGATGAAATTTGGAGCATACCTTGCCAGTCGAGTGAATTTTTCTTCATAAGCAGCCACTGAGTCATCCTCTTGCCTCAATTCCAGGAATTGTTTTTCCATTCTAAGACGAACCACCTTAGGAAAATATTTCTCAAGAAACATACCTTTGAATTCATCCGAATTTAGAGCATCAATATCTTCATTATCCCTGGTATTTTTCACCATCGACCACCACTGATCAGCTTCACCTTCAAAATGGTAAACAGCAAGACTAACCTTTTATTGTTCTGAACAACCCATGACATCAAAAATCTTCTCCAGTGCTTTAATCCACCCTTCAGCTAGAACAGGGTCAGATGATCCTCTGAATGATGGGGGATGTTGCCTCATGAAATGATTCACTACTGACATGTTCCTCTACGGTTGATCTGGCTGATCCCATGCATGAATACCACCACCATTTATATCCTGATTCAACTATGCCATCACTACAACAAACTATTTAGTTCTGATTCCGACCATCCCAGGTTGCTGATTTGGAAGGTTATCTTCCTCTTGATGTCGTTCCAATATAGCTGCCCTATTTCCTCTGTGGAAAACCATTCTGAACATAGAAATATCTTAAGCGAAGCAACATGGTAATCTGGAAATGCTATATGATTTCAATATTAACATAAATTACTTTATGAATATTTCTTTAACAATACCCTAACACCTAAAGTTATCTAAACCGACCTTTGATACCAACTATAAGGACCCGGCCTTAAACATTACATAATATTGAATTGAATGAATAATTCACGTTGAGGATATTTTCAGGTTTAGAGTTTTAGAGTGTTAGTCCATAACTATTACATTTCAAAATATTACAAAGTAGACACTTCTACTCAGTTTCCATTTTTTTTTACAAAACATGAACTCTTAAAAAAAAGAGTCATTTCTAGTTCCATGTTTTAGACGGCATGACTTTTCCTTGATCCCATCCTTGACCCTATTCCACTTTATGTCCTGTGAAAAACATTTCAAAACTTGGGATGAGCATAAAAATCTCAGTAAGGGATACATAAAGAAATAAAATAGATAGTTTTTCAAAACAACAAGTAAACCATGAATACTTTAACATAAGTAATATTTTTCACCTTTATGAAGTAGTAAATACTCTTCACAGAATAAAAGATCATTACTTACCCTTTTGTAACCAAAATATTACCATAAAACCCAAATAAAGAACACATAACATATAAAGGTAACTTGGGACATAACATACTTAAATGGAATAACCATACGGTCGAATTCCACACATTTCACTAAATGGAATAGCCATACGGCCGACTTCTATACCCAATGAATTGGAGTTTATAACGTAACCACCCGTCCTGGTATTCACAGCACCACCCGTCATATGGTTTATCACGTAACCACCCGTCAAATGTCCAAGTACCATTATAAAATCATAATACATATAAAATCATAACACATAAAACAAATATAATGGAAAGAAAACATTTCCACATTTCGATCGAAATATATCACTTAAATACATTGACATAACAAATCCATTTTCAAAACCATTTTTAATACCAAAAATACATAAAAGATTATAAGGTATTTATTTTCTTTTAAAAACATTACGGCTTGTTGAGGAAGCCAAAGATCAAATAATACTCACGACGGCAGAAAAGGTCGTTGTCACCGCTTACAGTAAAAGGAACATTCTTTTTTTTTCATTTAGTAAAATGATTTGTTGAAAAATATTCCATTAGAAAAGTCAAGGGTTTTTATACAGCGTATAAAAGAAAGTCGTGTATTAAAACAAAACATACCTCAATGAAAGGATATTGAGACGAAGTCCCTTACCTCGCGTCCGACTTGACTCGGTCGTTCTTTAATCTCATGAATAATAAACTAAAGTTAATTTATACTTTCTTAAGAACCTTTTTCTAGTTTATTATTCCTTTTATATCACTTATTACCATGTTATAAACATTATGTAAACATTTAAGTTAATAATGTTCGTTTTGTCGATATTTGGCACTTGAGTCAAAAATGGACTTCTTATAATTACATGTTGTAAAACCAGTCAAATATCCATTATCTCCAGAATTATAATCATGATGTAGATATCATATATATCATATATATCCAGTATATACATGTATTTATAATAGTACATAACATTTGGAGGTAAGAAATGAAATGCACCTTTCATGGAGAGGGTAAGTCGTATGTACGAATGAACGCTACTTTCATTTATATTTATTATTTTAATGGAAATAAAACATAATGATACATAGGTATATTATAATTACAGTATAATATCATATATAATATCATTAATACTATCCTTTATACATCCCACATAAGGCATTAACGAGTCACATCACTTTAAGGGGGCGGTAGTCCGCACTTCCTCTAATGAGATTATCGTATTTACCCACTATGGAAACCATAAAGGCTTGATATAATTGGGAATTACAAGAGAATAAGGAAATAATAAACATAATATATATCATATATAAATATATTTCCACCATAATGGCCACCATGATAGGCGGTAAGATGTAATTGAACAATCATCGTTTCGTGAGCCGTTAGTTTCCCATCCACGGAAACATTATGTTCTTCATCCATTAGATGGAGTTGTGTGTAATTGTAGTTTGAATATTTCTCATAAAACATCCTAGTATATTGAGGATACTTGTGTTGTTACAAAATAAAGTAAATAAAAAGAGTATAGGTGTTGGAGAAGTAAAATAAAAGAAAACAATTTAAGAAAAATAGTTACCTTTAATTTGGGTAACTCCCTTTGGTTTGAACCAAAGGACTTCTTGAAGTGCCTTCTTCCTAAGGTAAGGCTTCTAATATGAGGATAGGGATGTTGAGAGATTAATTGGGAAGATTTTGGATGATCCAAATGGCTTTAGTGGTGTGAGGAATTGGTTAAAAGTGGTCTCCTTTTATAAGGGGGAGGAGGGGCTCTTTAGGAAAGTGTGAAACTATTATTTTATTAAATAATGATATTCGGTTTCTAATGGTACAAAAATAATTATAGTCGAATATAAGATTAGTAATGGTAGAAATAAAATCATCCAATCAGAATTGGACATGTTTTGGATAATATTTTAATCATTATAATCTTATTTATTTAAATGATTTATTAATGAGGTAAATAATGCATCATTATTATGTCATAAATAATTTAATTTATTTGTTTTCTAAAAATTATAAAACAAATTCCATGATATAGTAAATCTATTTATATTTCCAAATAATATTTATAGTCGAAACCAGGAATTATATAACACCATATAAAAATTAATTACTAAAAGATTTTTGTTTATGTCATTTTGGCCTTTACTTTAAATTAATTAATCTAAATTGTCATTATCACATCCAAGTGGATCAAAGGGGTCCCAAAATAGACCCAAAGATGACCATGGTCATTAATGACTCAATAAATAAGGTTATTATAAGTGTTAAGGTAATTTTGAATTATTATAATATTCTCTTAACCTTGAATTACCTTATTTACCTTTAACCGCGGTAAATAAAAGTCAAAAGTTACTATTCATCAAAAATTATTTTCATCTTAATGAACCACATTTTACTTCTTAATAACAAACATGTATGTCGGATTTTTGAAATTCAATTCACAGAAGTGGTAAATTTTCATTTAAATGAAAAAGTCAGTTTTTTTAACTACCACTAAGTGGTGTCACTATTCATCAAAAATTAAAGTTTTTCATAAAAATACCAAAAATTAAGCCTAAGAATTATTTGATATTTTGAATTCAAAATTGATGTCCATTTTTACAAATTCAAAACATAAAATTGGAATTAATTAATTTAAAAATTAATTCACGTTGTTAAAACAAATAGCGTGTTTTTAAGAAACAATAACTATCAAAAGATTGATACTTGTTTATGTCTAATTTCAAAGTGAAATTAATTACAATGACAAACATTGGATTAAATGGTGAAAATTTATTTTAACTTCACTTTAAAACCAACTAAAAACATAATCTAACCATATAAATAAATTAGATTAAAAGGCAATTTTGAATTAAAATGCAATATTTTTCACTATTCATTAAAAAAATGAACTTTATCAGAAAAATACCAAAAAATTACCCAAAGTAAAATTTGATGTCCCCAATATAAAGAAGGATTTTATTTGGTCAATTAGAATATATTAAAGTGACCAAAACTATATTTAAAAAGGGTTCCCCATTAAAAGGCAGTAAATCGGCCTTTTAATGTAAATTATGCTTAAAATTAGATTCATTCACATTTTAAGCCTCTAACTTTTATTGGATAAAAGTAAATACATATAACAAACATGTATAATCATATTGTAGTTAGTTTCGTTCATTCCCGCCACTACAAAGGCTAGGAGTTAACTTCCATTTAAAATAATAATATTATATTACTAGTGTGCAACTTAAGATTCCAAAGAAACCCGTTGTTGCATATCGAGTACGCTATAGAACATAGAAACCCTTTTAAAGTAAAATTAATATTTAATTCACCAATATTAATACATATGAAATATGTATTATTCTTCATTTACTTGGGATGTTACAACAAATGGTATAAATTATGGTACTTGAAATATGTAAATACTACTCCATTCCAATTCTGGAGTTTCACTTCCAATCAACAAGAACGATTCATCGTGAACCGATTGTGAAAATCATAAAAGAACTCACCCAAGATAATACAAGGAACAAAATAATAAAAATTAAGGGGTGAAATGAGGTTATGAAATGACCATATAAGATGTTATAAACATGAACATGTTTCTGTAAAATACTAATAACACTCTTTTAACCATTATACAGGAGGTTTAAACAAGTTTAAAGTAAGACAAGCCTAAGGTAAGGGAATTCTTAACCCGATTTCTATTCTTTGGGTTAACATTCTACTTCGTCATTTATGAGGTATTTAAATTTTTTGTGTGATGAATTATGATTTTAATATTCTTAATAATGTGTATTTACAGATTATATAAATATTTCATCCACACTATTAAGTCTCACTTCAATTATATGATGTTTATGAGGGACTTTTCTTCTAAAATCCTCTTTTAAAATTCTGTTTTTACAAAATTCAAAAGCAATGTTTTTATGCTATTATTAATGTTGTATGATTATGTTTTGGTTCTTGGAAATTGTTTATGATGAAGGGTGGGACCTATATTTCCCTCCAATGCAATGGTTATGAGTAAGTTGGAGGTCGGCCATCTGGTTACTCCAAGTGTAACTGTGATGGTTACACAAAGTAAGGTAGCTGTGAGGGTTACAAATTTTAAGGTAGCCAAGACGGTTACAAGATTATGTAAGTAATTCCCCAAGATACCTCTATGATTATATTTATGTTATCATGTTTGTGTGGATCTTGTGTAAATCTCATGTTACACGAATTAAGTATTTATGGGTGAAAAGCATGTCTTTTGAAAATATTTTCATACGTTATGAGTATTCATAGACTAATGTGATTTTTCCTTCTTTTCCATCCCTTACTAAGCTTTTGTGCTCATCCCAAGTTTTTTAAATGATTTTTCACAGGTTAATGGATGTGTAATACAAGTAAGGAAGACACGTTAAATTTTGAATAATTGTCAAAGAGTCTTGTTTTAAGTTTTAATGTTTTATATTTTGAGAAAAATGAAAACAGTTTTTATGGTATCCACTATGTAACAATGTGTAATGTTATGAATGTTTTGTACCAATTATCTAAATATCTAAACTTGAAAAGATCCTTAATGTAAAAAGGAATTTTGTTTTCTTGACTAAATTCAAGATTATGTATGTAATAAGGTCGGGTCCTTATAGTTGGTATCAGAGGATGGTTTAAATAACTTTAGGGGTTAGGGTGATGTTAATAGAAGAGCATAAATGATTTTTACTCTTTGTTTTATTTGAAATGTTATAGAATTTAAATATTACCATGTTTCTTCATCTAAGACATGTTTGTTCTGAATGGTTGTCCGCAGAAGGAACAGGGATGCTGAAGAGGAGAGGCACTGACAGAATGACATCCTTCCTGATCTACAACCCAGAATGGTAGGGATTGGAACCGAGCAGTTTGTGACAGTAATGGCCTAGCTAACACAGGCAATAAATGGTGGTGGCATCCATGAAAGAGTACCAATAGAGGTACCACAATGGAACATGATAGTGGTGGAACATTTTATGAGGCAACATCCTCCTGCATTCAATGGATCTTCTGACCCAGTGGTAGCTGAAGGATGGATCAAAGCCCTTGAAAAGATATTTGATGTTATGGGATGTTCAGACAATCAAAAGGTAAGTCTTTCCATTTATCGTTTTTATAGGGAAGATGATCAGTGGTGGTCAATGGTAAGGAATATTAGGGGTAGATAGGATTTTGATGCCTTATAGTGGGATGAATTTAAAAGTCTTTTCCTTGAAAAATATTTTCATAAGGTGGTGCGACTTAGAATGGAGAAGAAATTCCTTGATTTGAAATAGAAGGAGGAAGATTCAGTGGCTGTGTATAAAGCGAACTTCACCCGACTGGTGAGGTATGTTTTAAATATTATTCTGGATCTCGATAGCAAAATCAACCGCTTTTACTCAGGATTGAAGCCAAGGTATCGAAGGGCGTTGGCCTCCCGTAAATTAAAAAGTTATGAGAAACTTTTCCGATGTGCTGAGAGGGTAGAGATGGAGTTTGCTGATGATCATGTGTATTTTGGAAACAAAGAGAAGAAGAGGTGCAGTTGGAAAGTAATGGGAAAGAATCAACCAAATAAATCTGATGGTAAGAAAATACAATTTCTAGTTTGTGAAAAGTGCGGCAAGAATCACCCTGGGGAATGTCTTAGCAAAACTGAGAAGTTTTTTAAATGTGGTAAGTTTGGACATATGGCCCGAGATTGAAATGAAAATGATCCAAAGACTAATCCTGATAAGAAAACTGTAAAGTGTTTTAAATGTGGTGAGATGGGTCACTATGAAAATGTCTGCCCAAAGAGAGATCTGAATGATGCAAAGAAGCCAGACTACAAGGAGAAAGGTATAGTGAGATACTTTGCAACTACATCAGTAGACGTCAGTCCATCCAATGAATTTGTATCAGGTACTTTGTTTGTTCACTCAGATTTTGCTAAAGTTTTTTTTTGATACAGGGACTACACATTCCTTCATCTCTATGAAATTTTCTGGTAAATTAGAAATATCACCTCAACAAATGAGACCTAAACTTGTTGTTAAAACACCAGGGGGAAATGTTATAGTAAAGAGGAATTATAAAAATCTTTCTATTATGGTCTGTGTAATTACTTTACCTGCAAACCTTTTTGTTTTACCCTTAGTCGAGTTTGATGTTATTTTGGGGATGGATTGGCTTTCTGATTATCATACTAAGATTGACTGTAGAGTTAAAGAAGTTGTTTTTCAGAAAGAGTTTTAGTTTGTATACAAGAATGAAACCATACAATTGATAACATATCAGGAAGCTGAGAAATTATTGAAAGATGGAAATGAAAGTTATCTTGCTCATATTGTTTAAAACAAGGAAACTATTCAAATTAATGATTTGCCAGTGGTAAATGAATACCTTGATGTTTTTCTTGATGAGTTACCCGGTGTCATACCTAATCGAGAAGTCTAATTCACAATTGACTTAGTTCCTGATGCTAAGCCAATTTCAAAACCCCCATATCGTATGGATCCAATAGAACTTCTTGAATTGAAAAATTAGTTACAGGATTTTCTTGTCAAAGGCATCATTCGTCCTAGCACTTCACCATGGGGATCCCCTGTTTTGTTTGTTAAAAAGAAATATGGTTCCATGATACCTTGCATTGATTATAGATCTTTGAATAACATCACTATTAAAAACAAGTATCCTTTGCCTCATATTGATGACTTTTTTTATCAGCTTTACGGAGCTCAGTATTTTTCCAAGATTGACTTGAGATTCAGATACCATCAACTGAAGGTGAAGGAGGATGACATCCCAAAAACAGCCTTTCGTACTAGATATGGGCATTATGAATTTGTTGTTATGCCATTTGGATTAACTAATACACCTGATGTATTCATGAATCTTATGAATAAAGTATTTCATGAGTTATTGGATAAGTTTTTGGTTGTATTTATTGATGAAATTATGGTATTTTATAAAAATAAAGAGGAGCATGAAAGACATCTAAGGGTTGTTTTGCGAACTTTAAAAGAAAAGAAACTATATGGAAAATTCAAAAAGTGTGATTTTTGGTTGCAACAAATTTCTTTTCTTGGGAAAATTGTAAATAAGGATGGAATAATAGTTGATCCTGCCAAAACAAAAGTAGTTGATGAATGGTCAAGACCCACAAATGTTACAGAGATTCGTAGTTTTCTGGGCTTAGCAAGTTATTACCGATGGTTTGTTAAGAACTTGTCATGGTTATCTAGCCCTATAACTAAGTTAACATGGAAATGGGTTAAATTTGTTTGGACAGAGGAATGTGATGTTTTTTTTCAGGAACTGAAGAAGATATTGGTGAATGATCTAGTTTTGGCCTTACCTTCCCGGAATGGTGAGTTTGTCATCTACAGTGATTCTTCTTTGAATGTACTTGGTTTTGTTTTGATACAAAATGATCAGGTAATTTTCTATGCTTTGAGATAACTTAAACCTCACGAGCTAAATTATCCCACACATGATTTGGAATTGACAGCTGTGGTTTTTTCTTTGAAAATATGGAGGCATCATATATACGGAACCAAATGCCAAATATATACTGACCATAAAAGTCTAAAGTATATATTCACTCAGAAAGAATTAAACATGAGGCAGAGAAGATGGCTAGAACTGATAAAGGATTATGACTGCATGATCAATTACCATCCTAGAAAAGAAAACAAAGTAGCAGATGCCTTAAGTCGGAAACATCATGCATCATTAACCATGATACGTTTGGAATATGATCCCTTGACTAACGATTTGATGAATTTTGGGTTAGAAGTTTTTGGTGCAGGGAATATATCTGTTTTGTTTCAGGTTTCAGTGCAGTCTTTGTTGTCAGACAGAATTAAGCAAGCACAGAGGGAAGACCGTGAGCTACAGAAAAAGTTATAATTGGTTAAAATGGGTAAGTTTCTATAATTTAATATTGATAAAGATTGTGTTTTAAGATTTGGAAAGATGTTGTGTGTGCCTTCTGATTCCTAGTTGAAGAAAGAATTATTGTGTAAAGATCATAGTTATCCATTTTCTGTTCATCCTGGAAGTACTAATATGTATAGAGAACTTCGGGTGTATTATTGGTGGAATGGGATGAAAAGAGATATTGCTGATTTTACAATGAAATGTTTGACATGTCAGCAGGTTAAAGAAGAGCGGCAGTTACCGAAGGGGATGCTTCAGCCTTTTCCAGTGCCAGAGTGGAAATGTGAGAATATATTCATGGACTTTGTGGTGGTACTACCAAAGACTTCTCAAGGTAATAATGCGATTTGGGTTATTTTTGATCGGCTAACAAATTCTGCACATTTTCTTTCTACTCGAGATACAATGAATTTGGATCATCTTTCTCGATTGTACCTCAAGGAGATTGTCAGGTTACATGGAGTTCCTCTTTCCATTGTGTCTGACCGAGATCCCAGGTTCACTTCTAACTTTTGGAATAGACTTTAGAAGTTGTTGGGCACAGAGTTAAATTTCAGTACAGCTTTTCATCCTCAATCAGATGGGCAGTCAGAACGAACGATTCATAATTTTGAGGATATGCTTCGATCTTGTTCAATGGACTATCAGGGAAGTTGGGATCAACATCTTTCTTTAGTTGAGTTTTCTTATAATAACAATTTTCATTCAAGTATTCAGATGGCACCTTTTGAGGCCTTGTATGGGAAGCGGTTTCGGACTCCATCATTTTGGGATGAAGTTGGTGAATGAAATTTTATGGGGCCAGAATTAGTTGATGAAGTGGCTGAGAAAGTGAGGATGATCCAGAAACACATGAGGACATCTCAGAGCAGGTAGAAAAGTTATGTAGATAACAGAAGGAAAGACTCCTCTTTCGAGGTAGGTGACCATGTTTTCCTTAAAATCTCTCCTTGGAAAAGTGTGATGCGTTTCGGAAAAAAGGAAAGCTAATTCCACAGTTCATCGGTCCTTTTGAAATATTGGAGAAAGTTGGAACAGTTAAATACCATGTAGCTTTGCCTCCAAGTTTGTTTCAGGTACACAATATTTTTCATGTTTCGATGTTGAGAAAGTATGTGCCAAATTCATCACATGTCTTGAACCCAGAAGCAGTTCAGCTGGAAGAGAGCCTTTCTTATGAAGAGAAACCAGTTCAGATTCTTAATCGAAGGGAACAGGTATTGCGGAATAAGGTAATCCATCAGGTAAAGGTTTTGTGGAGAAACCATATGGTTGAAGAAGCGACAAGGGAGTCTGAAAATTCTATGAGAGAAAAATACCCTAAGTAGTTTAATATGTAAATAAAATTGCAAGGATGAAATTTCAAGAAGGTGGGGATAATGTAACACCCAAAGTTTTTGTAAAAATAAATAGAAATTCATGGAACTATGTTCTAAGTAGATATTTTTAATTATCCTTTAAAACATAACTTTTCTACTTCTATGTTCTGAATTTTAAGAAACTGTCATCTACAAGTATGTTCAGTATGTTATTTAGGGTCTGATGAAACCAACTTTTTTTGTGAATAGTAACATACCCTTATGAATTGTAATATTACCCTAATGAATAGTAAATCTTATTATTATTTTATTTTCTTAAGGATAGAAGATAATAACATCTTGGTTAAATTTTCATTGTGATAAAGAAGTAGTTGTAGAATTAGAACTGTTAATTTTTTAATTAAGTATGCTTTTATTTAAAAGTTAAATTAATAGTATTTAGAAAATTATTTTTCAAAAATGGAATTCATTTTTTAATTCTACATGTTGAAAAATGGTTAGGGTAAATTTTAGGGATTTTTCTGAAATTCAATAATTTTTTATGAATAGTAAAATACGATAAAATACGATATATGCTAAATACTTGTTTTACTGCATCATAGGTGATTCAAGGATGATATAAGCCCACTTTGTTCGAACTCACATGACATTATTACTATTTAGGGTCACATGAATTGAGATTATTCATAGTCTTGAGTAAAATATTATAATAATGATTAAAATAATCTAAAATACCTCCCCTTCTCCACTATAAATACCACCCTCACTCTCCTCTTCCTCCCACACCTCTCAAGCCTTGAGCATTGTCTAATTTATGCCAAAATCCTTTCCCAATCTTCTTCCCCACTTCCTAGATCTTCTGGTCTCACCAAAAGACCAAAATCAAAGCCCTTAAGGAGGATCTCAAGGAGAAGAGATCAAGAGGTAAACATCCTCTTTTATTTTCTTTCTTTTCTTTCATTTTATGTTATTCTCTTCCATTCCCTTTGTCTTGTGTTGGGATATTTCATTAAATATTCCCCCTTACTGTCCATATTTTGTATTAATGATGAGATATTCCATTACTCTCATCAATCTTGTTTTTATGAAATTTTAAGAGACGTCGTTAGGCTGTCGAATTTTCATGAGAAATTTCTCAAGATTTTCTTTTATTTCTTGATTCCTTTTTCTTATTTCCTCACTACCTCTTATACAAGAGGCATGAAATATCCAGAATCATGTATATTCATAATGTTTTCATGTTTATGGAAAATTAATCATCATTATTCTTCTCCTCTTCCACTTATTTAAAGAATAAAAACATTGTCTGTTTGTGTCGAATTACCGACATCGTGGATGATATATTTTCAATTTCCATTAATTTTTTCAACTCTGGTCATGAAACCATTTATATGGTTGAACTAGGTTATAATATATGTTGTAAGACTCATATATGGTTCTGTAATTCTTTTTTACTCATGGTTCTAATTTATAATACAAAATGAGGTTGTTATTATCAAAAAACCATTAAAATGATCTAAACGAACATCATTAAAGTTTTAATTCATAAGTCATTATCATATAAAGCATCAAAGTGACAAATGGTATAAATTATGGTACTTTAAATATTTAAATACTACTCCATTCCAATTCTGGAGTTTCACTTCCAACCAACAAGAACGATTCATCATGAACTGATCGTGAAAATCATAAAAGAACTCACCCAAGATAATGCATGGAACAAAATACTAAAAATTAAGGGGTGAAATGAGGTTATTAAATGACCATATAAGAAGTTATAAACATGAAAATGTTTCTGTAAAATACTAATAACACTCTTTTAACCATTATACAGGAGGTTTAAACAAGTTTTAATTAAGACAAGCCTAAGGTAAGGGAATTCTTAACCGGATTTCCATTCTTTGGGTTAACATTCTACTTCGTCATTTATGAGGTATTTAAATTGTTTGTGTGATGAATTATGATTAAAATATTCTTAATAATGTGTATTTACAGAGTATATACATATTTCATCCACACTATTAAGTCTCACTTCAAGTATATGATGTTTATGAGGGACTTTTTTTCTAAAATCCTCTTTTAAAATTCTATTTTTACAAAATTCAAAAGCAATGTTTTTATGTTATTATTCATGTTGTATGATTATGTTTTGGTTCTTGGAAATTGTTTATGATGATGGTTAGGACCTATATTTCCCTCCAATTCATTGGGTATGAGTAAGTTGGAGGTCGTCCATCTGGTTACTCCAAGTGTAACTGCGATGGTTACACAAAGTAAGGTAGCCGTGAGGGTTACAAATTTTAAGGTAGCCAAGATGGTTATAAGATTATTTAAGTAATTACCAAAGATACCTCTATGATTATATTTATGTTCTCATTTTTGTGTGGATATTTTGTAAATATCATGTTACACGAATTAAGTATTTATGGGTGAAAAGCATGTCTTTTGAAAATGTTTTCATACGTTATGAGTATTCATGGACTAATGTGATTTTTCCTTCTTTTCCATCCCTTACTGAGCTTTTGTGCTCATCCCAAGTTTTTTAAATTATTTTTCAAAGGTTAATGGATGTTTAATACAAGGAAGGAAGACACGTTAAATGTTGAAGAATCGTCAAGGAGTCTTGTTTTAAGTTTTAATGTTTTATATTTTGAGAAAAATGAAAAATATTTTTATGGTATCCACTATGTAACAATGTGTAATGTTATGAATGTTTTTTACCAATTATCTAAAGATATAAACTTTAAAATATCCTCAATGTAAAAAGGAAGTTTTTTTTTTCTTGAATAAATTCAAGATTATGTATGTAATAAGGTCGGGTCCTTATAGTTGGTATTAGAGGATGGTTTAGATAACTTTACGGGTTAGGGTGATGTTAATAGAATACCATAAATATTTTTACTCTATGTTTAATTTGAAATGTTATAGAATTTAAAGATTACCATGTTTCTTCATCTAAGACAAGTTTGTTCTGAATGGTTGTCCGCAGAAGGAACAGGGATGCTGAAGAGGAGAGGCACTGACAGAATGACATCCTTCCTGATCTACAGCTTGGAATAGTATGGATTGGAACCGAGCAGTTTGTGACAATAATGGCCCAGCTAACACAGGAAATAAATGGTGGTGGCATCCATTCAAGAGGACCAATAGAGGTACCACAACGGAACATGACAGTGGTGGAACATTTTATGAGGCAACATCCTCCTCCATTCAATGGATCTTCTGACCCAGTGGCAGTTGAAGGATGGATCAAAGCCCTTGAAAAGATATTTAATGTTATGGGATATTCAGACAATCAAAAGGTAAGTCTTTCCATTTATCATTTTGAAGGGGAAGCTGATAAATGGTGGTCAATAATAAGGAATATCAGGGATATAGAGGATTTTTATGCCTTAGAGTGGGATGAATTTAAAAGTCTTTTCCTTGAAAAATATTTTCCTAAGGTGGTGCGACTTAGAATGGAGAAGCAATTCCTTGATTTGAAATAGAAGGATGAAGATTCAGTGGGTGTGTATGAAGCGAACTTCACCCGACTGGCGAGGTATGCTCCAAATCATATTCTAGATCTCGATAGAAAAATCAACCACTTTTACTCAGGATTGAAGCCAAGGTATCAAAGGGCGTTAGTCTCCTGTGAATTCAAAAGTTATGAGAAACTTGCCCGATGTGCTGAGAGGGTATAGATGGAGTTTGCTGATGATCATGTTCATTTTGGAAGCAAAGAGAAGAAGAGGTCCAGTTGGCAAGCAATGGGAAATAATCAACCAAATAAATCTAATGGTAAGAAAATAAAATTTCTAGTTTGTGAAAAGTGCGGCAAGAAGCACCCTGGGGAATGTCTTAGAAAAATTGGTAAGTGTTTTAAATGTGGTAAGTTTGGAAATATGGCCTGAGATTGCAATTAAAATGATCCAAAGACTAATCCTAATAAGAAAATTGTAAAGTGTTTTAAATGTGGTGAGATGGGTCACTATGAAAATGTCTGCCCAAAGAGAGATCTGAATGATGCAAAGAAGCCAGACTACAAGCATAAAGGTGTAGTGAGATCCTTTGCAACTACATCAGTAGACGTTAGGCCATCCAATGAAGTTGTATCAGGTAATTTGTTTGTTCACTCAGATTTTGCTAAAGTTTTTTTTTTGATACGGGGTCTACACATTCCTTCATCTCTGAGAAATTTTCTGGTAAATTGGAAATATCACCTCAACAAATGAGACCTGGTCTTGTTGTTAAAACACCAGGGGGAAATGTTATAGTAAATAGGAATTATAAAAATATTTCTATTGTGGTCTGTGGAATGAATTTACCTGCAAACCTTGTTGTTTTACCCTTAGTTGATTTTGATGTTATTCTGGGGATGGACTAGCTTTCTGATTATCATGCTAAGATTGACTGTAGAGTTAAAGAAGTTGTTTTTCAGAAAGAGTTTCATTTTGTATACAAGAATGAAACCATAAAATTGTTAATATATCAGGAAGCTGAGAAATTATTGAAATATGGAAATGAAAGTTATCTTTCTCATATTGTTTAAAACAAGGGAACTATTCATATTTATGATGTGCCAATGGTATATGAATACCTTGATGTTTTTCCTGATGAGTTACCTGGTCTCATACCTGATCGAGAAGTCGAATTCACAATTGACTTAGTTCCTGATGCTAAGCCAATTTCAAAACCCCCATATAGTATGGCTCCAATAGAACTTCTTGAATTGAAAAATTAGTTGCATGATTTTCTTGTCAAAGTCTTCATTCGTCCTAGAACTTCACCATGGGGATCCCATGTTTTGTTTGTTAAAAATAAATATGGTTACATGAGACTTTTCATTGATTATAGAGCTTTTAATAACATCACTATTAAAAACAAGTATCATTTTCCTCATATTGATGACTTGTTTGATCAGCTCTAGGGAGCTCAGTATTTTTCCAAGATTGACTTGAGATTCGGATACCATCAGCTAAAGGTGAAGGAGGATGACATCCCAAAAATAGCCTTTCGTTCTAGATATGGGCATTATGAATTTGTTGTTATGCTGTTTGGCTTAACTAATGTACCTTCTGTATTCATGAATATTATGAATAAAGTATTTCATGAGTTCTTGGATAAGTTTTTGGTTATATTTATTGATGAAATTATGGTATTTTCTAAAAATAAATAAAAGCATGAAAGATATATAAGGGTTGTTTTACGAACTTTAAAAGAAAAGAAACTATATGGAAAATTCAGCAAGTTTGATTTTTAGTTGCAACAAATTTATTTTCTTGGGCAAATTGTAAATATGGATGGAATAACAGTTGATCTGGCCAAAGTAAAAGTAGTTGATGAATGGCCAAGACCCACAAATGTTACAGAGATTCGTAGTTTTCTGGGCTTAGAAAGTTATTACCGACGGTTTGTTAAGAACTTTGCACGGTTATCTATCCCAATAACTAAGTTAACACGGAAAGGGGTTAAATTTTTTTGGAAAGAGGAATGTGATGTTTGTTTTCAGGAACTAAAGAATAGATTGGTGAATGCTCCAGTTTTGTCTTTACCTTCCCGGAAAGGTGAGTTTTTCATCTACAGTGATGCTTCTTTGAATGGACTTGGTTGTGTTTTGATGCAGAATGATCAGGTAATCGCCTGTGCTTCGAGAAAACTTAAACCTCATGAGCTAAATTATCCCACACATGATTTTTAATTGGAAGCTGTGGTTTTTTCTTTGAAAATATAGAGGCATCATCTATACGGAACCAAATGCCAAATATATACTGACCATAAAAGTATAAAGTATATATTCACTCAAAAGGAATTAAACATGAGGCAGAGAAGATGGATAGAACTGATAAAGGATTATGACTACACGATCAATTACCATCCTGGAAAAGCAAACAAAGTAGCGGATGCCTTAAGTCAGAAACATCATGTATCATTAACCATGATACGTTTGGAACATGATCTCTTGATTAACGATTTGATGAATTTTGGCTTAGAAGTTGTTGGTGCAGGGAATATATCTGTTTTTTTTTAGGTTTCAGTACATTATTTGTTGTCAGACAGAATTAAGCAAGCATAGAGGGAAGACCATGAGCTACAGAAAAAGGTAGAATTGGTTAAAATGGGTAAGTTTCTAGAATTTAATCTTGATAAAGATTGTGTTTTAAGATTTGGAAAAAGGTTGTGTGTGCCTTTTGATTCCCAGTTGAAGAAAGAATTATTGTTTAAAGCTCATAGTTATCCATTTTCTGTTTATCCTGGAAGTACTAAGATGTACAGAGACCTTCGGGAGTATTATTGGTGGAATGGGATGAAAAGAGATATTTCTAATTTTATAATGAAAAGTTTGACATGTCAGCAGGTTAAAGTAGAGCGGTAGGTACTGAAGGGGATGCTTCAGCCTTTTCCAGTGCCAGAGTGGAAATGTGAGAATATATCCATGGACTTTGTGGTGGGACTACCAAAGACTTCCCAAGGTAACAATGTGATTTGGGTTATTATTGATCGGCTAACAAAGTCTGCACGTTTTCTTTCTATTTGAGATACAATGACTTTGGATCAGCTTTCTCGATTTTACCTCAAGGAGATTGTCAGGTTACATAGAGTTCCTATTTCAATTGTGTCTGACTGAGATCCCAGGTTCACTTCTAACTTTTGGAAGGGACTTCAGAAGTCATTGGGCATAGAGTTAAATTTCAGTACATCTTTTCATCCTCAATCAGATGGGCAGTCAGAACGAACGATTCATACTTTTGAGGATATGCTTCGAGCTTGTTCAATGGACTGTCAGGGAAGTTGGGATCAGCATCTTTCTTTAGTTGAGTTTTCTTATAATAACAGTTTTCATTCAAGTATTCATATGGCACATTTTGAGGCCTTGTATGGGAAGCGGTGTCGGACTCCAGCATTTTGGGATAAATTTGGTGAAAGAAAGTTGATGGGGGCATAATTAGTTGAATAAGTGGCTGAGAAAGTGAGGATGATCCAGTAACACATGAGGAAATCTCAGAGCAGGCAGAAAAGTTATGCAGATAACAGAAGGAAAGACTTATCTTTCGAGGTAGGTGACCATGTTTTCCTTAAAATCTATCCTTGGAAAAGTGTGATGCATTTCGGCAAGAAAGGAAAGTTGATTCCACGATTCATCGGTACTTTTGAAATCTTGTAGAAAGTTAGAACAGTTGCATACCGCGTAGCTTTTTCTCCAAGTTTGTTTCAGGTACACAATGTTTTTCATGTTTCGATGTTGAGAAAGTATGTTCCAGATTCATCACATGTCTTGAACCTAGAAGCAGTTCAGCTGGAAGAGAACCTTTCTTATGAAGAGAAACCAGTTCAGATTCTTGATTGAAGGGAACAGGTATTGTGGAATAAGGTAATCCACCAGGTAAAGGTTTTGTGGAGAAACCACATGGTTGAAAAAGTAACATGGGAGTCTGAAAATGCAATGAGAGAAAAATACCCTCAGTTGTTTAATAAGTAAATAAAATTGTGAGGACGCAATTTAAAAAAGGTGGGGATAATGTAACACCCCAATTTTTTCTAAAAATAAATAGAAATGCATGGAACTATGTTTTAAGTAGATATTTTTAATTACCCTTTAAAACATAACTTTTCTACTTCTATGTTCTGAATTTCAAGAAACTGTCATCTACAACTATGTTCAGTATGTTATTTAGGGTTTGATGAAACCAACTTGTTTTTTGTGAATAGTAACATACCCTTATGAATAGTAATATGAATAGTAATATGACCCTAATGAATAGTAAATTTTATTATTATTTTATTTTCTTAAGGATAGAAGATAATAACATCTTGGTTAAATTTTCATTGTGATAAAGAAGTAGTTGTATAATTAGAACTGTTAATTTTTTAATTAAGTATGATATTATTTAAAAGTTAACTTAATAATATTTAGAAATTTATTTTTCAAAAATGGACTTCATTTTTTAATTCTACACATTGAAAAATGGTTAGGGTAAATTTTTGGTATTTTTCTGAAATTCAAGAATTTTTTATGAATAGTAAAATACGATAAAATATGATAAATGTTAAATACTTGTTTTACTGCATCATAGGTTATGCAAGGATGATATAAGCCCAGTTGGTTCGAACTCACATGATATTATTACTATTTAGGGTCACATGAATTGAGATTATTCATAGTCTTGAGTAAAATATTATAATAATGATTAAAATAATCTAAAATACCTCCCCTCCTCCACTATAAATACAACCCTCACTCTCCTCTTCCTCCCACACCTGTAAAGCCTTGATCATTTTCTAATTTCTACCAAATTCCCTCCCCGATCTTCTTCCCCACGTCCTAGAGCTTCTGGTCTCACCAAAAGACCAAAATAAAATCCCTTAAGGAGGATCTCAAGGAGAAGAGATCAAGAGGTAAACATCCTCTTTTATTTTCTTTCTTTTCTTTCATTTTATGTTATTCTATTCCATTCCCTTTGTCTTGTGTTAGGATATTTCATTAAATATTCCCCCTTACTGTCCATATTTTTTATGAATGATGAGATATTTCATTCCTCTCATCAATCTTGTTTTTATGAAATTTTAAGAGACGTCGTTAGGCTGTCGAATTTTCGTGAGAAATTTCTCAAGATTTTCTTTTATTTCATGATTCCTTTTTCTTATTTCCTCACTCCCTCTTATCCAGGAGGCATGAAATCTCCAGAATCATGTATATTCAGAATTTTTTCATGTTTATGGAAAATTCCTCATCATTATTCTTCTCCTCTTCCACTTATTTAAAGAATAAAAACATTGTCCATTTGTGTCGAATTACCGACATCGTGGACGCTATATTTTCAATTTCCATTAATTCTTTCATGTCTGGTCATGAAACCATTTATATAGTCGAACCAGGTTATAATATATGTTTTATTACTCATATATGGTTTTGGAATTCTTTTTTACTCATGGTTCTAATTTATAATACAAAATGAGGTTGTTATTATCAAAAAACCACTAAAATGATCTAAACGAACATCATTAAAGTTTTAACTTATAAGCCATTATCATATAAAGAATCAAAGTGATAAATGGTATAAATTATGGTACTAGAAATATTTAAATACTACTCCATTCCAATTCTGGAGTTTCACTTCCAATCAACAAGAACGATTCATCATGAATCGATCGTGAAAATCATAAAAGAACTCACCCAAGATAATGCAAGGAACAAAATACTAACAATTAAGGGGTGAAATGAGATTATTAAATGACCATATAAGATGTTATAAACATGAAAATGTTTCGTTAAAATAATAATAACACTCTTTTAACCATTATACAGGAGGTTTAAAGAAGTTTGAAGTAAGACAAGCCAAAGGTAAGGGAATTCTTAACCCGATTTCCATTCTTTGGGTTAACATTCTACTTCGTCATTTATGAGGTATTTAAATTGTTTGTGTGATGACTTATGATTATAATATGCTTAATAATGTGTATTTACAGAGTATATAAATATTTCATCCACACTATTAAGTCTCACTTCAAGTATATGATGTTTATGAGGAACTTTTCTTCTAAAATTCTCTTTGAAAATTATTTTTTTACAAAATTCAAATGCAATGTTTTTATGCTATTTTTCATGTTGTATGATTATTTTTTGGTTCTTGGGAATTTTTTATGATGAAGGGTGGGACCTATATTTCCCTCCAATTCATTGGTTATGAGTAAGTTGGAGGTCGGTCGTCTGGTTACTCCAAGTGTAACTGTGATGGTTACAGAAAGTAAGGTAGCCGTGAGGGTTACAAATTTTAAGGTAGCCAAGATGGTTACAAGATTATGTAAGTAATTCCCCAAGATACATCTATGATTATATTTATGTTCTCATTTTTGTGTGGATATTTTGTAAATCTCATGTTACACGAAGTAAGTATTTATGGGTGAAAAGCATGTATTTTGAAAATGTTTTCATACGTTATGAGTATTCGTGGACTAATGTGATTTTTCCTTCTTTTCCATCCCTTACTGAGTTTTTGTGCTCATCCCAAGTTTTTTAAATGAATTTTCACAGGTTAATGGATGTGTAATACAAGGAATAAATACATGTTAAATTTTGAAGAATTGCCAGGGAGTCTTGTTTTAAGTTTTAATGTTTTATATTTTGAGAAAAATGGAAACTGTTTTTATGGTATCCACTATGTAACAATGTGTAATGTTATGAATGTTTTGTACCAATTCTCTAAATCTCTTAACTTGAAAAGATCCTCAATGTAAAAGGAAGTTTTTTTTCTTGACTAAATTCAAGATTATGTATATAATAAGGTCTGGTCCTTATAACAAGAGTACCTTCCACCACATCATTTGGAGCTTCAATATCAGTTGTCGTGATAGAAAAAGCACGACCTTTCTCCCTAGATTTTACTGAGCCTGATGGTGATTCCTCTCTATTACCCTCGGATTTGGACATTGATTGGAAAATTTATAAAGTTTCCCACACTTGAAGCATTAGACTCTAGGTAGGGCCTACATTATCTTTCCTTTATCGTTAGTGTTGGGAAATTGAGGCTTCACATCACTATGACAATTTCGTGTGATATGGGCATCTCTTCCACACTTGTAACACTTCCTACTCCTGAGCAGGCAGTTCCCCGAATGCTTCTTCCCACATTTATTACATGTGAAAAGTTGAACTAGTTTTCCTCCTCTTCTATAATCAAATATCCTCTCTAATCTTGGCTCCATTGATCACTTCTTGTCATTAGATTTATAATACCACTACATCTCACCAAACTCAAGTTCAACTTTCATAGAACTCAGCACGATCTCCTGATAGCTATCATAGTCTCGATTGGCTATATTCTTCCATATATGAGGTCTTAGTCCACCAAAGAATCTATCAACCATCCCATTAAGATCCATGAAAAATATTGAGGTGTAATGGGAAATCATTGTGAAGTTTATCTCATAGATTCCAACAGATTCATTATCCTTCTACTTTAGCTCAAGAAACTCCTCTGTTTTTGTTCTTATAGAATGAGGGAAATACTTATTGAAGAAAATATCTATGAACTCTTCCCACTCCATAGATTTAACCTCCACTATTGGCCTCATGTTTTTAATTAGTTCCCACCACTGATCAACTTCTCCCTCTAAGCGGTAAATATCCAGGGTGAACTTATTTTGTTTTGAATAGCAAAGCATAGAAAATATATTTTTAATAGAGCTAGTGCACTATATATCAATCAATGGGTTGGTAGATCCACTGAATTTTGGTGGTAATTGATATATAAAGGACTCAACAGAAAGTTGTTACCTTTGTGGTGACACTGGTCTCTCAACTTGATTCAAGTTATTTCCCATAACTTGAGTCATTTGGTTCATCATTCTCATGAATGTTTCCATTTTGGATTCCATCATAGGTTCATCAGTGTGTGGTCCATTAAGGTCACTATTTACATGGTTACGCCTATTTCCCTCCATTTTATAAAATAATAAAACCTTAGTGAGAAACTTATTTAATTTATGAATCTTTTATCTGTAAAGGATTTTTATGTCTTAAAACTTAATGCTTAAACATATTATTCTTTAACAAAAATTCCATTTCTCTTTAAATCCTTCATAATTATTCATAAAATTCTTATAATTAACCAAACATATCCCCCATGAGTGTCAAACTAGGAGTGCAGCAAGTCTCATTGTCATGCATCAGTTCCCATTTGAGTCTAGATCAATGTAGTGTTTTTGGGTTTTACCCCAAGATACATTTGTGCTAGATCCACATCCACTTGTTCGTATCTAGATAGGAATCTATTTGTTCGGAAACCACTTACTTAATATTTCACCAAAATACTAGGAATTTTTCATATTTTTAAACTTTTCTAAAGGGTTATTCCTAAAGTTTTCATAGACTAATTTTTACAAATAACTAAACTATCCTCTGATACCAACTATGGCTACAAACCATTTTTTTGTATTTTCAAATAGCCACTTTTTGGGTAAGTGGGAACCATACAAAAAGGAGTCAGCTGTTAATAAAACCCAACATCCACAAAAACCACACCACCACATTCAAAATTAAAAAGTTAAACATTTAAATTTCAAAAACCAAAATTCTGGAAACCGCCATATCCATCTCGAGCCATGAGCTTACCCACTGAAATCTAAAAAGTTTCCTTACCTACTGCCATCGTTAGTACCATCACCCATCTCCAAGAGACCTCGAACCAAGAGGTCGGTCATGTCCCTGTGTTCATCCATCATCAGAAACTTCATCGTCGCCATCCTCAGTGGTGGAGAAAGTAACCAAAAACTTTCAATGAAATCCTCTTCATCGAGATCCATCACCACAACATGGAGCCTCTAAGCTTGAACTTCATCACAATCGTCAGCCGATGGGCACTCACATGATCGGTAGCCATAATAATCAAGAACTAATAAAACCAAAAATCAGAGACAAATAGCATAGTGTTGATAACATTGAGAAATAAAAACTAAACAAAATCCATAGAACAAGAACCAATATTCATTTCCATAACCATATCCACCACTGAGGAAAGACATCCGCCTTTTTATTACATAACTTTTTCATTTCAATTTACAAATATAAGATCTTTATAGTTTAGTGTCTTGGAAATAAGGTACATAATACATGAAAATATATAACAATATTTTAATCCTCTTGAAAATATTCTTGAAATTTTCATCCTAATAACAATTACTGCATCTCATAACCTAGAGACATACATCAAAGGAAATGGTGAGCAGAAGGCCTAGTAAGGAAAACAAGTAAAATAGTTTACATGTTAACTTGAGCTATATCAATAAGAACGTGGGGGATATCATAAAGGTAGGATAAAGAGGAATATCAATAATAATAATAACTTTAAAACTAACTTGAAAATGTGGCTACATAATTTAATTTAGATATTCATAATCATGTCACCAAGGTCCATCCCCAAGGTGTCATAAAAATTACAAATGTTATTCGCCAAGGTATCATAAAACTTGTCATCTCTATAGACTAATTTATTTACTCAATGCATTGAAGCGCTATCAGAGTAAACCCTTAATATATCTTTATTTTCATTCTATCCACATAGATCATAATCAAAAAAATTATAAATAACCCAAATAGAATAAAATAAATTGGTTTCATATCAAAATCGTGATGTTTTAAAAAGTTATTAAAAACAATATCATTATGTCATTTATAACCCACGTAAAGGGGGTGAGAGTTTTATGTATGTCAAATCTAGAATAAAATATATCATTTTTATTTATTTTTGAATACCCATTAAAATAAAATATGTTTGGGTATTCACATAAATAAAATAAGATAATTTTTTGAGAAAAAGAGAGATATTTGGAGACGAAAATTCTGTAGCATAACGGTTATGCAACATGGTTTTAGAAAACATTAAAAAGAGAGGGGAAAAGGGTCTCCCATCCATAAATAACTAATTTTAAAGTATAGGGACAAAATAAATTGTAAATAATAACATGGTATAGAAACTTAAAAGACATACCACATAAAATATAACTTGAAAAGAAAAGAGAAGTGGAGAATTCCCTTACGAAAATTCGGCAGCCTAACGACGTCACTTAAAAATTCAAAAAATGAGTTGATGAGACTGGAAAGGGTCTCTCAACATTTGGACATAAAATGGTAAGAAATAATTATATATAAGAACATACCCCAATATAATAAAATGGAAACTAGAAGACATAACATAAAGGAAGTCTTTACTAAAAGTGGGGGGTGAAAGGTTCTCTTACCTTGAAGAGTTACTTCAAAAACTCAAAGGTTGGGAACTTGGGGGATTGAGGGAACCTTGGGAGGTAAAAATATCATATATCAATTAAGGATGAATTTGTAATGAAATAAATGAAGTAATGGGTTTTTATTTATAGAAAAAAATGAGGGGATGTTTTATTAATTTCCAAGGGACACCTCATTAGTGGTATCTACAAAACCATGGGCTTGACCATGGTATTTACCCATGGTATTGGTCACATGGGACACCTCATAACATATTTTATTCCTAAAGAGTCTACCAGCATTATTACATCATTATTACATCATTAATGATGTCATTAATCTTACTGAAAACTCAAAACTGTATTTTTACTATTCACTAAAAATTCAACTGTTTCAAAAAAAATCCAAAAATTCACCATAACCATTTTTTGACGAGTAGAATCTAAAAGTGAACTCCATTTTATAAAAATTAATTTTGTTTTAAATTAAATTAAATAAATAAAATACTAATACTTGACTAATAATTCCTAAAACATTTATTTACTTATACTATGATATAATTATATCACATTACCACTTAAGATGACTAAAACATATTTATACCTCCTTAGGTGATGTTACTATTCCATTGGTAAAATTACCATTCATAAGGGTAAAAATATTATTCCAAAGGGCAAAGTTACTATTCACTAAAAAATATTTTGATCTTATTGAACCACATTTCTCACCATGATTACAACCGTGTATGTCAGATTTTTGAAAATCATTTCACATAAAAACTTATTTAATAATAAAATATTTTTTTACTATTCATTAAAGAACACTATTCATAAAATACTATTCATCAAATTGAAACTTCTTAGAAAAATACTAAAAAATCAGTCTAGGTTAATTTTGACATTTGAAATTCAAAAATGATGTTTATTTTACCATAATAATAATCTATGTATGAAAAATATCTGAAAAGTACAATTTTTACTTCTGAAATCAATTTATCAAATTTTTCTTAATTAAACATATACTTTATTAAGAAAATATATTCCTAAAATAGGAATGATGAAATAAAAATTTTATTTATATCAAGTGATTACACAAAGTAACTAAGGTCTCATTACATAACCACTTAAAACGCCCACATAGGACCAAAGAGTAAGGTGTGCAATGGTGATAGAATCTTGGGGTGGCTCAGACAACATTACCCGAGTGGTGATTTCTATCAACTTGAACTTCTCCCATAAGCGATTCCATTCAAGATTAATGTGTTGAAGTTTAGTTTGGGCTTGGTCCAAAGCGAACCCCAGTGACACCACCTCCTTCCCAAGATCTGAAAAATGGGCTTCATATGGCCTGAGTCTACTAGATGAGGCCACCGACTCTTCTTTCTATAGTAATAACCATTATCATTTCCATTTACACTAATATTTAATGTTAAGACTGTTAGTCCCAAGTTGTGTTTTGGTTGTATTTGTTTTCAATCGATAGGTATGCTGAAGAAAGAAAGGATGCTGATGAATGAGAATTCAGAATGAAATGGATTGAAAGAAGTATTTGTTTTGTGGGTGATAGGTTTTTCTTGGAAAGAATAAATGTATTCCAATTCTATTTACTTTATTTATAGAAACAATTTTTCTACTAGTGGTATTGATAGAAATAAGAATTACTGTGAAAGTTTATTGTAATGAGAAGAAGTGGATTTAAAAGTGAAAACATCTTGTTGGAAGTAGATGGTCATTAGATTCACTTTGAATATAATAAGAAATTGGTGTTTGTTTTGATGGATAATCAAAGTCACTATGACTACGATTGAATCAATTGTGATGATGCTTTGCTGATTTTTATTTCATACAAAACATGAGTTGTAATTAGAACTTGTGATGCAAGATTAATAAAAGAAAGGGGGGTGAAAGAAATGTTTCCCATCATAAAAGAATCATATTCAGATTTTTTTTCAAAACAATCAAAAAAGAATCATATTCATATTATTTTTCAAAAAAATCATAAAATAATCATATTAGGATTTATCGTATTTGGATGGCAGAGAGAAATAAGTGGTACTGATTGTTTTTCAAAACAATCAAAAAACAATTGTATCCAAATTGAAGAGGTGGTTCCAATTGTGTTTTGAAACAATTGAAGTGGTACCGATGGAAAGGTGGTGTCGATGAAAGTGTTACTGATGGTAAGGTGGTTTTGAAGGAAAAGGAGGTGCTGATGAAAAGGGTGATGCTGATGGGAAAGGTGGTGTCGTTGGAAATTAGTTTCAATTGAAGTGGTGTCAATGGAAGAGGTGATGTCGATGGAAAGTGGTTCTGATTAAAGTGGTGTCGATAGAAGAGGTTTTTTCAATGGAAAGTGGTTCTGATCAAAGTGGTGTCAATGGAAGAGTTGATGCTGATGGAAGATGAGACACTGATATTTTTTTC
This sequence comes from Viscum album, assembly GCA_963277665.1. Lineage (NCBI taxonomy): Eukaryota > Viridiplantae > Streptophyta > Magnoliopsida > Santalales > Viscaceae > Viscum > Viscum album. The sequence continues at coordinate 1,630,902,527 of OY728155.1, read as the reverse complement.
AAAATATTTGTATTCAGGTAGAAGAAAAGGAAAGAGATGGTGTCAATTGAGAATAAATCACATTCATATTGTTTTGTATCGTATCCAGGCAGATCTTTATTATCAAATTGTTTTCAAATTGTATCATATCTGGGAATATCATTGTTTTCATATTGTATTGTATCGTATCTAGGCAGATCATTGTTTTCAAATTGTAATGATCATAACCAGCAATCATAACTAGAAATCGTAACCAGAATGATCATAACCAGAAATGATCGTATCCAGAATGATTATATCCAGAATGATTGTATTCAGGATGATCATATCCATACCATTTGTATTTAGAAAATATCATTCTTGGGTTGAGATAAAAAGAAATAAGTATGAATTAATGGAAAGTTACAATAATTTACAATTTAATTCAGACAATGCTAAAGTTGATCCTCAATGAATTCAAAGTCATGAAGGAAGTCATGATTCAAGAACATGTTTTAAATGTGATGATGTGTTTTCTCAAGTGGGTCATGAGAAAAAAAAAGTTTATATTGATGGATTAATTTTCAAGTGGAAGCCTTTCATTTAAAAGAGTAATTGTATCTCAATTGGAGAAGTACATTTCTTTAAAAACATTCAATTGGTATGGTATCAAGCATTGTTTTGAAGAAATCAGCATGAAAGAATCAGATTAATATGATCATACCCATGTATTTATCAACAATTGTAATCATATTTACTATTGAAATGGGAGTCTAAAGAAGAAGAGGTGAAGATTGTAGAAGTTTTGAGAAGAATCGAGAAGCGTTGATGAAGTCATAATTGTTCTGATATTTCAGGGGAAATTCAGATTTGGGTGAATTTAAGTGAGAGGGAAAGTGTTTTTGGTATTCCTTCCTAAATATGTTTTGGGTTGCCTATAAAAGGCATGAAGTACATTATACTTGTGTGACGAAAAAGTACAATTCATTGTATTAAAGAGAGAATATCTGAGTTTTTAGAGAAAGAAAGTGGTACCATTTTGTTTTGTATTGAAGACAATTTGACGGGTAATAAGTGAAAGAGAATAGGCAAGATTACAATGATTGTATTTGGATGATCATTGTATTCATGATTTATTGTATTCAGTGAATCATCATATTCATCTTATCAATTGTATTCGGCTGATTTTGGTATTGGTCTGAATTAATCGGCTTCATAATTTCTATACTGGGTATCTCTATATTGGGTTTCTCGGACTAAGGAAGTATTGTATTCTGAATTGAAGTAGTTTTGATTCATTTGTATTTCATTCAATCAAGAAAATCAGACATGAAAAATTGTATTGAAAGAATTATACTCAGATAATCAGACTAAGAAAATTGGACTTGGCATTCGGTCTGATTTCTTTATCAAATTCCTTTGAGGTTCTTACCTTTCTTATGGGTAAGGAATTGATGAATTTTATTTCAATTGAATATATTTTATTAATTGAAAAGAATCGAAAATAACATGAGTTGTTACGAAACAACTGTATTACCCTATTGTTCTAAGAGGGTGCACATGCACTAGTGGGATTATTTCATAGTGCTACACGAGTGTAAGGGTACTTCCTACTCATTGTAATCCAAGGATAATTTTCTTAGTGGATTTTATGGTATTGGATTGTTTCCAAACTATACCAAGGATTTAGTTATTCTTATTGAATAGTGAACCTTGTAAATATTTGTGTTCCTATGGATGTGTGTTGAGTTTGTTTTCAGTAGGGAATTTAAATATCTAACAGGAGGAAAAGTTTGTTTCAATTGAGAAGAAACATAAAATAAAAGAGTATCACTGATTCACTCTCTCCCCCTCTCAGTGATACATTACTCCAACTGGGCACTTTCAATTGGTATCAGAGCCAGGTTCCCTTCACTATTCCTTGCTGATGGAGAACGTGAATTGTGTGAACAATAAAGGTATTCTAGTCTTTGATGGAAATAACTATCATATCTGGAAATATAGAATGATTCCATGTCTTATTTCTATCAGTTATGATGTTCTGGAAGCTGCAACAGTTGGGTTTCCTCCCATTGATGATAAAACTCCACTTACAACTGTTGATAAGAGACATCTTGAGAATGATGGAAGGGTGAATAATGTTATATTTTCATCACTTTATGAAAGTGAATTCTTGAGAGTAAAATTTGTTGCCACAACCAAAGTTATATGGGATAAATTGAAAAACATATATGAAGTCAATACAAAAGTGAAGAAGGAAATGTTACAAATATGGAGATTGAAGTACGAATATCTCATGATGGGTGATCATGAATCTGTTGGGGACTTCTTCACTAGGGTAAATGATATCATAAGTACTATCAGATGTCTTGGTGAAAAGTTTGATGATTCTACTGTGGTTGAAAATATCTTGATAATCCTACCTGACAAATTCTATGAAAAAATTTCTTCATTGGAAGACAGATATCCTGAAACATTATCTTTTGATGATTTTCATAGCACTCTCATTACTTATGAAATGATAATGGATAATTATATGAAAGGAAAAAACTAAATTTGATATAAAAATTTCTTTTAAGGATTCCAAGAAAGAAAATAATATTCTTGAAGAAGAATAAGCTGGAGATTATGACTCCGAAAATGAGGTATGTAAAAATCTTGATTCAATTTTATATTTTTTTTCTAAGAATGTGAAAAGAGGTACATGAAGTTATAAAGGGAAACTTTCCTTAAATTGTTTTGGTTGTGGAGACATTGGGTACTTTGTTGCCAATTTTCCTCAAAGAGGAAATGAAGAATAAAGTGATGAAGAAGAAAGTGAAGATGAAGAAATAAGGCTAAAAATATATTGGAATAAAAAAGGGTGATAAAGAAAAATTTTATTCCAATAGGGAAGATAAGAGGTTCTACAAATACAAAACGAGAATTTTTTTTATCTAAGGAATATGATAGTGAGGATGTTAAAAATGATGGTTAAGATAACACGTTCATTTCAATAGTTAATGAAGAAATTTATTCCAGTAATGAAAGTAGTTGTGCTGAAGAAGAAGAATAAGAAAGTGAAGATAAATCTGAAAATTCCATTGATCATACAGGGGGAAATAATTTTATTGAAACAATGAATGATGATAAATTCAAAAGAATCAGTTCTGATGAAGAAGATACTCAACTTGCACATGAGCCTCAGCCCAGTTGGTGAGGACTCCTTAAGTGAATCCAAGATACCCAGGATCAAATCAAGGTGGGGGATAATTTTCGGTACTGTATTTGTATTGTAGCAAGTACTGTAGTAGTATTGTAGCAGGTACTGTATCAGTACTGTAGCAGGGACTGTACAGAACTATAGTAGGTACTATAGCAGGGACTGTAGCAGGCATTGTTTGGCACTGTAGCAACCGATAATATGCCCTCGTTTGGGCCTTCGGGCCACCGATTTGGTCCCTGAGTCCTTTAAGGCCTTCGGGCCACCCAGTTCTTCGAGTTAGTAAGGCCCTCAGGCCACCTCAAGGACTTCGGGACACCTTAAGTGCAGATGCAAACCAGATAACCTACATGGAACAAGCTTCAGAAAGAGGATGAGCAAGGAGCTTTCACCATAGTAGAAGCTAAACTGATTGCAAGAATGAGAGGGTATGGCACCTACCATCGGGAAAAGCCTGTGCATGCACGGGAAAGCCTATCTGAACATCCATGTGAAGGTGGAGAGCTGATTTCACGATGAAGATACTGGGGAGGAGTAGTTCCAAGTAGTTAGTCTTGGTTGTATGTAATGTTTGAAGCCTACGGGCAATGAATTCCTATAAGGCCTATGGGCCATGTAATACTTATGCATACGGGCCATGTAAGGGTTCTAACTCACCCCTTGAAAGGTGTATTATAAAAAATCAATAAAAAATGTAGGCCTTCGGGCCATTGGAGGAAGATACTCAACTTGAGATGCATTTGAAAGAAGAGTTGAAATATGCTTGAGAAAGATCAGAAGGCTTGAAAATAAAAACAAAAGGTTGAAAGATGAATCTTCCTCAATAAGAAATCAAGAATATTTTTAACACCCCAAGCTTCCAAGGTACACTTCTCTTTGAATAATACAATAGCATGTGTTGTACGTAACTTCGAGTTCTAACACACCACAACCAATCAAACTAGTCGTTATGAATAGTAATACCCACTTTTTAAAATTTTATAAATTTTATCTTTCAAAATGGACTTCATTTTTGGATTAATAATATCAAAATTATCTTAGAATGAATTTTTGGTATTTTTCTGAAAACATTCAGTTTTTGATGAATAGTGAAAAATACTAAATTTTAATTAAAAACAACTTTTTTAATCAAAATAATTTATAGTGATAAATTATACTATTTAGTGGTTTTAAAGTATAATTAGATTATATTTTTACCATTTAATCCAATGTTGGTCATTCGATGTAATTTCACATTTAAACTGGACATAAGCAAGTGTCAATCTTTTGATATTTATTATTTCTTAAAAACACGCTTTTTGTTTTGACAACGGGAATTAATTTTAAATTAATTTTTTCCACTTATATGTTTTGAATTTAGAAAAATGGATTCCATATTTATAATCAGGAGTTCCAAATTTTTTAAATAGGTAAATTTTATTTTTATACATTTTGAATAATTACTTCGGTAAATATTTTATTTACCATGGTTAAAGGGTAAATCCGGTAAATAAGGGTAAAAAATAATATTATAATAATATTAAATTACCCTAAAACATGTCCTAGACCTATTTTATGATACATTTACGACCATGGGTATCTTTGGGTCTATTTTGGGACCCCATAGAGCCACTTGTAAGTGATAATGACACTTTATATTAATTAAGTTAAAGTAAATACAAAAATAACATAAGCATATATCTTTTAGTAAAACAATTTTTACATAGGGTTATACATTTTATCTCTTCAAATATAAATATTAATTAGAAAGATAAAATTATTTACTACATAATGGTATTTTATTTATAATTTTTAGACATTGAATAATTAAATTTATTTATGACACAATGATGATGCAGTATTTTCCTTATTAATGAAAGATTCAAATAAATGGTATTATAAATGTTAAAATAAATATAATTTGAAAGTTTTGATGAAATAAAAGAATTTTATAGTTTAATATTACATGTTGGAATTGATTAAATGAATTTATTTCTAATTAATAAAGTTTTTAGGACTTTAACAAAAATCAATTATTAAATAGTGTCAAAATTGACATAAAAGAGTTTTTAAAACAAATATTATATTATTAATTATTATTCTATTCCTAAAAATATAAGGTTTGGACAAAAGACTTATATAATGATAGTTTTATAATTAATGAACCACTTGGGATTCTATTTGAATTATATAGTAAGTTTATTAACCATATAATATAAAAATACAAAGAGACGTGGTAAATGTCAAACTATTTAACAAATAGTTAAATCTAAATGATAAGGTTAATATAGTGACCCAAACCTATCTAAAACATATTTCTTGAGTTTTTTTTGACCCATACCCACCTTATACTTTAAATAATTTACTTTGGAGCCTTTATAAACCGAAAATTATTTTATTATAAAATAATATTTCTAACTTTTCTTAAGGTTCCCCTCACTCCTCTTATAAAAGGGCACTCCCCCTTCTCTCTAATTCACACCTTCAAAGCCATTTGGCTCGACCAACCTCTGCCCAAATACCCTCTCAAATATCCTCCATTCATCATAGATTCCTTCCTTTAGTCAGAAAGCTGACTTAAGGATCCCTTTTATCAAATCAAAAGGAAGAACCCGAAGAAGAGGTAAATATTTCATCACCTCTTTCAAGTTCCTTTCTTATTCCACTTCCTTTTTCTTTGTTGTTTCCATTATAAAATAATAAATTCAGTATATTATATGTACTGTGATGTTATTATAAATTTAGTACAACCAAATTCATTATTCTATCCATCCCTTGAATGACATGTCACTATACGTGCGTACGTACGGCTTACCGTCTCCATGTCGTGGTGTAATTGTTATTCAATACATTATTATTTGGATGGGTATAATAATGATATGAATTTGATGTAAATAGTAAATATAACATGATGATGATTATTTATATATGATATACCATCTAATTATATATTATTTTAATATCAAAATAATGATATTGTCGCTCGTGCGTACGTACGGATTACCGTCTCCGCGAACGCGATGAGATTCATTCCCCATCGTATCCATTCAAGACTAATTTTCATTAGATGATTAAAAATAATGTTTAAATACTTGATATCATTATGGATATGAATAATATGCATCCCATCCATAACAAATATGACTCACATAACAAATAATATAAAGGAAAACAAATCTGTTAACACCCGAAACAACGATAATACTAAGATATTATTAACAAAGCAATGTTAAAAGATCATATATGATATCATATTAATGAATATGATTCTTAAAAATTATTTCACCATTATACAGGAGGTTAACCTACCCTCTACCAAGTAAAATTACAAGTCAAGTATTAATTCTATAATCTCTTCATTATCTGAGGTTTTTTATAGGTAATTATCTACTTGGACCTATTTGTCATCCACATCCATGTTTCTTAAAAAAATATTTCAAAACATTCTTACTATTTTATATACTATGGGTTAAAGTCATTTATACCCTTGTTTGACTTTTTATAATATTTTTATAAAGGAATCTTTCCATTGTTTTCCAAACAATGTCTTTTTTAACCTTTTCGACAAAATTAAGGTAAGAATGCCTTTTTTTAACTTATACGGCGGGTGCGGCTATTTTTCGCCGTTATAAAATCGTCGAAGCTTCCCTTACAAGCTTATAAGAATATTTTCAAAGTAAATTTTCTATTTTATAATTATGTAACTTTTAAATTATTTCAAAAAAAAAGAGATATTTCTCTCAAAGAGTTTTGATTTTATCTATGTCAACATCCTTTGATGGATTTTAAGCTTATTTAAAGTTGATTTGTTATAATAAAAAACTTCCATGTAGTATTAAAGGTTTTGTGATATGTTTGACTGTGGATGTGTTATTTTTATACCATTCATGGTTTATGAATAAATTATTGACATTTTCTATGCTAGTTTTAATACGAATGTTTATGTTATGTTTAAACCTATTCATATGAGGAATGCATTGGACTTAGTAAGTGACGGGTGGAGCCCGATATAGATCCTCGATGCATCGGTAGTTCTCATGAGACAAACTAGTGTCTTGGAACAAGGCCTTGAAAAAATATTATTTGTAGTCTTGTCACAAGGCCTTCACTATGTGGTTATGATAGTCTGTCATTATGCATTCTGTAACACTCACAAGATTTAATAGTACGTTATTTCTTCAAAGTAATTCAATAACTTGCACTACACGCAACACCGAGTTCTAGCGCACCATGACTTACCAAACTAGTCGTTCAAAAGAATTTTTGAATAGTATTAACTGAATTTTGAACATTATATAATCCTTATAATTTTATAATCCATATTATGAGTTTTTTATACATAATTTAAGGACAAATACATTTTTTTCAGATAAAAGAAGTATTTTTTAAAAAATACAATTTTACTCCCTTTTAATGGCGAAGCCTTTTTAAATCCAATATTTGAAACTTTTATATATTCAATTTGACAAAATAAACTTCTTCTTTAGAATCAGGACATAATAATTTAGTTTCAATAAAGTTTTGGTGTTTTTCTAATAACTTTCATATTGGGGTGAATAGTGAAAATACTATATTTTAACTGAAAACAAATTTTTTAATCAAAATAATTTATAGTGTTAACTTATAAATTTTAATGGTATGGAAGTATAAATAGATTATATTTTTACCATTTAATCCAATGAAATTCATTTTAAGTAATTTCACTTTCAAATTGGACATAAACAGGTGTCAAACTTTTGATAGTTATTATTTCTTAAAAATACACCTTTTGGTTTTGACAGCGGGAATTAATTTTAAATTAATAAATGGAACTTCTATGTTTTGAATTTGGTAAAATATACTTCATTATTGAATTATTAATATCAAAATTATCTTAGGGTAAATTTTTGGTATTTTTCTGAAAACTTTTAATTTTTGATGAACAGTGAAAACACTGAGTTATAGTTTAAAACCAAATTTTTATTTAAATAATTATTTATTTTATTTAAATTTATTTTAGGTCAAAATAGATACATAATACCTATATAAGTTCAATTTAATTCATTAGATTCAGTTTATAATAATTTTAGATATATAAAAATTTTATTGAACTTTTCACCGTCTTTTACCCACCTCCTAGGAAAGTTTGTAAATTCACATAAAACTTAATTTTACCGATTCTGTGAGTTGAATTTTGAAAATATTAGATACAAGTTTAATATCGAGTAGAATGTGGTTCAATAAGATAAAAATAATTTTTGGTGAATAGTAATTTTTTACTTTTATTTATCACGGTTAAAAGTAAATAGGGTAATTAAAGGTAAAAATGATATTATTATTACCCTAACACATGTCCTAATTCTATTGGATAAGTGGAATTCGACCAAAAACAGACTTAGGAATAAAATATGACCCTTTAGGTCCACTTGGATTAGATTATGACATTTATTATTATTTAATTTAAATAAGAGTTAAAAGTGTTAAATTCGAAGTTTATTAACTAAACCATTTTTAATATAGGGTTATACATAAGATAAATTCAACTATAAATATTCATTAGAAATATAAAAATATTTCCTACATCATGTTATTTTATTTATAATTTTTAGACATTAAATAATTAAATTTATTTATGACACAATGATGATGTAGTAATTACCTTATTAATGAAAGAATCAAATAAATGGTATTATAAATATTAAAATAAATATAATTTCAAAGTTTTTATGACATACACGAAATTTATAGGTGACTATGACATGTTATGTATGATTCAATATATCTTGTTCTAAGTAATAAAGTTTTTATGACTTTCACAAAAACAAAATACCAAATAGTGTCAAAATTGACATAAATTAATATTTAAAACAAATACTATATTATTGGTTGATATAATATTCCTAAAAATGTAAGGTTCGTCCAAAGGGCTTAAATAATATTATATATGTCATTAAAGATCTACTTGAGGTTCTCTTGGATGTTTATAGTAAGTTTATTAACCATATATAGTAAGAATACAAGAAGACGTGGTAATAGTTAAACTATTTAACTAAGAGTTAAATCTAAATGATAAGGTTAATATGGTAACCTAAACTTGTCTAAAACCTATTGGTTGAGAGGATTTAGACCCATAACCACCTAAGGATCGAAATAAATTCATTTGTAACCATTATAAACCGAATATTATTGTATAATAAATTAATACTTTAATCTTTTCCTAAAGTGACCCTCACCCCTCTTATAAAAGGGTACTTCCCCTTCTCTCAAAATCACACCTACAAATCCATTTGGCTCGGCCAAACCCTGCCCAAATATCCTCCCAAATTCCATAAATTCAACCTAGAGTCCTTAGTTTTATCATAAATCCAACCTAAGCAGCCCTTTTGATCAAATCAAAAGGAATAACCCGAAGAAGAGGTAATGATTTCACCACCCTCTTTCAAGTTCCTTTCTTCTTCCACTTCTTCTTTATTTGTTATTTCCATTCTAAAATAATAAATCCAGTATCTTATATATACTGTGATGTTATTATAAATATTTCACAACTATATTCATTATTCTATCCATCTTATGAATGATAATGGCACCATGCGTGCGTACGTACGGCTTACCATCTCCATGTCGTGGTGTAATTTTTTATTCAACACTATGTTATTCGGATGGATATAATGATGAGTAATATGTATATAAATAATTAAAATAACATGATAATGTCTCTGTAAAATTAATATACCATCCAATTCCACACCTTTAGGGATATGATATTGTCGCTCGTGCATACGTACGGATTATGGTCTCCACGACGCGATGAGATTCATTTCCACATTCACCATTCATCGATGATTAAAAATATATATATATATATCAATAATAAGTTTGTAATATATGAAATAATAATGATACTGGAGATATATATATATATATATATATACTTACATATATTTTATTCACTTAGTTTCGTTCAATATGTTATGAAAACGGAAACAGCCTTTATGCGTACGTACGGACTATCGTTTTCATAAACGTTGTTTTCCATTTCATATATATTTCTATTATACATATTTATATTCTAAATATATATGATAAATAAATTATTTTTTATATTCTGGAAGTATTTAAATAATTATCTAAGTGATACAATCAAGAGTAACAAGTTAAAACACGTACGATAAAGAAAGCGATTATTACCAGAAATATTAATATAACATGGAAATTATTATTAAATAGGTAGTATAAAGTCATAAATGAATAATTTATGATATAATAAATATTAATATGGTTCTGTTATAATTTAATAACATACTATAGTCTTCATACAGGAGGTTAAACGTACCCTCGGCTAAAGGAAAGTGCTAGGTGAGGGGTTTTCATCTCACTCCTTATTCCCGTGAGATTCATGCCATATTGCCACTTTTACCTTTTGTATGGTGTATGTACTTCCCATAATTGTATTAATTGTGTAATAAAATTTAATTTATGTGTATTTACATATTCCACTACTGGAAAATAGGTCTATACCCACGGTTTTGTAGAAAACCGTGGGTATAGGGATATTATGTGAACTTATACCCACGGTTTTGAAAAACCATGGGTATAGGCCACCTATACCCATGGTTGTGCCAATAACCATGGGTATAGTTGTCTTTTAAGACCTATACCCACGGTTTTGTAGAAAAACGTGGGTATAGGGTATTTTTCGAAGACGTGTACCGACGGTTCTTGAGAACCATAGGTATTGCGGTTTTTTTTTTTTGAAGACCTATACCCACGGTTCTGGAGAACCGTGGGTGTAGCTTTCTCGTGCTATGGCGGGAAAATAAAATTAGGCAGGACATGGGAAAAATTTGGCGGGGATACATTTTTTCCTGGTTCAGATTAATATATTTATATAGATGTAGATATAAAATAACAAAGGATGTGTAGCTGGTTTGGTCTGTTGGTGGGGCGCATTTATTGGTTACAGTGCGCAGGTTGGGTTCGAAACCCACGGGGCACGTTTTTTTCAATTTAAATACCATATATTAATATATATACAACAATATATGAAAATATAATAAATGAAAATTCTAGCTGTGTTGGTCTGTTGGGGTTGTGCGGACGCGGTGAACCGCGCGCGACGCAGTTTCGAAACCCCCTGGTAGCGGTTTTTTGAATTTAAACGCTCTATATTAATATATATATATATATATATATATGGAGATATATGTATAATATACAAATGAAAAAAATAGTTGGGTTAGTCTGTTCGTGAGGCGTCGCCGCAAGGCTTATCAAGCGGTGCGGGTTCAAATCCCACTTGTTGAATTTTTTTGAAATTAAATACCCCACGGTTTTAAACCGTGGGGTATGTTGTGTGCCACGCTGGAAAAGTGGTGTGCCACATTGGACTCCCCTATACCCACGGTTATCCAAACCATGGGTATAGGATGAGACCCCTATACCGACGCCATTCCAGCCCACAGTTCCCAAAACCATGGGTATAGGCTATACCCACGGTTTTGGGGGCTATACCCACGGTTTTGAATCGTGGGTATAGGTCGTTTTTTCAGTAGTGTTCATTTTATGATACTTCTTTCATGGGGTGTATGTTTCGTAATTTACCAAATTGGTAAGGGTTTATTTTACAATCTCATTATTATCCGAGGTTGTTTTTACGTATGTATTTACTGGGACATTTTTATCATCCATGTCCATTTTTCATAAAAATGATTTCAAAATGAATATTTTAAGGATTTTTGAAAGGTACTCTTTATCAAGATCAGAATTTTAAATGTTTTAAAGATTTATCTTTCTAAATATTTTTAATTAATGTTCATGTTTTCAAAATGATTTTAAGGATTTATTTATATGGACATGAATGTTTTGAAATGATAATTCTTTTCAAAAGTTTCAAAGTGGTATGGGACACTTTGATTCAAAAATCTATTTTAAATTACTTCCTTTATAAATGTGTGAATTTTAAATGATTTTACAAAAAATGATATTTCTCTCAAAAAGTTTTACTCGTCATTTTCAACAATGTCAGCATCCTTTACTGGATATTATTTTTTGAGGTTTATTTATTATAATACAATATTTTATATTGTATTGAATGATTTATGATATGTTTGACTATGGATGTTCTATTTTTATACCATTCATGGTTTATGGTTAATGTATTTACATTTCGTATGCTAGTTTTAATACGAATGTTTATGTTATGTTTCAACTATTCATATGAGGAATAAAGTGGACTTAGTAAGTGATGGGTGGATCACGCTATAGCTCCTCAATGCATCAGTAGGTCTCATGAGACAAACTAGTGTCTTGGCACAAGGCCTTGACAAAAAAATATTTGTAGTCTTGGCACGAGGCCTTGACTATGTGGTAATGATGTCCGGTATTAGGCATTCCCTCATTGTGAAATTAGTTATTACATGTGATTATTCGACTAGTAGAATATACATGTGCATGTTTATATGGTAATGTTTCATTTATTTTTACCATATTATGTTCAAGTTTATGTTTAAAAGGCTGTTGTTTTTATTACATATCTTGCCTTAAAAGTTTATAGCTTCCGCTAAATTATTTACCCTTACTGAGCATCTGAGCTCACCCCTTTCTTATGTTTTATTTTCCCAGGATTCCAAGAAGTTCATTATGATTGATATGTAGGGTCAAACTAAAGGGAAAATGGAATTCTCAAAGAAATATATATGTTGTGTTTTATGCTTAAAATTTTAATGTAAATTTAATTTATGTAATCTATTTTCCAAGACTACTAAACAGATCGGTCATTCGGGCTTGATTCCTTGTAATCGTGCTAATGTATTAAAATAATGCACCGGCTCTGGGTAACTGGGGTCAGGGCGTTACAGTTGGTATCAGAGGAATTTTAGCAATAACCTTGAAAGCTAGATGTAGATAAACTCTGATTAGAGCACATAGACCTAAGATAGACTTTGAGGATTAGTATAGAAGAAATTCCTATAATTTTGGTAATGTAGAGATTTTGTGAGTTTTACAAGAAAATACATCCCTGTCTGGATACGAGCAGGTAGAGGCGGCTCTGGCACAGATGTACCTAGGGTTAAAACCCGAAAACACTACTTTGAGCTAGAATTGAACGGGAACTGGTACACGACAACGGGCCTTTCTACACTCTTGGTTACGACACTCCTGGGGGATATGCTTAGGATAATTCTTGTTTTATTTACAAACCACTATGAAGGGTTTATGAGTATGTACCTCCTAAAAGAAAACATTTTTGTGATTATGGATTATATCCATAAACTGTTCAATTTACGTTAGGTATTTTACATGTTTGGAATTATGAATTGTGATTCATAAACTGACCTAGTGTATTCCATTGTTTAGAAATGGCGCCCAGTAGAAGGAATAATAACTCCAACAATACGTATGATCCAAAGAGTAAGAAGGGTCATATCATTCATGGTATTAATCCAACATTTAGAAAGGAAATAGTCGCCCACATATTATCATCATATGAATAAATAGTATCATGTGTTAATAAGATTAGTAAAGAATTCTCTAAATCCTATGGCTTTGAAGGGAATCGAGATAAGAAAAATATGGTAGAAAGAAATATGGATAAAGGGAACAAGGGAAAGAAGGATTTTACAATATGTGATAAATGTGGAATGAATCACCTTGGTAAATGATTAAATGGAATGGGAGTTTGTTATAAGTGTGGAGAAAAAGGACACCAAGTACGTGATTGCAAGGGTAAGAAAAAGTTTTCAAATGTAAAATGCTTCATATTCAAGGTGTTGAGACACTACGCGAATCAATGTCCCATTCATAAGAGTATACCGCAAATGATGTTATTGGATAATAATCAAGTTATGATACTACCTCAGATGAAGAATAATGACTAGTGTTCTTATGTTGTTATTATAAAATTATTTCATTTGAGTGTTGTATCAATAGTATACTGATTACATAAATTAAGGAGGTAAATAAGGATTGTACTGCAGTACTATTTTATTGAGGATTTGAGATTATATGGTTCTAAGAAAATTGACTTAATAGTAAGCTACACCTTTTGGAAAATAAATGGTTGAAGGAAAGGTAATCCTTAATATGGTCCTAATAATGAGGTAGTGATTTTGGAATAAGAGATGGTTTATTTTGGTAATTCAGAATGTTGCGGTGTTGTAAAAATACACGATGAAGGCGTTCACATGTTATTACCTGGCAAAAAGGATCCTCATTATGTTTAACTTCCTCATAAACTTTGGACTGAGAGTTTGGATATAATTATTTTGGATAATTATAAAGGTTGTAATGGATTAAGTTTAAAATTGGATACTGTTGTTAATATTATTTTTGGAATTCCATAAAAAGTACAACCCGGAGGTCGGGCAGCAACCTGTCACATCCGACAAGGCCATGAGACTTGAACCCGCAACCGAAGGGTGGCAAGGGTGTATCACCTATCACTGACCCACGTGATGTCCTGGATTGAATAATGTAGTTTTTTTAAAGGGTATGATATGTGAATTATGAATTCATTATTTATAGAACCCTATACTATTAGGATAAATAGAATATATTTTTTGTTTAAATCTTTTAGAGTGAAAGATGAGTTTGTGGTAGGAATTAGTTGAAGGATGAAACTCTACTTGTCAAGTATATATATAAATATATACATATATATATATATATATTTCCCTCTTATTTTATGGATAAATTAATTATTAAACTTTATGTATGGGATCTTAAAACCAAAAATGTGTTATCCCAATACCTTACGTTTTGTTGAATCGATGGTATTTTAAATCATCATAGATTGGTGGCTTTGAGGCCCACAATTCTACAATTGTTTGTGATTGATGACCTCAATCGCTACCAATAAATATTTACATTTTTCCTCTAATTATGTGTCTCTAATTGCCACAAATGTTCTCCTAATAGAGATCATAATTTGGTGATGAATTTTTTATTCCCCTTTTCCTCTTATCAAGACTAAATTGTATTAACCTAATTTCCGATGTGGGTTTTTCCAAAGGTATTTTCTATTTTCAACCTTTTATTTTTGAAAAATAAATTCAAATTGTGAGGATGAAATTTATTGAAGGAGGGAAGAATGAAACACCCCAAGATTTAATAGTACGTTATTTCTTCAATGTAATTCAATAACTTGCACTACACGCAACACCAAGTTCTAGCGCACCATGACTTAACAAACTAGTCGTTCAAAAGCGGTTATGAATAGTATTAACAAATTTTTAACATTATATAATACTTATAATTTTAGAATCCATATTATGAGTTTCTTAGACATAATTTAAGAACAAATACATTTTTTTCAGATAAAAGAAGTATTTTTCAAAAAATACAATTTTACTGCCTTTTAATGGCGAAGCCTTTTTAAATACAATATTTGAAACTTTAATATATTCAATTTGAAAAAATAAACTTTTTCTTTATAATTGGGACATAATAATTTAGTTTCAATAAAGTTTTGGTGTTTTTCTGATAACTTTCATATTTGGGTGAATAGTGAAAAATATAGTATTTTAACTGAAAACAACTTTTTTAATAAAAATAATTTATAGTGTTAACTTATACATTTTAATGGTTTGGAAGTATAAATAGATTATATTTTTACAGTTTAATCCAATGAAAGTCATTTTAAGTAATTTCACTTTGAAATTGGATATAAACAAGTGTCAAACTTTTGATAGTTATTATTTCTTAAAAATACGTCTTTTGGTTTTGACAGCAGGAATTAATTTCAAATTAATAAATGAAACTTCTATGTTTTTAATTTGGTAAAATATACTTCATTATTGAATTCTTAATATCAAAATTATCTTAGGGTAAATTTTTGGTATTTTTCTGAAAACTTTTAATTTTTGATGAACAGTGAAAAACACCGAGTTATAGTTTAAAACCAAATTTCTATTTAAATAATTATTTATTTTATTTAAATTTATTTTAGGTTAAAATAGATACATAATACCTATATAATTTCAATGTAATTCATTAGAGTCAGTTTATAATAATTTTAGATATATAAAAATTTTATTGAACTTTTCATCGTCTTTTACCCACCTCCTATGAGAATTTGTAAATTCACATAAAACTTAATTTTACTGCTTTTGTAAAATTTGATAGACACAGTTAATATCAAGGAGTAAAATGTGATTCAATAAGATAAAAATAATTTTTGGTGAATAGTAATTTTTTAGTTTTATTTACCACGGTTAAAAGTAAATAGGGTAATTAAGGATAAAAAATATATTATTATTACCCTATCACATGTCCTAATTCTATTGGATAAGTTTAATTCGACCAAAAACAACCTTAGGAATAAAATATGACCCTTTAGGTCCACTTGGATTATATTAGGACATTTATTATTATTTAATTTAAAGAAGGGTTAAAAGTGTTAAATTCGAAGTTTATTAACTAAACCATTTTCAATATAGGGTAATACATGAGATAAATTCGACTATAAATATTAATTAGAAAGATAAAAATATTTCCTACATCATGGTATTTTATTTATAATTTTTAGACATTAAATAATTAAATTTATTTATGACACAATGATGATGCGGTAATTACCTTATTAATAAAAGAATCAAATAAATGGTATTATAAATATTAAAATAAATATAATTTCAAAGTTTTTATGACATACAAGAATTTTCTAGGTGACTATGACATGTTAGGGATGATTCAATGTATCTTGTTTAAAGTAATCAAGTTGTGATTACTTTCACAAAAACAAAATACCAAATAGTGTCAAAATTGACATAAATTAATATTTAAAATAAATACTATATTATTGGTTAATATAATATTTCTAAAAATGTAATGTTCGTCCAAAGGGATTAAATAATATTATATATGTCATTAATGATCCACTTGAGGTTCTCTTGGATGTTTAGAGTAAGTTTATTAACCATATATAGTAAGAATACAAGAAGACATGGTAATAGTTAAACTATTTAACTAAGAGTTAAATCTAAATGATAAGGTTAAAATGGTAACCTAAACTTATCTAAAACTTATTGGTTGAGAGGATTTCGACCCATAACCACCTAATGATCTAAATAAATTCATTTGAACCATTATAAACTGAATATGATTGTATAATAAATTAATACTTTAATCTTTTCCTAAAGTGACCCTCACACCTCTTATAAAAGGGCACTTCCCCTTATCTCAAAATCACACCTCCAAATCCATTTGGATCGGCCAAACCCTGCCCAAATATCCTCCCAAATTCCCTCAATTCAACCTAGAGTCTTTAGTTTGATCATAAAGCCAACCTAGGGAGCCCTTTTGATCAAATCAAAAGGAAGAACCCGAAGAAGAGGTAATGATTTCACCACCCTCTTTCAAGTTCTTTTCTTCTTCCACTTCTTATTTCTTTGTTATTTCCATTATAAAATAATAACTCTAGTATCTTCTATATACTTTTATGTTATTATAAATATTTCACAACTATATTCATTATTCTATCCATCTTATGAATGATAATGTCACCATGCGTGCGTACGTACGGCTTACTGTCTCCACGTCGTGGTGTAATTTTTTATTCAACACTATGTTATTTGGATGGATATAATGATGAGTAATATGTATATAAATAATGAAAATGACATGATAATGTCTCTGTAAATTTAATATACCATCCAATTCCACACCTTTAAGGAAATTATATTGTTTCTTGTGCGTATGTACGGATTACCGTCTCCACGACGCGATGAGATTCATTTCCAAATTCACCATTCATCGACGAATATAAATATATATATATATATATATATTAATAATAAGTTTTTAATATATGAAATAATAATGATACTGGAGATATATATATATATATATATATACTTATATATATTTTATTTACTTAGTTCCTTTCAATACGTTATGAAAACAGAAACAGCGTTTATGCGTACGTACGGACTACCGTCTCCATAAACGGTGTTTTCTATTTCATATATATGTCTATTATACATATTTATATTCTAAATATATATGATATATAAATCATTTTTTATATTCTGGAAGTATTTAATTCATGATCTAAGTGATACAATCAAGAGTAACAAGTTAAAACACGTATGATAAAGAAAGTGATTATTACCGGAAATATTAATATAACATGGAAATTATTATTAAATGGGTAGTATAAAGTCATAAATGAATAGTGTATTATATAATAAATATTAATATGGTTCTTATATAATTTAATAACATACTATAGTCTTCATACATAAGGTTAAACGTACTCTCGACTAAAGGAAAGTGCAAGGTAAGGGGTTTTCATCTCACTTCTTATTCCCATGAGATTTATGCCATATTTCCACTATTACCTTTTGTGTGGTGTATGTACTGCCCATAATTGTATTCATTGTGTAATATAATATAATTTATGTGTATTTATATATTCATTGTATGATACTTCTTTCATGGGGTGTATGTTTCGTAAGTTACCAAATTGGTAAGGGTTTATTTTACAATCTCATTATTATCCGAGGTTGTTTTTACGTACGTATTTACTGGTACATTTTTATCATCCATGTCCATTTTTCATAAAAATGATTTCAAAATGAATATTTTAAGGATTTTTGAAAGGTACTCTTTATCAAGATCAGAATTTTAAATGTTTTAAAGATTTATCTTTCTAAATCTCTTTATTAATGTTCATGTTTTCAAAATGATTTTAAGGATTTATTTATATGGACATGAATGTTTTGAAATGACAATTCTTTTCAAAAGTTTCAAAGTGTTATGGGACACTTTGATTCAAAAATCTCTTTTAAATTACTTCCTTTATAAATGTGTGACTTTTAAATTATTTTACAAAAAATCATATTTATCTCAAAAAGTTTTACTCATCATTTTCAACTATGTCAGCATCCTTTAATGGATATTATTTTTTGAGGTTGATTTATTATAATACAATGTTCAATATTGTATTGAATGAGTTATGATATGTTTGACTATGGATGTTCTATTTTTATACCATTCATGGTTTATGGTTAATGTATTGACATTTCGTATGCTAGTTTTAATACGAATGTTTATGTTATGTTTCAACTATTCATATGAGGAATGCAGTGGACTTAGTAAGTGACGGGTGGAGCCTGCTATAGCTCCTCGATGCATCGGTAGGTCTCATGAGACAAACTAGTGTCTTGGCACAAGGCCTTGACAAAAAATTTATTTGTAGTCTTGGCACGAGGCCTTGACTATGTGGTAATGATGTCCAATATGAGGCCTTCCCTCATTATGAAATTATTTATTAAATGTGATTATTCGAAAAGTAGAATATCCATGTAAATGTTTATATGGTAATGATTCATTTATTTTTACCATATTATGTTCAGATTTATGTTTAAAAGGCTGTTGTTTTTATTACACATCTTGACTTAAAATTTTATAGCTTCTGCTAAATTATTTACCCTTACTGAGCATCTGAGATCACCCCCTTCTTATGTTTTATTTTCCCAGGATTCCAAGAAGTGTATTATGATTAATATGCAGGGTCAAGCTAAAGGGAAAAATGGAATTCTCAAAGAACTATATATGTTGTGTTTTATGCTTAAAATTGTAATGTAAATTTAATGTATGTAATCTATTTTCCAAGACTGCTAAACTAATCAGTCCTTCAGGACTTGATTCCTTGTAATCAGGCCAATGTATTAAAATAATGCACCAACTCTGGGTAACTGGGGTCGGGGCATTACACATTCCATCATTATGAAAGTGGTTATTGATATTGCATGTGATTATTAGAATAGTAGAATAACCATGTGAATAAGTAAATGGAATTATTTCATTTTATTTTTGCCATATTATGTTGAAGTTCAAGTTTAAAAGTCTTTTGTTTTAGTTATACATTGCCTTAAATTTTTATGCTTATTTATGAAATTTTATACTATATAGTTATCCTTACTGAGCATCTGACCTCACCCCTTTCTATGTTTTATTTTTCCCAGGATGTGAATAAGTATTTTGTGACTGACCTGCAGGGATAGTCTGAGGGGATATGAGTGTGGACTATGGAGACTATGTTGTTGTAGTTTTTCACTTTATCATGTAATGTAAGACTTATGAATGTATCTAGTGTTTCCAAGGCTACTAAACTAATCAGTCTTTCGAGACATGATCTTTTGTGATCATGCCAATGTTATGTAATAATGCACTGACTCTGGGTAACTGGGGTCGGGGCATTGCAGTTGGTATCAGAGGAAGTTTAGTACAAACCTTGGAAACTAGATTTAGATAAACTCTGATTAGAGCACATAGCACTAAGATAAACTATGAGGGTTAGTATAGAAGAACTTCATAGAATTTTGGTATTGTAGAGATTTTTTGAGTTTTACAAGCAATACATCCCTATCTGGATACGAGCAGGTAGAGGCAGCTCTGGAACAGATGTACCTAGAGGTAAAACCCGAAAATACCACTTTGAGCTAGACTCAAATGGGAACTGATGCACGAAAACGGGCCTTGTTGCACTCTTGGTTATGACACTCCCCGGGGATATGCTTAAGATAATTCTCATTTTCTTTACAAACCATTATGAAGGGTTTATGAGTATATACTTCCTCAAATAAAACATTTTTTTTATGATTATGGATTATATCCATAAACTGTTCAATTTATTTTAAGTGTTTTACAAGTTTGGAATTATGTATTTAGATTCATAAACTAATCTAGTTTATTCTATTGTTTAGAAATGGTTCCTAGTGGAAGGAATGGAAAATGTATCAATGCACACACTCCATGTAGGGATTTCTCTCCTGCTCAAGATAATTATAGTGGAGCTGGTGATACAACTAGTGCTGATCAGCTTATCACCATACTGGGACAACTCGCTCAGGTTATGAATAATAACCTTACTCGTATGGAGCACCCTGATCCACAATGTGGAGGATAAATGTTAGATCACTTCATGAGGCAACAACCACCAACATTAAATGGGAGTACAAATCCATTGGTATCTTAGAAATGGATAAGTTCTTTAGAGAAAATATTCCACGCCTTGGGGAGTAGCGAAAGGGAAAAAGTTGTCATGGCAGTTTACCGCCTCACTGGAGATGTTGATCAATGGTGGTCATTAATTCAAAACACAAAGGAAGATGATTAAGTATCAAATATATAATGGAGGGAGTTTAAAGATCTTTTCTTAGAAAAATACTTTCCTCGTGACCATCGAGCATATATGGAAAGGCAATTTCTGAGTCTGGGGAAAAAGGAGGATGAGAATGTTGCAAAGTATGAGGCTAACTTTACAAGGTTAGTGAGGCATGATGTAGATTATATATGTAACCCAAGAAGTAAGATTTATCATTTCTTTTATGGGTTAAAACCTTTTCTCCATCGAGCATTAGTCTCACAATCCTTCTCGTCGTACGAAGATATTGTCTTATGCGTTATCAAGACAGAAAAAGAATTCTCTAAGTCTTACGACTTTAAAGAAAAGTAAGAGAAGAAGAGATCTGATGATCACTCTGGAAATAGAAATAAGGGGAAGAAGGGAAAAGTTAAATATCAATACTATAGTAAATGTGGCAAGAAACACCTCGGTACTTGCTTGAAGGGAATGGGAGTCAGTTACAAGTGTGGTGAAAAAGGCCACCAAGCTCATGATTGCATGGGGACGAAAAAAGCTACCGATGTTCAATGCTACAACTGCAGGGAGATGGGACATTATAAAAATTAATGTCCTAAGTGTCAGGGGAACTTACCTCAGAAAAGGCCAAGGGATCAAGGCCAAGCTTATGCTATCACTACTGCTGAGGTAGAATCTCCGAAAGACGTGGTGGCAGGTAATTTAATGGTTTCCTCAAGTTTAGAAAATGCATTATTTGATTCTATATCATCGCATTGTTTCATATCTTCCTAGTTTTCTAAGAAAATTAGATATTTCCAATTTGATTTAACAAGGGAGTTGTCAGTTAAAACTCCTAAGGAAAGTATCATCGCAACAAAGTTTTGTGAATCTCTTCTCATTAGAGCATATAAATGTTCTTTATCTGCTGATATCATCGTCATAACTATGATTGAATTGGATATAATCCTTGGTATGGATTGGATTTAGTACCATGATGTGAAGATTTATTGTAAGAAGAATGAGATTACGATTTTTGATGATGATGATAAAGAACACCTTATCTTTAGAGCAGAATCATCACCACCTAATTCTTATCTAGATCCACCCCTAGTAGCTCAACTAAATTCAATTATTGGAGAGGAAGAAAATAAAATAATTGTGGGTGAGGAAAGTAATGTTCAAATAGAGGATATACCTATTGTGAAAGAATATGTTGATGTGTTTCCAGAATATTTACCTGGACATCCTTTAGAACAAGAAATTGAGTTTTCCATTAACTTAATTCCTGGTTCAAGGCCCATATCAAATACCCCTTATAGAATGTCCATTGTGGAATTATTTGAACTAAAGAAACAACTAGAGGAATTGAGTAATAAGGGATTTATTCTCCCTAGTGTTTCTCCATGGGGATCCCCTGTCCTTTTTGTTAAAAAGAAAGATGGATCTATGAGGTTATGTATTGACTATAGGGAAATCAATGCCATAACAATAAAGAACAAGTATCCCCTGTCTCGCATTGATGATTTATTCGACCAACTTCATGGAGCTCAATACTTTTCAAATATTGACCTTTGATATGGATATCATCAATTGTGTGTGAAGAAGGAAGACATTCCAAAGACAGCATTTCGAACCAGGTACGAGCATTACGAGTTTACAGTAATGCCTTTTGGATTGAATAATGCACCCTCTGTCTTCATGGATCTAATGAATAGAGTTTTCAAGCAATATCTTGACGAAATTGTAGTGGTATTTATTGATGATATTTTGGTATACTCCAAAAGATACAAAGATCATGAAAATCACTTACACATTATCTTGAAGACTCTTAGAAGACATGAATTATATGGGAAGTTTAGAAATTATGAATTCTGGCTTCAGGAGATTTCTTTCCTTGGCCATATTGTCTCCAAGGATGGAATCTCTTTTGATCCTTATAAGACAAGATCAATCCAAGAATGGCCAGCACCTACAATTTTAACTGAGGTACATAGTTTTATTGGTTTAGCGGGTTATTATTGGCGTTTTGTCCAGAATTTTGCCTAATTGGATAACCCATTAACCAATCTCACACGTAAAGGGGTTAAATTTGTGTGGACAAAAGAGTGTGAAGAATTTTTTGAAGAACTGAAGATAAGATTGGTAAATTCTTCTATATTGACTCTACCATCGGGGAATGATGGGTTTGTTATTTATAGTGATGCGTCGAAGAAAGGACTTGGTTGTGTCCTTATGCAGAATGATAGAGTTATTGCTTATACATCACGATAGATGAAAACTCATGAGAAAAACCATCCTACTCATGATCTTGAGTTAGCAGTTGTAATATTTTCTTTGAAGATTTTGAGACACTATCTCTATGGTGAAAAATGTGAGATTTATACTAATCACAAGAGTTTGAATTATATTTTCTCACAGAAATAAATCAACATGAGTAAAAGGAGATGTCTTGAACTACTCAATGATTATGATTACACTATACACTACCACCCGAGGAAGGAAAATAAGGTGGCAGATGCTTTGAGTAGAAAGGATCATGGAGTTTTGAACAAGATGAGATTTGAAAGGGATTCTATTTTCATGGATCTAGTAAAGATGGATATGGGAATCACTATGAAAGTTAAAACATCAATACTTCTTCAAATGGTTGTCAAACCATCTTTACTAGAAAGGATAAAGAGTTCTCATAACGATGATGAAGAGTTTAAAAAGAAGATTAAAGCTGTGAATGATGGGATATTGAGTGACTTTGTGTATGAAGATGGAATTTTGAAATTTGGGAAGAGACTTTGTGTTCCCTATATACCTGATCTAAAAAAGGAATTGTTGGACGATGTTCATAGTTCTAATTTCTCTATACACCCTAGGAGCACCAAAATGTATAGAGATTTGAAGGAACATTTTTGGTGGGACAACATGAAGAGGGAGATTACTAATTTTATGTCAAGATATATGGTTTGTCAATAAGTGAAAGCTAGAAGGCAATAGCCTGGAGGAGTCATTCAACCTCTTCCCATACCGGAGTGGAAATGGGATAATATTACGATGGACTTTGTCATGGGACTACCAAAGACTCCTAGAAGGAACGGTGCAATATGGGCATTGTTGATCATCTTACCAAGTCAGCACATTTTCTTGCTATAAGAGAAGATCTAACACTTGAACGTCTAGTAAGACTATATATTAATGAAGTTGTGAGACTTCATGGAGTACCCATATCGATTGTTTCTGATCGTGATCCATGTTTTACATCAAGATTCTGGAAAATTCTTCAGAAATCCTTGGATACTGAGCTTTGTTTGAGAACTGCTTACCACCCCCAAACTGATGGACAATCAGAACAGACTATTCAAACCTTAGAAGACACGTTGTGATCATGATCACTTGACTTTCAAGGTATGTGAGATCAATATTTACCTTTGGTAGAATTTTCCTATAACAATAGATTCCATTCAAGTATTCGGATGGCACCATATGAAGCGTTATATGGAAAGATATGTCACACACAAACTTGTTGGGATGATGTTGGTGAAAGAAAACTTGTAGGCCCAGAACTTGTTGAGGAAACGATGGAAAATGTGAAGGTAATCTAAACCCACATCAAATCATCTCAAAGTAGGTAGAAGATCTATGTCAATAACTGAAAGAAGGATTTGGAATTTCAGGTAGGAGATCATGTCTTCTTGAAGGTATCTCTAGGGAAGGGTGTTATACATTTCGGTCAGAAGGGAAAATTGAGTCCCAGGTACATCGGACCTTTCGAAATTCTAGAGCAAATTGGGGCTGTAGCTTACCGTTTGGAAATGCTTCCAAGTCTCTCCAAAGTTCACGATGTGTTCCACGTATCATTGTTGAGAAAATACATGTCCAGCCCAGCGCATGTACTCACCTATGAGGAATTAGAACTGAAACCTGATCTATCTTATTGCAAAGATACTATCAAGATTCTTGATACAAGAGAACAAGTGTTGAGAAACTGGACGACTCATCTGGTAAAATTTCTATGGATAAACCATAAGATGGAAGAGGTAATATGGGAACCCAAGGAACTTATGATGAAGAACCACCGGAGTCTTTTCATGAGGTAGTATTATATAAATTTTGAGGTTGAAATTATTTGAATGAGGGGATAATGTAACACCCCAAGCTTCCACGGTACGCTTCTCTTTGAATAATACAATAGCATGTGTTGTATGCAACTTTGAGTTCTAACACACAACAACCAATCAAACTAGCCGTTATGAATAGTAATACCCACTTTTTGAAATTTTATAAATTTTATCTTTCAAAATGGACTTCATTTTTGGATTTAGAATATCAAAATTATCTTAGAATGAATTTTTGGTATTTTTCTAAAAACATTCAGTTTTTGATAAATAGTGAAAAATAATAAATTTTAATTAAAAACAACTTTTTTACTCAAAATAATTTATAGTGATAAATTATACTGTTGAGTGGTTTTAAAGTATAATTAGATTATATTTTCACCATTTAATACAATTTTGGTCATTGGACGTAATTTTACATTTAACTGGACATAAGCAAGTGTCAATCTTTTGATAGTTATTATTTCTTAAAAACACGCTTTTTGTTTTGACAACGAGAATTAATTTTAAATTAATTTATGTCACTTCTGTGTTTTGAATTTAGAAAAATGGATTCCATATTTATAATCAGAAGTTCCAAATTGTGTAAATATGTAACTTTTATTTTTAGACATTTTGAATAATTACTTCGGTAAATATTTTATTTACCATGGTTAAAGGGTAAATCCGGTAAATAAGGGTAAAAAATAATATTATAATAATATTAAATTACCCTAACACGTGTCCTAACCCTATTGGATGATACATTTATGACCATGGGCATATTTGGGTTGATTTTGGGACCCCATAGAGCCACTTGTAAGTGATAATGACACTTTATATTAATTAAGTTAAAGTAAATACAAAAATGACAAAAGCATATATCTTTTAGTAAAACAATTTTTACATAGGGTTATACATGTTATATCTTATACTATAAATATTAATTATAAATATAAAAATATTTCCTATATAATGGTATTTTATTTATAATTTTTATACATTTAATAATTAAATTTATTTATGACACGATGATGATGTAGTATTTTCCTTATTAATGAAAGAATCAAATAAATGGTATTATAAATGTTAAAATAAATATAATTTGAAAGTTTTGATAAAATTCACAAATTGTATAGGTTAATATGACATGTTAGTATTTATTAAATGAATTTATTTAGAATTAATAAAGTTTTTAGGACTTTAACAAAAATAAATTATTAAATAGTGTAAAAATTGACATAAACGAGTTTTTAAAACAAATATTATATTATTAATTGATATTCTATTACTAAAAAACTAATTTTCGGCCAAAAAACTTATATAATGATAGGTTTATCATTAATTAACCACTTGGGGTTCTCTTGGAAGTATATAGTAAGTTTATTAACCATATAATATAAAAATACAAAGAGACATGATAAATGTCAAACTATTTAACTAAGAGTTAAATCTAATTGATAAGGTTAATATAGTGACCCAACCTGTATAAAACATATTGGTTGAGTGGTTTTCTACTCATCCCCACCTTATACTTTAAATAATCCACTTTGGATCCATTATAAACCGAAAATTATTTTATTATAAAATAATATTTCTTGTTTTTCCTAAAGTGACCCTCACTCCTCTTATAAAAGGGCACTCCCCCTTCTCTCTAATTACCACCTTCAAAGACATTTTTCTCAGACAAAATCTTCCAAAATACCCTCTCAAATATCATCCATTCATCCTAAAGGCCTTTCTTTAGTCATAAATCCAACCTAAGGATCCCTTTTGATCAAATCAAAAGGAAGAACCCGAAGAAGAGGTAAATATTTCATCACCTCTTTCAAGTTAGTTTCTTCTTCCACTTCCTTTTTCTTTGTTGTTTCCATTATAAAATAATAACTCAAGTATCTTCTATGTAATGTGATGTTATTATAAATATGGTACATCCAAATTCATTATTCTAACCATCCCTTGAATTACATGTCACCATACGTGTGTACGTACGGCTTACCGTCTCCACGTCTTGGTGTAATTGTTATTCAATACATTATTATTTTGATGGGTATAATAATGATATTAATTTGATGTAAATAAAAAATATAACATGATAATGATTCTATATATATGATATAACATCCAATTATATATTATTTTAATATCAAAATAATGATATTGTCGCTCATACGTACGTACGGATTACCGTCTCCACAAACGCAATGAGATTCATTCCCCATCGTATCCATTCAAGACTAATTTTCATTAGATGATTAAAAATAATGTTTAAAGACTTTATATCATTCTGGATATTAATAATATAAATCCCATCCATAACAAATATGACTCACATAACAAAGAATATAAAGTAAAATGAATCCGTTAACACCCGAAACAACGATAATACTAAGATATTATTAACAAAGCAATGTTAAAAGATCATGTATGATATCATATTAATGTATATGATTCTTAAAAATTATTTCACCATTATAAAAGAGTTTAACCAACCCTCGACCAAGGAAAAGTACAAGGTAAGGGTTAATTCTACAATCTCTTCATTATCTGAGGTTGTTTATACATAATTATTTACTGAGACCGCTTTATCATCCACATCCATGTTTCTTAAAAATGTATTTAAAAACATTATTACTATTTTATAGACTATGGGTTAAAGTCATTTATACCCTTGTTTTACTTTTTATAAGATTTTTATAAAGGAATCTTTCCGCCGTTTTCCAAAAAAGGTCATTTTTAACCTTTTCGACAAAATTAAGATAAGAATGTTTTTTTTAACTTATATGGTGGGTGCGGATATTTTCTGCCGTTATAAAATCTTCTAAGATTACCTTAAAATATTATAAGAATATTTTCAAAGTAAATGTTTTATTTTATAATTATGTGACTTTTTAATTATTTAAAAAAAAGAGATATTTCTCTCAAAGAGTTTTGATTTCATCTATGTCAACATCCTTTGATGGATTTTAAGCTTATTTGAAGTTGATTTATTATGATACAAAACTTCCATATAGTATTGAAGGTTTTGTGATATATTTGACTATGGATGTGTTATTTTTATATCATTCATGGTTTAAGGATAAAGTATTTACATTTCGTATGCTAGTTTTAATACGAATGTTTATGTTATGTTTAAACCTGTTCATATGAAGAATGCATTGGACTTAGTAAGTGACAGGTGGAGCCTAATATAGTTCCTTGATGCATCGGTAGGTCTCATGATACAAATTAGTGTATTGGCACAAGGCCTTGATAAAATCTTATTTGTAGTCTTGGCATAAGGCCTTGACTATGTGGTTATGATAGTCTGGCATTATGCATTCCATTATTATGAAAGTGGTTATTGATATTGCATGTGATTATTCGACTATTATAATATCCATGTGAATAAGTAAATGGCATTATTTCATTTTATTTTTGCCATATTATGTTTAAGTTAAAGTTTAAAAGGATTTTGTTTTAGTTATACATTGCCTTAAATGTTTATGCTTATTTATGAAAGTTTTCACTATATTGTTATCCTTACAGAGAATCTAATCTCACCCCTTTATATGTTTTATTTTTACCAGGATGTGAAGAAGTGTTTTATGACTGACCTACATGGATAGTATGAGGGGATATTAGTTTGGACTATGGAGACTATGTTGTTGTAGTTTTTCAATTTATCATGTAATGTAATACATATGAATGTATCTAGTGTTTTCAAGGCTACTAAACTAATCGGTCTTTCGAGACTTGATCTTTTGTGATCATGTCGATGTTATGTAATAAGGCACCGAATCTGGGTAACTGGGGTCAGGGCGTTACAATATTTTTTCAAAAAGAAAGAGAATATTGAGAAATATATTGATTATTTGAAGAAATATCTTGAAGAAGAAAAGAATTGTAGTGAGAATTTGGAAGTGAAGCTAAAGGAAAAGTACGAAGAGTTGGGACTTGTCCAACAAAAGTTATTTGAAGCTGAATTGAGAAATACATGTTTCCAAAACTTTATCACTAAAATTAGTGGATGTTCTTGGAATTAGAAATCTGAGAAGGATCAACAAAAGTTACCTACAAAGGTTGATAAGAATAATTGAATTGTTTTTAAAAGAATAAAGTTGGGAATGTTATGTATGTGGCCACGACCAACAAGGGTGGGAATTCATAAGTCTCAAAGAACCCTGATTGCAATTTTTTTTTGAAACATTTTGAATCTATAAATGTTTCCAATACTTCTAATTCTGATATTTTAGAAAAGAAAAGGAAGAATATGATTGATAACAGAAAGGTTGGTTAATTGGAAAAGAAATAGAATAAGGTGGATGAGAAACACGTTCACCATTATGGACAGTATTGAAGTTTCAGAGGAAAATACTACTTTTATAGATATTGCTGGTATTGTGGTGGATTTAGGCATACAGAGAATATGTGTTGGTTCAACCAATGATACTAATATTATTCCACATGTTATGGAAGTCATGGTTTGAGGGAGAGTCAATTCTCTCAAAAGAAGAAGCATGATAAGGTTGTGTTGAAGAAATCTGAGAAGAATGAAGTAAAGATTGAAAATAGGTTCCAACCATTGGAAACTATTTGTGAAAAGTGTTATCAACCTATAAATATTGAGAAAGTATGTCTTGTTTTTTTATCAGCGCAATAAAATATTCTTAAAAATTCTAAAAATTCGGATGTTTTAGAAGTCACGAAAGACAAATCTGCTAAATTTCGAAATAAAGAGTGCTTAGTTGTTTGTCCAGAACACATTGACCTAACTAGGAAAATAGATGAATCACAAAATAAAGTTAGGAAGAAGCAAACTTTTGAAGATATGATAAATGATGACAAAAAGGTATCAATAGATAGTGAAGATGAGCAACAAGGGTATGATATCAAAACTTGTTCAACCATCATTCCAGATCAAAATATAGGAATGGACAACATGGAACAAACTAATTGTAACAAGGATGTTTCTAAATATGAAGAAAATTTTTCATCATCATTATAAGATTTTACAGATAAGAATAAATCTATTAAAAAACTCGAGAAGGATGAACATAAGTAAGAAATCATATCAAATGAAAAATCTAAGATGAAGAAGAAGAAGTAAAGACTGAGAGAGGATTCTCAGTCTGTTTTTTGTTTCTAACAAACAATTGAGGTACCTCCTTATTTTCAATATCTTTTTATACTTGTGCTAACAAGTAGGTAATTGAAGGAGTGTAAATAAGGAATGTAGAATTGATTATTCTCTTACTTTTCTTGCAAGATAAAGTAATGAGGATGCCAAAAATTTGTTTTGATAAGTTGTGTTTTTATACATATGAACTTTCTAATGTGTTCATTGAGATGGGTGTAGGTTACTTTTATCTTAGAATAATTCCTTCAAGGTTTTCTCCCAATCATGAGAATGTTGAATGAAGTATGGAAAAGTTATTACATGAAAGTTATGGAAAACATTGATCACCTTGATTATACACTCTTGTTTTCTACACTAGGTTCACCCACGTAGACTTGGAGTTGTTTAGTTAATGGTTATTTATTTAGAAAATCATGTGATACCCTTTTTAAAGAAAATTCCCAACCTCTATAAATGGAGATCATTTAGAAATTAGGGATAAATTTATCATGATGGCCCCATTGAATTTGGTTGTCAATTAGGGGGGAGATAAGAGAAAGGGAGAAAAAAATAGGGGGAGAAAGAAAGGAAACAATACCACTAATTGTTTTTATTGAAGTGTTTTAAGTGGGTATTGACAAAAAATAAAAAGGGGGAGATTGTTAGGCCCAATTTTTATTTTGGTTGATTTTTTTTTTCAATCGATGAGTATACTGAAGAAAGAAAGGATGTTGATGAATGAGAATTCAGAATGAAAGGGATTGAAAGAAGTGTTTATTTTGTGGGTGATAGGTTTTTCTTGGAAAGAAGAAATGTATTCCAATTCGATTCACTTTGTTTTTGGAAACAATTGTTCTATTGGTGGTATTGATAGAAACAGGAATCACTATTAAAGTCTATTATAATGCGAAGAAGCATATTTGAAAGTGAAAACATCTTGCTGGAAGTAGATGGTCATCGGATTTACTCTAAATACAATGAGAAATACGTGTTTGTTTTTCTAAAGAATCAGAGTCACTATGACTACGATTGAATCAATTGTGATGATGCTTTGCTGATTTTTATTTCATATAAATCATGGGTTGTAATGAAAACTTGTGATGCAATCTTGATAGAAGAAAGGGGGGGTGAAAGAAATGTTGCCCATCAGAAAAGAATCGTATTTATATTTGTTTTCAAAACAATCAGAAAAGAATAGAATTCAGATTTTTTTTCAAAATAATCATACAAGAATCATATTCAAATTTATCATATCCAGATGGCAGAGAGAAATAAGTGGTACCGATTGTTTTTCAAAACAATCAGAAAATAATTGTATCCAGGTTGAAGAGGTGGTGTCGATTGTGTTTCAAAACAATCAAAGTGGTACCGATGGAAATGTGGTGTTGATGAAAGTGGTACCGATGAAAAAGTGGTGCCGAAGGAAAAGGAGGTGCCGATGAAATGGGTGATGCCGATGGGAAAGGTGATGTAGATGGAAAGTGGTTCTGATCTAAGTGGTGCCGATGGAAGAGGTGATACCGATGGAAAGTGGTTCCGATCAAAGTGGTGTTGGTGGAAGAGCTAATGTCGATGGAATATGGGACGCAGATTTTTTTTCAAAACAATCATATTCAGGTAGAATAAAAGGAAAGATATGGCATCAATTGAGAATGAATCACATTTAGATTATTTTGTATCGTATCTAGGCAGATCTTCATTATCAGATTGTTTTCAGATTGTATCGTATCCGGGTAGATCATTGTTTTCAGATTGTATTGTATTGTATCTGGGAAGATCATTATTTTCATATTGTAATGATTGTAACCAGCAATCGTAACTAGAAATCGTAACCAGAATGATCGTAACTAGAAATGATCGTATCCAGAATGATCGTATCTAGAATGATCCTATTCAGGATAATCGTATCCAGACCATTTGTATTAAAAAAAGATCATGTTTGGGTTGAGATGAAAATAAAGAAGCAAGAACTAATGGAAAGTTACAATACTTTACAATTGAATTCAGATGATTCTAAAGCTGATCCTCAATGCATTCAAAGTCATGAAGGAAGTCGTGATTCAAGCACAGGTTTTGAATGTGATGATGTGTTTTCTCAATTGGGTCAAGAGAAAAGAAAAGAAAGTGGATATTGATGGATGAATTTTCAAGGGGGTCCTTTTATTTAAAAGAGTGATTATATCTCAAGTGGAGAAGTAAATTTCTTCAAAAACATTCAATTGGTATGGTATCAAGCATTGTTTTGAAGAAATCAGCATGAAATAATTGGATTTAGATGATTGGACCCATGTATTGCTCATAAATTGTAATCATATTGATGATTGAAATAGGATTCTAAAGAAAAAGAGGTGCAGATTATAGAAGTTTTGAGAAGAATCGAGAAGTGTTGACGAAGTCATAATTACTCCTAGATTTCAGGAGAAATTCAGATTTAGGTGAATTTAATTGAGTAGGAAAGGGTTTTGGGATTCCCTCCTAAACATGTTTTGGGTCACCTATAAAAGGCGTGAAGTACATTATACTTGTGTGACGACAAAGTACTATTCATTGTATTCGAGAGAGAAGCTCTGAGTTTTTAGAGATAGAAAGTGGTACCATTTTGTTTTGTATTGAAGACAATTCAACGAGGAATAAGTGAAAGAGAATAAAAAAGATTGTAATGATTGTATTTGGGTTATCATTGTATTAAGGATTTATCGTATTTAGTGAATCATTATTTTCAACTTGTCAATTGTATTTGGATGCTTTTGGTATTGGGATGAATTAATCGGCTTCGGGATTTCCATACTGGGTATCTTCGTATTGGGTTTATCAGACTAAGGAAGTATTTTATTCTGAATTGAAGTAGTTCCAATTCATTTGTATTTCATTCTATCAGGAAAATAGGACTTGAGTAATTGTACTCAAAGAATCGTACTGGGAAAATCGGACTTGGCATTCAGGCTGATTTCTTTATCAAAGTCCTTTTAGGTTCTTACCTTTCTTTTGGGTAAGTAATTAATGAACTTTATTTCAATTGAATATATTTGTTTACTTGAAAAGAATCGTAGGTAACATGATTTGTTATGAAACAATTATATTACCCTATTTTTCTAAGAGGGTGCACATGCACTAGTGGGATTGTTTCATAATTCTACACGATTGTAAGGGTACTTCCTACTCATTGTAATCCAAGGATTGTTTTATTAGTGGATTATATGGTATTGGATCATTTACAAACCATACCAAGGATGTAGCTATTATTATTGAATAGTGAACCTTGTAAATCTTTGTGTTCCTGTGGATGTGTGTTGAGTTTGTTTTCAACAGGAAATTGAAATCTCTAATAGGAGGTGAAGGTTGTTTCAATTGAAATGAAACATAAAAAGAAAAGATTAGCACTGATTCACCCCCTCCCCCTATCAATGATACATTACTCCAACTGGGCACTTTTAAAGAGTATAGTTTCCAACTGTCATATTGACCAATGGTTATATAACAGTCAAAACCCAACAGTCTCATTTCAATTATACTCACTTCATTAATAAAGGGATATAGTTTTGTTAAGTACAAAAATAATATAACATAAATTTTCAAGAAACAATTATTATTCAAAAAGTTTAGTTCATTGCAGAGGAAGGATATTTAAAGGATATTATTAGAATATCTATACTAAAAATAGAGTGATAGAGAAGATAACCCAAAAAGAAAGAATTGGGTTTGAGAATCTTCTTACCTTAAATCCCACGTTATTTCATCATTATTATGCCTCTTAAATAATAAACTTTGGTTTATTAAAACATGGATAAAAAAATTAATTATATTAATTTATGTCACTATTTATCAATTATAATCATTGGATTATATTCTTTAATTCTCTTTGTTAAAGGGGAAGCGTTTTGATATCATGTTTTCCTTAAAAATTTCCCAGTTTTCATTGATCTCGCTATTTT
Source organism: Viscum album (assembly GCA_963277665.1). Lineage (NCBI taxonomy): Eukaryota > Viridiplantae > Streptophyta > Magnoliopsida > Santalales > Viscaceae > Viscum > Viscum album. The sequence continues at coordinate 1,630,868,206 of OY728155.1, read as the reverse complement.
TGTTCAAGATCATTTATACATAAGTAGAATTAATTTAAAAAATATTAAAAAATATATTTATACATTTATATATCATAAATAATTTATTATAACCATATATAATTTTTTGATAATAAAATAATTAGAAACATCCTCGTTGGTGGTTAACCAAGCATTAACGAGGCATTTTCCAAAGTGTGAGCGCGAGATGTATAATATGTGTTTATTTTAAAAATAACATTTTTGTAGTATATTAACATTATCAAGATCATGTCAACATACTTTATAATTGGTTTAATATGGTTTTAAATAGAAAATAAGAGGAGGATTTGAAATTAGAAAGGAAAACAAAATAAAAGGATGAAAGGACATTACCTCTTTCTTGAAGTGATTCCTTTTCTATGGCCCTTAACTTCTTGAATTATTGAAGTTAGATTACTCCAGAACTTTGCTAAGGATTTTTAGGGGGTTTATATAGAGGATTTTGGTATATTTTTTCTTTTTTAAGTGGGGAGGAGTGGTTTTCCAAGGGGAGGGATGGGGTTATTTATACTTGAGGAGAGGGGTATTTTTTGAATAAAATATTGAATAAAATACTATATCAAATGTAAACCGTGTAATAGTAAATTGTTGACACTATGAATCATATATAAATAAAATAAAATGGTTTTAGGACTTTAAACTCATTTATAATTCAAAATCATTATTTTTATAAAATGGAATGTGGAAAAAATGAAAAATTGATATTTTAAGAGAATACTTTTGACTTTAGACTTTGGAAAATAATTTTTAGGTTTTGAAATTATGTTTATTGTTTTTAAATGACCCATTTATCTTATTAAATTGTTTTGAACCAAAATAAACAATTTATTATTTATAAATTCATTATTGAATCATCATTATATCATAAAACATGCGGTATTTGAAAACCAGTATTTTTACTATTCACATAAAAATTAAAGTATTTCAAAAAATTACCAAAAAATCACCCTTATAAATTTTCGACGTGCTTATTTCAAAAAAAAAAATATTTTATCAAAATAATTTTCTAACATATTTTATGTTAATTTTTTATATAAAAAATATGGTTTTTATGAAATACCTTAAAATATAATTTTTTAAAAATGTGCTTATATTTTCTTTGAGTTTTTAGTCTTGATACTTATTTTATGCCATTATAATATTTATATTTACTTAAATTACTCATGATAAATATTATTAATATTATATTTTATTATTTTGATGTCATATTACTATTCTAATGGTCGAGTTACTATTCCCAATCGTCGGTTTATTATTTATAATGGTTGGGTTATTATTCCAATGGTCACGTTATTATTCCAATGATCATATTTCCTCATATAAATATCACATAATTCCTTCTTTCAAAATTCAATACAATTACTCCCAAGGTTATATATTTTTCTATTCTAAAATTTTGATTGGTTTACTAATATTTTGTTTCTTTTACATAGTGTTTCTCGTGGGGGCAATGATCTTAGTAGATTGGGGAAATCCATATTTTCCCATTAGAGTTTTTTTTATATTTTTATCTCCTTGTAATGTTTTTCATTTTCATGGGTTTAGTTTCTAATTAATGCAATGTTCTCTATTATTTAAATAATTTTTTTGGTTTATTTATGTGTTTTATATGTATAATACTATATAATATAATATAACATGCATTTACTTTAAGAAAAAATATCATTTATAAACTCTGGGTTGTTACAGATTCGTTATTGGTTGATAATGATGATCATCCATCCTACAAGGAGGTGGTAGGGATCTTGGATGCTACAAGATTGCAAGAAGTCATGAATTCTATGATGGATTTCATATATCAAAACCATGTTTAGGTTCTGATCGATCCACTCATTAATGTTTTTTAGTTTTAAATGGTTTTTCAATAGAAATCTAGACATGAAATGTAAAGTAAATACCTATAAATCACGACTAGTGACTAATGGGTTTAGACAATGGAATGGCATTGGCTACAAAAAAAACATTTTCTCTAATTTCCATGTTTAAATCCATCAGAATTTTACTTTCCATAGCAACTTACCATGACTATGAGATTTTTCAAATGGATATCGAAACCACATTCCTTAATGGGGACTTTTAGGAGGATGTGTACATGACATAACTTGAATGGTTTGTGTCTATAGGAAATTACAAAAAGGTATGCAAGTTACATGGATCCATTTATGGATTAAAGCAAGCATACGGGTCATGGAACATTTGATTCGATAAATCCATGAAGGAATTTGTTTTCATTAAGAATGAATGTGGGACATGTGTTTACAAGTGGTTTATTGGGAGTATGATTTTTTCATAGTAGTATATGTTTATGACATATTACTAATTGGAAACAATATACCATCCTTACAAGAGGTTAAGTCATGGTTTAGAAAGTGATTCTCCATGAAGGACTTAGGTGAAGAAGTATGCATTCTAGGGATCATGATCATGCATGATGGATCCAAGAGGCTTCTTGGACTGAGTAAAGGTATATAGATTGACCAAATACTAAAGCAATTAAATATAGAACAATACAAGAGAGGATTGGTTCCAGTGTCACATGGTATACATCTTTCTAAGAAAATATGTCCTAAGACACAATAGGAAATGGAAATAATGAGTAAGATATTATACGCTTCTACGATAGGATCTATCATGTATGTCATGTTATGTATAAGGCTTGATATTTCCTATGATTTGAGAATGGTAGGTATATTTCATGCATATCCAGGTGAAAAGCATTAGACTATTATTATGGATATCCTTAAGTATCTAAGGTGATCCCTTATGGATATATCCTAGAAGTTAAACCTTTGAGGGGTCTCATGGAAGGTCTCTAGATCAAGTCTCCTTGAGTAATTATGGGTGCAGTTATTATATTTGTTTCTTTGTAATCCCCCTCCTCCAAATTGTTGTATCTAATTATATGAGGTGAACTAAGGATATGTTCATAGTGCATAGAGGAGATAAATATTTAGTCATCAAGGGTTACAAAAATGCTAGATTTTAGACAGATCAGAATGATATAAAGTCATAGTCAGGATGTGTCTTTTGTCTCAACCAAGGAGTTGCGATCTAGAAGAGTTCAAAGAAGCCAGTTTTCATTGATTCTACAGCAAGGTCTGAGTATATTACAACTTCTGATACATCTACGGAAGAAGTTTATATTCACAACTTTATCCAATATCTTGATTTGGTACATAGTAGTAAAGATCCTATCATAGTTTACTGTGATAATATTACAGTGGTGGATCTCTCCAAAGAGCTAAGTTCACATCAAAGGTAAAAGAACATACATTAGAAGTTTCATCTCTTGATATTTTTTTCAATGAGCTGAAGTTGTGGTGAGTAGAGTATCCACATACAAAAACATGGAGGAGCCCTTGAAAAGGGATTTATCTCAGAAAAGACATGAGTATCATATGAGAGCTAGTGGAAAAAAAATATTGTATGTTGGCTCTAGTGAAAGTGGTAGTCTGTTTGATTTGGTACCCTAGAAACGACTTTTTGAGAACTTGATTACATGTTTTATTATTAATAAAGTTTTATTATCATGTAATTATTGTTCCTCTATATGAAATTTACATGTTCTATTGTCCTAAGAATGTATTTCATGCTAATAGGTCATAGCGGTTTCCCACTATGATGAGAACATGGAGGTGTGATGATAATATTATTGAATATAGTCTTATGGATGGATTATATTATATGATGGGAAACAGAAGATGCAGTCTATTGGGAGTAGGAGGCTCATATGATGTTGAGACACCTTCTCATGGTTTTCTCCCTTAGTAATCTCTAAGATAGAAGGTTATGAGAACATAGACATCAATAGGAAATCCACATGTCCATGTGTCATTGGATGTTCCTATCTATGGATGTATGTATTGATCCTTAGACTTTAATATTTTCATTAATGGATATCATGACTTTCACACTTTGATGTATTGATGAAAACTATGATGACATATGTTCATGGTCAGGTAGAATATGTTGGGTTCATCCCAAGGGGTATTGCATTAATAGATAATGTAAGAAAGGATTTATCCCTTCTATCCCTTTACAGAGGATGATATCTCATGACCTTTGATGGGAATGGAACTACCTACATAAATCCCTGGCCATGGTGTTCGGTGGGTGAGTTCATTTCCAAAAATTCAAAGAAATAGACATTGATCAAATAGGTTGGTGGCACCATCATACAACCTACTTGATTAAAAATATTGTGATAAAAAGATTATATTACACAGTAAGCATTCATGGGAGGTCGAATGTCATTGCAATGTTAACTTCTTTCTTTATGGGTTCCTTAGTGTGTTGCTAGATGCTAGCCTTAAAATTTAGGAGGTTATACCTAATTCCACTGAGAAAGAGGCCTAGAGGGTCACACGCTAAGTGTATCTATAATCTTAGTTAAATTCTCATATTTAATTTAACAAGATGGAATAAATAATATTTATTCGAGTTTAGTTGATTTCCATGATTTAATCAAAAGTTATTTGAAAGGATAAGTGAGTTAATTAATAATAATAAATATTTTTTTGCAAGGTTTAGTGAATATAATATTTATTATATTTATTGATGAATAATGTAGTGGTATTTATTTATTAAATAAATAGTCATTTTTAAAGAATTGGTAAATATCTGCGAGGGAAAGAGGACCAAACTTAATAGTCCAATTAGAAATGATGAAATTGATATTTATTTATATTCTTAAAGTTATTTCACATGTCATGCGATAATTATTATTATTATTATTATTATTATTATTATTATTATTATCATTGGATATGGGGTCAATTAAGAATATTAAATTTGGTAAGGGGCTTGTGTGCTATTTATCAACCCTAAACCTTCCATAATAAATATCCAATTATAACATTTTCCATAATGACTTTTGGTGTGCACAATGGATGGAGATAGACTATCTCAAGACCTAGAGAGAGATCTAGAGATCTAGAATACACTCTATATTCCTCCTCTCTCAAGCCTTAGAGAGAACAATAAGATTTTTTCCTCTAAGAAGAATCAACACGTGATCAACCACGAACAATGCATGTAGTCAGGATCGATCGTGCTAGCACCTAACGATTCTATGGTGATGTTCATAGATTGAGGTACACATGTGGATCACTCCTAAAGGAATTATGCACTTGGATCCTGCAGTGGAATGACGGTATGATGAGATCTAGTCCACTGGATCATCAATGAAGAGAGAACTACAAGTTGAGGTAATTATATATCTACACATAAATTAATTATAAATTACATGTGAAGATTCTCCTTTTCTGGTTCCGATATTTTAACGTATTCAAGTAATCTACATTTTTTTCATTGGACATGAAGTTTTAATCATGTGCGTTAATGATTACATGTAAATTAAGACTAAAAGTTGAGTTAGTCATGCCATATAAGGTGTTTCTGCTATGCCCGAGACCTACACCTTAAAGAACATTGACACCGAGATTTGTGGGAGCTTTGATGAAGACTAACTGTAATATCTTCAGAGGCATTCAATGGAAGTTGACTGAGATTTAAAGAATGTGGAAGATACGAAGCTTGGAGATCGATATCATCAGAGAAGGGATGGTTATATAAAGATCGGGTCCATTCAAAGATCGGTGCTAAAGATAATTTGAAAGAAGAAAATATAGAGAGTCTAACCTGTAAATTTCGGTAGATCCATGAAGTCCAAGAGAAGTCGTGATTTTGGAGGTTTTTCAAAGAAGTGGGAAAAGTGATTGTCATTCAGAGGATTGCTAAGCTGAGGAGGCTAAACACCAGAGTTTTGAAAATTACGAATTTTGGACGTTAATGCCCAAAAATTGAGGGAGTGAGCAAAAAATGATTTTTTTTTACTAAAGATGCATGGGGGAAGATCAGAATTGTTGGAAAAGCAACTGAAGGGAAAAAGTGTTCTTTCTCACTTTGGTTGGAGGGATTATTGTAACTGGGGGGAAGCGGCATAATTTCTTATTAGGTGATAGTTGGAGCTTATCGGGAGATAGCACATTTGTATTCACCTATGTTATAGAGTGGATATCTATAGCCCAAGATAATAACCGAACACGACAAAGAGTATGTGGACACAATTGTATCAAATCTTGTAAAAACTTGTGCTTCTTTCATTTACTTTTATTAGTACAATATACAGGTGAGGGTGAGATAAAAGTTAAGAGGATCAAACTCTAACAATCTGCAGGTGTTTATTTTAGGGTTAATGAAAATTGTAAAAAGAGCACCACTGATTCACCCACCCCAGTGGTATTCCTGAGAACTTCAATTGAGATGTTTATTATATATGTATGTATTACATTGCATTGTTTACTATTCATTTGTACAGTGGTGGATGATGGCGCATATATTAGGTGACAAGTTATATTAAGAGGTAATGTATCCTTACATTTTGTGTGGATATCTTAACACAAGTCGCTAGCTCATGACCTATTGGAGACAAGTTTAGAAAGTTCACTAACCAATGTGTTAGACGGGACGAAAACAATTTTTATCACAGATAAAAGCATATGAAAAGCCCCTAAGGTGCAGCTCAATGGTAGTTGCCCTTGTGGGTCTCAGCGAGGTCTCGAGTTCGATTCTCGCCGAGTACATCCCTGCATTGTATGTTGTCTGTTTTCTATGTAATGTAGCTCCCTTCCATGAATAAACTGAGGCTTCAGACTCAACTTTTAAAAGCATATGAAAATTACAAAAACAAATACTCAAATAGAAACATTAAGTAATCGATCGACAAATAATTAAAAAATAAAATCATAACAATCAGCCCAATTATATCAAAAATTGTTTTGGCTATAACATTTCAACGCAACATAAATATTTTTCAGAAATAGACGATAATAAAAAGAATAATAACCATAAAACAAATGAAAGATCATATCACAACTATAATTGAAAAAATCAAAGAAATGCTCGATATGAACTTAAAGAGATAAGATAATCCCAATGTGTTTTGAAAAAACACATCTCAATAAAACACGTGTAAATTTATTAAAACTTGATTTTTTTTAAATTACGAATAGCTATATATTTTGGGGAAAATAAAATATCAGACCCAATACAAGTCATCCAACAATTCAAATATTTAGACCTTTGGGGGTGTGAAGAATGGACGATGCAATAAAAAACTATAAGAAAATGGATTTATTGGTAAGTTTTTATACATTCTAAATGTAATTAAACTTGTAAGTGATGTGATTATAATTAAGAATAACTATTATAAATGAAATAAAAATTATGAATATGATACAATTGAAACATAATTAAATTAGTGAATAAATGATAGTTTGGTTGTTTATTAACAAATCTACAAGAATTCACAACAGACTACCTAAAATCTTTCATTTTAAATTTATAGTTTTGCCAAATCCATAATATGTGAAGAAAAAACCTTTTACACCACTTTCTCAAATTTGGTCAAAATTTGGATTTTATCGATATTTTAAAAAATAAATAATTTCCAAAATTAAAATGCAATAAATAATAGCCATATCCACGACATTACAGCGATAAACACATTTCCAAATTTGAGATTAATGTAAGAAATTTACGGGACCATGCCATCGTCTTCCCGGCGGATTGGATTCATCAGGTACAGGAGGACGGAGCAAAACCAATCTCCTTCCCTATCAAATCGAACTCCCACAGATGGTTCTGCTGCATTATATTTCCAATAATCGACCTCTTCTGCCCAACCGCCGGCGCGATCCCCAGGCACCTCGCCTCCCCGGCGCCCACGTCCATGAGGTAGCTCTTCGGCGGCGGCTCCAGCCGCGCCCCGCCGTCGAAGTGCACCGCCAGCTTCGGCGCATCCGCTTCGCTGAACCCAGAGGCGTTGAAGCAGATCGTCACCCCCGGGATGTCCAGCTCCAGCGCCGGGAACCCGGCCAGGAAGGGGGCCAGCGCCGCCGCCACGGCCCCGTAGACGGGCTCCTCCAGGAACGTCAGGCTGGTGCCGGAGTCCAGCGGGATCTCGCCGGCGACGAGATCCCAGACGCGCGGCGGGATGTGGAGGGGCTTACCGTCGACGGAAATGCCGGTGACGTTGACGAGGGGGCCGCACTCGTGGGGACGGAAGTTGATGAACTGCATGCCGGCGCGGCAGCCGCCGGCGGGGCACCGGCCGGGGCCGCCGCCGAGGGTGAGGTAGCTGGACACGTTCTGGGGGCTCATGTGGTCGACCAGGCAGTAGGAGTAGGTGCCGCCGAAGCGGAGGGTCGCGCGGCGGGCGAAGGAGAACTTGCTGAAGCCGAGGCCGAGGAGGCCGCCGACGGCGCTGAAGTCCCCCCTCCCCGGCGACTGGCTGCATCCCACCAGCACGTGCGGCAGCTTCCGGCCCGTGGTGTTGATGAGGTCCAGCGTCACCGTCTCGTTCGCGAAGATGCCCTGCGACGTGGCTCCGTCCATGTAACTGAAATGGTAGGCGCAGGGAGAAGACGGCGTCGGGCAGTCGGTGAGGGAGAACATATTGCTGAGCGAGACCTTGCACATCGCCGACGAGCAGGGGACGGTTCTGAAGGAGGAGGACTCGTCCGGGAGGAACTCGAGGCCCGGGCGGTGGAAGGGCTGGTGGGAGCCGCCGGGCCGGCACTTCACCCAGGTGAGGTCGCTGCCGGTGTCGACGAGCATCGACACCCGCTGCGGCGGGGTCCCCACCATGATCGTCACCACGTACTGCGCGATCCCCAGGTCCACCGCCGATCCCATCCGCAGCTCCCCGGAGTGGGGGCCGTCGGGGTTCGTGCCCGGTCCGCCGCCGCCGACCTCCTGCCCTCTCCTCCTCCACGAGCTTTGCCGATATCCGTCTATGCGGACCAGCTCCTTGAACCGCTCCAGCTTCGACGGTTTAGGTGTTTCTCCGAGCAGCCGGTCGTCGTGTCGGTGCATCATCTCCAGCCTCACGCTCTCGCCGCCGGCGGCGCCATTGATGACGGAGATCAGGAAAATCGGCGCGCAGAGCAAAGGCAAACCCCATTTTCCCATCTGATTTATGAAGAAAATCTTCAGAAATGGAGGATGATTACCAAATACTCCGTCGGAGCTTCATGGATGGGAAAAATTGAGCTCGTATTCTCTTGACTGGTTTAGTAAAATTGTTTCATCCTTACAATCAACGACGGGATTGACGGGATTGGAGGAAGATTGGCGGAGGTGATTGAAGGTGCGCCTCAAATAACTCCGATCCATCGGATTTACGTCCGGTTTTATCATTTTTGTTTTTTAAATATAATAAATATGAATGTATTTTGTTAATAGATTGAATTATAAGGAATCATTAATGTGTATAAATACAGATAATGCGTAAATATTGAGTATGACTTAAAATTCTAGAGTTTTATTATTTATGTTTTCATATTACAATTTGGATGAGAGATTATTTATATAAATCAATTCTTATCTTCTTTTTTTTTTACGTCTCTTATTTATTTATTAACCATGCCATCATATTTATAAACAAAACCTGATGATTGGGAGCACATACAAGTGGCGATTTGCAAAGAAACAGATACAGGGACAACGACATGAAAAAACTTTTTCCCTAACCTCGTATTGTCTCTTGTTGGTTTGGAAACTTGTTTCATCTGTACAACCAATGACTAGACTGGAGAAAGATCAATAATTGTGCTCGAATGTGCAATCTTTGGCCTCAAATAACTTGTATCGTTCAGGTGGCGTTTTCTTGCGTAAAGTCGCATGTGTGTTGGGTCCCGTTTGATAGTAGGGAAAATGAATTTATGTTTTTGTTTTATAAATAAAATAAATATGGATGCATGTAGTTAATGAATTTAAAGATCAAATTGACTTTTGAGAAATCATTAATGTATACAAATATAAATAATGCATAAATATTGAGTATGGACTAAAATTCTAGAGTTTTCATATTTATGTTTTCCTATTATAATTTGAATGAGAGATTATTTATATAAATCAATTATTATCTTCTTCTTTTTTATATCTCTTATTTATTTATTATGCCTTCCTTCATATTTATAAAGAAAGTCCGGCGATTTTGAGCGGATACAAATGGCGATTACGAAAACGTCATGGAAGCTCCACTGATGGGAATGGTGCGTTTGCAAAAAAACAGATACGGGGACAACAACAGGAAAAACCCTTTTCCCTAACCTCGTATTCATTCTAACTAGTTTGGTGAAATTGTTACATCCATATAATCAATGGAGGACTGGAGGAAGACGGATGATTGTGCTGAAAGATGCAATCTTGACCCTCAAATAACTTGTATCCATCGACTAGTTTTTTCCCGCGTAACGCCACGTGTGTGTTGGGTCTAGTTTGATGTAAAAGAAAATGAATTTCATTTTTTATTTTAAAAATGAAATAAATATGGATGCGTTTAGTTGATGGATTTAAATTTCAACTTGACTTATAAGGAATCATTAATGTATACAAATATAGATAATGCATAAATATTGAGTGTGAACTAAAACTCAAATGAAATCTTTAATATTCTGTTTTTACATCTCTTATTTATTTATTATGTTGGCCTTCAGATTTATGACGAAAGACTGACAAATAGGAGCTGATACAAGCGACGATTGCAAAAAACATCATGGGAGCTCCATTGATGAGATTAGTGCATTTGCGAAGAAACAAATACTAGGATGACGACGAGATAAAGCTCTTTTCCTGACCTCGTATTATCACTTGCTGGTTTGAAAAAATTGTTTCATTCGTACAATCAATGACGGGATTGGAGGAAGACATGTGGTTGTGCTGGAAGGTGCAATCTTGGCCCTCAAATAACTTGTATCCATCTGCTGACATTTTCCCATGTAACGCCACGTGCGCATTGTGTCATGTTTGATTTTTGGGAAAGTGAAATTCATTTTTGTTTTATAAATATAATAAATATGGATGCATGTAGTTTATGAATTTAAAGATCAAATTTACTTATGAGGAATCGTTAATGTAAATAAATATAGATAATGAATATAAATATTGAGTATGACCTGAAATTCTTGAGTTTTATTTTTTATGTTTTCATATTATAATTTGAATGAGAGATTATTTATATAAATCAAATATTATCTTATTCTTTTTTTACATCTCTTTTTTATTTATTATGTGTGCCTTCAGATATATAAAGAAAGTCTGGCGATTTGAATCTGACACAAGTGACGATAATGAAAAACGTTGTAGGAGCTCCATTAATGGGCTGGTGCATTTGCCAAGAAATAGATATTGGGGAAAATGACGGGAAAAACCTTTTCCTTGACCTCATATTCTCTCTTGCGGGTTTGAAAAAATTGTTTCATTTCGTACAATCATTGGTGGGACCGGAGAAAGACACATGATTGTGCTGGAAGGTGCAATCTTGGCCCTCAAATAACTTGTATCCATCGGGTGGTGTTTTCCCACATAACATCGTGTGCGTGTTGAGTAATGTTTAATATTAGGAAAAATGAATCTCATTTTTGCATTATAAATAAAATAAATTTGAATGCACATAGTTAATGAATTTAAAGATCAAATTGACTTATGAGGAATCATTAATGTATACAAATATAGATAATGCATCAATATTGAGTATGGACTAAAATTCTAGAGTTTTCTTAATATAATTTGAATGAGAGATTATTTATATAAATGAAATATTTAATATTCTTTTTTTACATCTCTTATTTATTTATTATGTCTGGCTTCAAATTTATGAACAAAGCCTTGCGAACTGGAGCGGATGTAAGTGGCGATTATGAAAACCATCGTGGAGCTCCATTGATGGGATTGGTGCATTTGCGAAGAAACAAATACTAGAACAATGATGGGAAAAAGCTCTTTCCCTGACCTCTTATTATCTCTTGCTAGTTTGGAAAAATTGGTTCATTCATACAATCAATGGCGGGATTGGAGGAAGATGGATGATTGTGCTGGATGGTGCAATCTTGACCCTCAAATAACTTGTATCCATCGGCTGACATTTTCTCGTGTAACGTCGTGTGCGCATTGTATCCCATTTGATATTAGGGAAAATGAATTTCATTTTTGTTTTATAAATATAATAAATATGGATGCATGTTGTTAATGAATTTAAAGATCAAATTTACTTATGAAGAATCCTTAATGTATATAAATATAGATAATGAATAAATATTGAGTATGACCTAAAATTCTTGAGTTTTATTTTGTATGTTTTCATATTATAGTTTGAATGAGAGATTATTTATATAAATGAATTCTTTAATATTATTTTTTTACATATATTATTTTTTATTATTTATGCATTCAAATTTATGAAGAAAGCATGGTGAATTGGAGCAGATACAAGTGATGATTACGGAAGACGTCGTGGGAGCTCCATTGATTGGGATGGTGCGTTTGTGAAGAAACATATATAGGGACGACAACATGAAAAAACTTTTTCATTGACCTCGTATTCTCTCTTGTTGGTCTGAAAAAATTGTTTCATCTGTACAATCAATGGAGGGACTAGAGGAAGACGAATGATTGTGCTGGAAGGAGCAATCTTGACCCTCAAATAACTTGCATCCATCGGCTGGCGTTGTCCCGTGTAACACCGCGTGCGTGTTGGGTCTCATTTGATATAATGGAAAATGAATTTCATCTTTTTTTATAAATTAAATAAACATGGATTCATGTAGTTAATTAATTTGAAGATCAAATTGACTTATGAGGAATCATTAATGTATACAAATATAGATAATGCATAAATATCGAGTATGGACTAAAATTCTAGAGTTTTATTATTTATGTTTTCTTATTATAATTTGAATGAGATATTATTTATATAAATGAATTCTTTAATATTATTTTTTTACATCGCCTATTTATTTATTATGTATGCCTTCAGATTTATGAAGAAACCCCGGTGAATTGGAGCGGATACAAGTGACAATTACGAAAGATGTCATGGGAATTCCATTGATGGGACTGACGCATTTATAAAGAAACAAATACAAGAACGATGATGGGAAAAAGCTCTTTCCATGACCTCGTATTATCTCTTGCTAGTTTGGAAGAATTGTTTCATCTGTACAATTAATGGCGGGATTGAAGGAAGACAAATGGTTGTGCTGGAAGGTGCAATCTTAGCCCTCAAATAACTTGTATCCATTGACTGACATTTTCCTGTGTAACGCTGTGTGCGCATTGTGTATCGTTTGATATTAGGGAAAATGAATTTCATTTTTGTTTTATAAATATAATAAATATGGATGCATGTTGTTAATGAATTTAAAGATCAAATTTAATTATGAGGAATCATTAATATATATAAATACAAATAATGAATAAATTTTGAGTATGACCTAAAATTCTAGAGTTTTTTATGTTTTCATATTATAATTTGAACGAGAGATTATTTATTTAATATTATTTTTTACATCTTTTATTTATTTATTATGTCTGCGTTCAGATTTATGAAGAATGCTTGACGAATTGGAGCAGATACAAGTGATGATTACGAAAGACATCATGGGAGCTCCATTGATGGGAATGATGTGTTTATAAAGAAACAGATACGGGGACGACGACACAAAAAAACCCTTTCCCTAACCTCATATCCTATCTCGTTGGTTTGCCAAAATTTTTTCATCCGTATAATCAATGATGGGATTAGAGGAAGACGAATAGTTGTGTTGGAAAGTGAAATCGTGGCTCTCAAATAACTGGTATCCATTGACTGACATTTTCCTGTGTAACGCCGCATGCACGTTTTTTCATGTTTGATTTTAGGGAAAATGAATTTCATTTTTTTTATAAATATAATAAATATGGATGCATGTTTTTAATGAATTTAAAGATCAAATTGACTTAGAAGGAATTATTAATGTATATAAATATAGATAATGCATAAATATTGAGTATAGCCTACAATTCTAGACTTTTCTTATTTATGTTTCCAAATTATAATTTGAATGAGAGATTACTTATATAAATAAATTATTTAATATTCATTTTTATATATCTTATTTATTTATTATGTCTGTCTTCAGATTTATGAAGAAAGTCTGGCGAATTGGAATAGATACAAGTGACAATTTTCGAAGACATCAAGGGAGCTCCATTGATGGGACTGGTGCATTTGCGAAGAAATTGATACAGAGATGATGAAGGGAAAACTTAATTTCATTGACCTCATATTATCTTTTTCTAGATTGGAAAAAATATTGCATCCATACAATCAATGGTAGGATTGAAGGAAGACAGATGCCTGTACTGGAAGGTACGGTCTTGGCCCTCAAATAACTGGTATCCATCGGTTGGAATTTTCCCTTGTAATGCCACGTGCATGTTGTGTCCCATTTGATATTAGAGAAAATTAATTTCATTTTTGTTTTATAAATATAATAAATTTGGATGCATGTTTTTAATAAATTTAAATATCAAATTGACGTAGGAGGAATCATTAATGTATATAAATATAGATAATGCATAAATATTGAGTATGATCTAAAATTATAGAGTTTTTTTATTTATGTTTTCTTATTATAATTTGAATGAGAGTATAATAATTAGGAGAAAAATTTAATTTCATCACCATAGAATCTTTATTTCATGATTTTATATCATCACTGAATGCTTTTATATATATAAAACATGTATGCATGTATGCATGCTTGTACATATTTATGTATGTATATGTATATATTCACACAACCATCTCGAATGCTGTAAAGTTGGAAGAAAGAAAGAAAACATGGAAATAATGGGAAGAAAACACACATAACACTTCTAATTATCCCTCATTTATTGGTGATTTGCAGATGGGACAAGCGTTCTTCATCTGCAACCATTTGTTTATGCACTCCCCATGGTATTCGTGCCCACACCCCACTATTCCCATCTCTTATCTGTCATCCAAATGAGCCTACATGTCCCCAATATATTTATAAAAAACACTATCTCAATCTAAAAGACATCAAAAAACCAAAAACTTGGCATGAAGAAACCACCTGACATATAACACACAAATGTCTCTCACTGATATCTTCATCTGAACCAAAATATCACAACTCAAGACATATTCTAATGGCCTTCTCTGATAATCCAATTTCCAATCTCCTAAGCCAGTCTCCTAGAGCAAGAAGCCCCTAGAATTGAACTCAAAACATTAAATTTATTTCCCCTTGTTAAAAATATTGAAATTGAATGGTACCACTTTTCCGCACTACCTCACATGACAATTCAACAACTCCTTAGACATTTCTAGGCTGATTACTAACATAATGAGAATCCAAAACGTCAAGTATTATGAATCCCTACACATTCAAGAAGATGAAGTTCATCCACCATTTCATCCAAGCAAAAGATACAAATACGACTAAGGCCTTTTCCTTTGTTTAACTAATGTAATTTATACAAGTATCATCATTTCAAAGAAAAAAATTACATGTGTAGATAATTTTTTTCATTAAAAATAACAATGATGAAATAAACCTCGGTTGGTGAGTATCCCTGAAGAGGAGAATTATTAGTTCTAAAAACACTCCTTTGTAAATTCTGAGATCACCTAAACTCGATCCTGTTGTTGGGTTCTGTGAACATCACCATGTCTATCCTTGCATTCAATATATTTGAGACTTTCCCACTTTCATGACAACTTCCCACAGAGAGATCAAAGATTTTTCAAAAACAAAAACATGATAATGACATGATAAACATGAACTCATATGGAACAAAATTAGATGAAATATACAATTATCATGGGAATGAAAAATCAAATACAACACCATCAGGGATCGAGGAGTACCATGAAAATAAGGTAAACAAGGTCCTTCTTCATTGCCATTTTTGTTGTTCATCTGCTAATACAAATGGATGTGGCCACGTTGCCAACTTCCACAGGGAAAGTCTAGGGATTCATGGGGGATAGGTGCAATATTCATCACCAAAACTCCAGTTTAAAATTGCAAGGCTCCTAAAGGGTAGAAATTACTATTCAATTACTCCATTTTCCCACCAGATTTTTTGCTTGAAGAAGTAGTCATTTTATGCCAAAGGATAGGAAATTACTATTAGGTCATATTGAATGAGAATTATGAACAAACACATTAACCCAAAATACAATTTAACCTAATTCACGCAATACATCAGCTAGAAAAATAATCCACTACCATTATTTTGAATGTAGGACTTCAATTCGACACATGGTGTGAGCGGTATGACTGAACGTGCATGTTTTCATTTAAGACTAATATTTTAGTTCAAAATGTGTGTCACATACGCAAAACTAACCAAACAAGTTCATATTGTATTAATACTTTAGAAAAATGACCATTCATTTATTTATGCCTTATGTTTTATCATTTATGTTTTATTATGCATTGTTTTTCAATATTTAGTTTTTATTTATTTCTTTTTTTTTAATATTTCTATAGTAAACATTTTTTATTATTGGTACACTCATCTTTTATATAGTGTGATGAATGTGAATCACCCTTAGTGTTGTGGAGACCGACTCTACCATCATCTATAACTTAATGATCGGTGAGGGCTCCATTCCTTGGTCAATCTTCTATATCATTTGCAAGCGTCGTAGTCTCTTAGGTACTCACACAGACATCTTTCATGTTTGGCGCGAGGGTAACAAGGTAGTTGATTATTTGGACTCCCTATCAACCCACTAGTCGAACCATATTTTCTCACCAGAAATTATTTCTTCTACTCCTAAGGGGGAGGGGGAGCTGGTTAGAGGATATGCTCTTGGGTTACATTATTTTAGGCCCCCGTGATTGCTTTATTTCTTGTTCTTTAGTTCCTATTAATGTACTCATTGGAAAATTATAAATAAATGATGATGATGATGATGATGATGATGAATGTGAAAATATTTCTTTTTTTTAAGTTTTATCAATTCTAAAATCAAGCAGTTATAAGGTACACACTTTCATAAACGCTGATAAAATCCATTTTATTATTATTATTATTTACATATGTTTAGTAAAATACACGAGAAAATGTATAAAATATATGTTATTTATTCTTTGAACACAAAACACATGTATTTTGTCAACAAAAAAACAAAATCACACAACATATATTATTTGGAGAATAACATATGACATTTTAGATTTTATGGGCTAGTAAAAAAAACTGGATCTGGCGGTAAATAGATCACAGATTGCGATTTATTGAAATATTTTTGAAAAGAAAATACTTAAAAAATCACAGAACACATTTTAAATTTATACATTTCCATAAAAATTAAGGACATTTCAATTTTTGAGAAAGGAGGGATAATTTCTACAAATTTTTTAAGGAGGGAAAATTTCCAAAATTTTCACAATTTTCATAAAAAGGAGGGATAATATCTACAAATTGCAGAATACATTTTCAATTTTTAAAAATAAAACACTTAACAAACTACAGAACACATTTTTAATTTATAAATTTCCCGATTCACCGTTTTTTACCACATGTACCATTTCTTAAAACCCAAACCTTGAAAAGGATGTAAAAATAGCATCAAGAAACATCTCTACATGACACCTCCATGGAAAGATGTATCCTTTGAAACCGTGAGAAAGTATAATAGCCATGTGATCCCTCATCAAATCATCTATCACCTGTCACTCCCCCAACAGGGGCAGAAAAAAAACATAATGAAGAACAACTCAAAGTATAACTAAAGACTCAAGAGAGCATCCGTACAGGAATTTCCCTCCCATGAAGTATGGATAACGTAGTAGTCTTTGTGGTTCAACACCAACTCTTTGGAAACTCCCATCATTTCAAGAAATCTTCGATCGCCTCAGATGAAGACGAAGACAATGTAAAGATATCCATAATGATTCACCAAGAATCAATCTCACAAATGAGCTTTTAGAATCCTTATTTGTATGCCAAGTCGAGTCTCTCTTTTAGATTCACCCACTCATCCATGGTGGTAGTAGAGATACCAATGTTATAACAATACCTAAGAAGCTGGTTTCCTGTGTGAATCCTAAAAAAACCTCCAACACCCGCAGATCCAGGAATTCCTTTGGAGCATCCATTTGTGTTTAGCTTATTGTGAGATGGGGGCAGTGGCTGCCAAGAGATCAGAGATGTCAGAGTGGGGTATTTCATTTCCAAGGATGTGCATCGGGGAAAAAAATCAGAATACAATGAAAGTGGGATGAGTATGAGTGTTTAAGGGTGAGGAGGTTTGATTTACAGGGCATTCCTATAAAAACAGAAATAAGTACCTCCTTCATATCAATGATGCGAGATAATAACATCTCCAGTTTAAAAACCAAAAAAGAGGTTGAGAGATTACATGGGGATTTGGTTTCAATAGCTTTGAGATCAAAGAGATTGCTTGATCAATGAATAACAGTATTACTGACAATAGTGTATAGAGAGCATGGGAAGGAAAAGTCACAGTCAACCCTTCTTAAATACCATCCACCATCCCTCCCTAAATAGAAACTCTCATAGTTAAAAAAATGACAAATGTCTCAAGCTTGACCCGACAAGATGTAAAATTCTCTAACTTGATTTAGCTTCTTGAAACTGCGTCGTTTCCCATATAATTGCCTCGCCCTATACTATAAAATGATGGATGTATCAAGATTTATTTGATCTGGTGTGGATATGAAAGGCGCTGTCATGGGTTCTCTCAAATGATATTCAGTTTTAGGTTATTTAGGTGTAGTAGAGTGGTTGACCAATGTTGTCTCTCAAAGGAGGAAGTAATTTAAGACAACATATTGAAGGTATTTTGAAAATAAAATTAAATAACTTAAACACAATACTTGAAGTATGGGGTTGGGGGTTATTTATCATTTATAAAACTAGAATAATTTTTTAGAAGAATATTGTATTTTTTGTTTTTATTTTTGAAATGAAGTTCGATTTAAAAGACACAACAAGAAAATATTTTTTTAGAAAATATTTTAAAAGGAGTAATCGATATAACTCTACCTATTCAATAAATTATTTATCATTATAATTTAAATTAACATACACTTAATTATGATCCCCTAACTTGTTAACCTCCAAACCCTACAAGAATTAACTTTACCACAAAGATGAAGTGAAAACCCTAGGCTATCTTTGGAACATGCAATCACAGCACCCTGCTTTGATTGATGTTCTAGGGATAGATTATGGTCAGTGGTAAATTAAATCACATATCCATTCTGGAAAATGAGGATGAATTCTGTATAGGTATTATATTTTAACTCTATAAATTTATCCTGTGTGATTTTGTTTCACCAGTCAAGTTTTCGCTCTCACAATTTACACAAATCTCAACCTCGCGTGTTTTTGTGTCAATTGTTCAATTGATTGATTAGTTTCATTTAAATTAAAAACTAAATTAATATATCATATTATGTAAATTATAGTATCTCATTGATTCAAAATAAATGAACGAAGAAGGTTAGAGGTAGATCGATTACTAAAAAGAACTACTCTTTAATGGGTGGTGTAGTCATCGTATAAACGTTTTGCATGTGAAAATGTTTATAAAGGGTATAACCCAATTTATTTTCTACTCTTGATTCCAAAACAAATAGGATGAGTAAAGAATAATATAATTGAACAAAACAGAATAAAAGAGAATAAATACAAGAGTAACAAAGAAACAATCGGTGGGTACCTCAGATCCCAATGGTATTAGTATCTCTCTGTAGAA
Source organism: Viscum album (assembly GCA_963277665.1). Lineage (NCBI taxonomy): Eukaryota > Viridiplantae > Streptophyta > Magnoliopsida > Santalales > Viscaceae > Viscum > Viscum album. The sequence continues at coordinate 1,630,848,594 of OY728155.1, read as the reverse complement.
GGATGATGTGGCTGTGTCCCCTGTTGATAGTGGTATGAGCCTGATTGATGAAGATATGGATCCCCCTATGAATTAGGATGTTTCAATGCCTAATCGAATCACCCAGAATGAAGAGTATTTGAAGTCGGTACCTCTATTTCCTGAGCCCAAGGTCAAGGATGTTTTCAACAGGTTGATCGGAGATCTTAATGGTATGAAACACCAAATGGTAGTAACTTCTCAGTGCAATGAAATGGGTGTTTGAATTGATTCTGGTTTAAATGGTACCCATTCTGATATGGAAAGGGTTATTGATGAAACTCACGAGGGAGTTCCCATGACTCATGGTGTTGGTTCTTATGCGGAGGCAGTCTGATCACATGTTGGAGGACAGGTTGCGGCCACTAAGATTCCAACCAGATCAGGTCCTAGAAAGGAAGTGGAGGATATTGAGCTCAACAATCGTTTTGATGGTTTGACTAATGAATATCCGATGTAGGAGGTTGAAAATGATCAGATCAGATACACTATGGATGAGCAGAAGACCCAGGGGAGCATGACTAGTGATGGGGACACGAAGGGCATCCGTAAAGAGCGTAAAGATTACTCATATTTTCCACCTCCCATGGAGACACGTTCGGAGAAAAAATTAAATTCCAAGCATATGGAAGATGATTATCTTGATCAACCATTATATTTACTAATGAGTTTGGATGAATAAACTATTGAACATGTTTTGTTTCTTAACGCTACTGAAGAAGAATCCGCTAGAGTGATAGGAAGGTCTTTGAGGATGAATCTTAATGAGGAACAATATAACTGGATCGACAAAAAAGACTTGATTTTATTTAGGGTTTTCAACAATTGGAAGATTATACTTGAGGAGTATGTTCAGACTTGGGATAAATTGACATTAAGACTTGAATATCTCTTATGGATGAACTGGAAACTCAGGTACGCAATATCTCATGGAAACTATTTAGGGAGCCAATTTCTAGTAGTATTAAATTTTCTTTTAATGGTTATGTTATTTCCTTTTGTGTATGAACAATGGTTTCTCAATTTTTCCCAAAAATTGTTTGGAAATAAAAAAAATTTAATTTTCAGCCAGTCAAACATTACAACATAAAGAGGAAGAAGAAGAAAAAGGCTTCAATGAGGGGATCCTTGCTTCATGAGCCACCCCTCTTACAATGTTTGGAGAATTTTAGTGGAACCAATTCTTCCATTCCATAAATATCATAATTAACATTCCAACCCCTAAAAATTATAAAAACACCAATTTATAAAGTGGAGGGGAGGCTAGGTTTAAAGAGGTTTCAAGTGTGAATGGGGGAATTCGACTAAATAAATTAATCCAACTTTCACTACCTGTTTGACCACCAAAACGCATCAAACATCTATACTTAAAGAAGGATAATTTGTCTTAAAATGGGTGTTAGAGATCCTCTCAAAATTTGGGCCTAATCTAGGCATGGATGAAGAAGTTATAGCCCAAATACTGAAGTGATATCCAATTTGGCGAGTCCAACCCATCTTTGATTTCATGGACCGTTAAGTCCAATCAAATGCATGATTTAGCTCTAATGTCCTGAACAAAAGTTGTAGCCTAAAAAATTAGGAACAGAGTTAAAAAATTTTAAGTTCAAATAATAAATATAAAAAAATTTATCTCCACAATACTCCAGTGCATTATAAAGGGTAAAACTGGAATTTTCATCAAATTTCCAAATGAACGATCTAATCCAAAATACTTTACAAATAAACATATTTAACACAACATGAGGAAATTTTTTCAATTATTATCAATAAAATATTCATTTTTTTTGTTTTATCAATGCCCCCACACTTACCCTTTTTAACTCATGGGAAAAACCTCATATCATGTATTCCAAAAATTGTGACAAGTAAACATCAATATCAAATCAATTTTTTTAAAACACATATCCTTGAGATCCAAAAATTAAATCCTAAGAAACAAAAGATATAATGCCTTCTAAAACCCATTATTTCAAGTTCTCCATTTATATCATTCAATATATTTCCACTTCATTCCTCCTCCCATGCACACAAAACACTTACCTCACTTGAATTTTCTCTTATCACACATATGTAAATTTTTTAGAAATGTATTTCTCATCCAAACTCATACATGGTTCACCATAGGATTGATAAATTCCTATATATCTACCCAATGTTAGTTAAGGACATATGTTTATCATGAGGACTTTTCATGGTTGTTCTGTGGCTTTCGGTTGGTAGGATTTAGATGTGAAAAATTCTGAGGTTGAATGAGGAGGGATTGACTCTTTTTAAAGAAAAATTGCATTATTCTAATTTTCACTCAAGTATGGTCTCCTCCTCACTACACATAGTATCAATTCAGCACCATAATCATGAAAACTCATGGAAATTTTCATCATTTCAGAAACAAAAATTTCAATCTTCTTAAACATATTTTTTTCGTGAAATATCCAGATAGACACAACTTTATTTCTTAATTGGAAGCTCCAGAAAGGCACAACTTATTTTATCATGAAATCTCCATAAAAGAAAAAATTTTAATAGAATGATTTTTTTCAGTAGCAAACACATATCTTTAGAATTTAATTTTTCACCCAAAGTATCACAAAATGAGGTAGCACAACACAAGACAGATTCCCCCACACTTAAGTTCAACTAGATTATGCAATTTCACTTCAAGAATTGGTTGGATAGGGAAAATTAGCTTGTAGTGTGGCTAACCTAATAGGATTTTCATGTATTCTAAGGTCTAAAATGATTAAATATTTAAGGTATTCCATTATAAAAAGGATTCTTTTAAATAGGGTCTTTAATTCCAAACAAATGCCTCAATCATTTAAAACAAAAGTGCCTCAAACCCTCAAGTTTTGACAGGGATAAATAAAATTCTGGTTAAATAAATCATGGTTTGGTTCTCTCAAGAAGTGAGGTAAATCTAAATAATATGAAAATAATGGTTTAGAAGCCTCACAATAAAGTGATTTCAAATATAAAGACATTGTGATGTGGCATGAGATTTAAAATTCAGAGTACATTTCATGAAATCACTAAAGATTTGAACTTGAAACAAATTCATTTTCAGCATTCATTTAAGATCAGTTTCATGGGATAAATTGTTTCACTTATTAATATGGATTTAAAAATGGTGATGAGAATCATTTCAGCTCAAAAGTTTCAGAAACACACAAAAATTAAAAAAAAACAACACACATTTTTTTTTTGAAAAATAGAAAAACAATTGAAATTACTAAACTAAAAGTTTCCCTCCCCCTCACTTAAAATATTGCATTGTACTCAATGTGAACCCATGAGATGATATGTGCACATGAAATAAAGAATTATAAATAGAAAAAATAATATAAAAGTGAAAGGGTTGGGAACATCCTTATATTCTCAAGTGATGATGAGGTCATGCAGTGTGATGAAATCCACTACATCAGTAGAAATTCCCTCAATGTATTGCTTCAAACGTTACCCATTGACTGTAAAGCTTATTCCAATTTCCTCTTGTGTGATATCCAATGAAACATAAGGAAAAAAATTAGATACAATATAATTACCTAACCATTTGGAATGCAACTTACTGGGCATCATCTTTAGTCGTGAACTATAGAGTAGGACTTTCTCCCCAACACAAAACTCCCTTTGTTGGATAATTCTATCACAAGATGATTTTGATCTTTCCTTGAAGAGCCTTGAGTTCTCATATGAATATAATCATATTTCCTCAATCTCTTGAATTTACAGCTTCTTTTGGATTCCATCTTGGGCTAAATCCATTTTTCATTTCTTTATAGCACAATATGCCTGATGATTGAATTCCACTGGGAGATGACATGCTTTCCCAAAAATAATTCGAAATGTGGACATACTGATAGGTGTATTGTATGCTCTCCTATAAGACCATAACACATCATCCAATCACTTTCTCTAATCCTTCCTATTCGGATACACAGTTTTCTCCAAAATTTGTTTCAACTCCCGATTTGAAACCTCAGCCTGACCATTTGTTTGGGGGTGGTATGGTGTTGATGTTTTGTGTGTCACCCCATACTTCCAAATAAGGGAAGCCAAATTCAAATTGCATAAGTGTATCCCTTGGTCACTGATTATAGCCTTTAGTACTCTTAACCTACAAAAAATATGTGTCTTGAAAAAGTATACTACAACATGAGAATCATTTGTCCTAGTGGCCTTAGCCTCCACCCATTTTCTCACAAAATCAGAAACAACTAAAATGTACAAGAAACCAAAAGAACTTGGAAAAGGACCCATAAAATCAATGCCCCATACAGAAAAAATCTCACAGAATAATATGGGTTTTTAGGGCATCTCATGTCTCCTAGAAATGTTCCTAGTGTGTTGGAAATGAGATAATGACTTACAAAACACATGGGCATCATGGAAAAATCTTGGACAATATAATCCAAAGTCTAAGAATTTCCTAGTTAGTCATTGGGGTCTAAAGTTTCCACCAAAATAAAGTGTATGAAAAAAATGTAAAACAGACTCAAACTCATGATCAGGAACACACCTCCTAATAACTCGGTCACTACACATGTGCCAGAGGTATGAATCATCCCAAACATAAAACATCGAATCACTCCTTAACTTTTTGACTTGAAGTTTCTTTAAATTTTCATGGATTTCAGAGGCAACAAGGTAGTTAACTAAATTAGCATACCAAGGATGCGTACTTAAGATGGAATAAAGATGCTCATCAAGGAAAGTGTCCTAAAGTGGTACTTGGTCCAAGGTGTCAGCCTCTAATGTATGAGTAATCCTACTCATGTGGTCCGCCACCAGGTTTTCTGAACCCTTCTTGTCCTTTATCTCAATATTAAATTCTTGAAGAAGATGTATCCAATGGATAAGCCTAGGCTTTGCATCTGGATTCTTTAAGAGGTACCTCAGAGCTACATGGTCAGAAAAAACAACTACTTTAGAGCCCAATAAATATGAACAAAATTTATCTAAAGAAAATATGGTAGTAAGAAACTCCTTTTCCATGGTTGTATAGTTTGATTGGGCTGAATCAAATGTCCTCGATGCATAGGAAATCACATGTGAGCATCCCTCCACCCTCTGAGATAAGACATCTTCGACCGCAAAGTTGGAGGTGTCACACATAAGCACAAAAGGAAGCTCCCACCATGGGGACTGTATGATCATTGGAGTGGTCATGAACTTCTTTAGATCATCAAAGAAAGTCCTTCAAGAATCATCAAACACAAAATGATAATCCTTTTGAAGTAACAATGACATAGGAAGAGAAATCTTGCTAAAATATTTGATGAAGTGTCGATAAAATCTTGCATGCCCTAGAAAATATCTAACATCACACACACATGAAGGATAGGTTAAGGATGGAATAATATATACCTTAGATCTATCAACATCTATCCCATGTTTTGACACTACTTTCCCTAATAAAATTCCATGCTCTACCATTAAATGACACTTTTCAAAGTTCAGGTTCAGATTCTTCTCAATACAACGATTCAAAACCTTTCCCAAAATAGAGACACAAAAATAAAATGAAGACCCATACACTGTAAAATCATCCAAAAATAACTCCATGTAGGTCTTAATAAAATCAGAAAAAAATACTCACCATACATCTCTGGAAGGTACCTGGGGCACTGCAAAGTCCAAATGACATCCTTAATTAGGAAAACGTATCGAATATACAAGTGAATGTTGTCTTCTTATAATCATATAAAGCAATAGAAACCTAAAAATATCCATAAAATACATCCAAGAAACAATAGTGTGTTTCCCTAGCTAGTCTCTCAAGCATCTGATCAATAAATGGTAGGGGGAAATGGTCCTTGTGAGTGGACTGATTTAGTTTCCTATAATCAATACACAAGCACCAACTATTTTGCACCCTCATCAAAACTAACTCATCTTTATCATTTTTAACAATAGTAACACCACTTTCCTTAGGTACAACCTGAATAGGACTCAACCACTAGGAATCTAAAATGGGATAAATTATACCTGCCTCGAGCCAATTTTCAACCTCTTTTTTAACAACTTCGAGAATGGTTGGATTGAGTCTCATTTTTGGATTCATAATTGGTTTAGCCCCATCCTCCAAAATAATCCTATGCATGAAAATGGATGGGCTAATACCTGATATGTCATCCAAGGTCCACCTTATTGCCTTGGCGTTCTCCCTAAAAATATTCAAAAGTTTTTCTTAATGTTCATAAGGGAGATTGTTATCAATGATAACAGGTAATTTCTCACAACTTAACAAGTATGAGTATTTTAGATTTGGTAGCAATGGATTGAGTTCCAATGTAGGGGGGTAATGTATGGATGGAGATATTTAGGGAACTGAAATATGTGCACAATGAACATCTGTTTCAAAATATACATCATCCAAATAATAGAATAAAACATCAAATCCATCAGCATACTCAATAACCATGTTATAATCAGAGTTCACATAATCAAAATTAGAATATGAATCCATTTCAAAATCAAATCTAATAGAGGTTTGTGCATTAGAAACCGGTGTGGAAGTTCTCTTAGACATCAAACTAGAACCAATGCTCATAATCTCCCTAATAATAGGACAATCAAATTCTATGGGGTTTTTATTTGGTGGTTCAAAATGGGAGATAACAAAAGCATAATGGTCCTCTGATGGGTACTTCATGAAGTCTATAACATTAAATATCACAACTTCATCTCCAAACTCCATGTAAAGTGTACCCTCATGAACATTTATGATAGTTTTCTTAGTTTTGAGGAAGGGTCTACCTAAGATAATGGGATCATGAGAACTTACCTGATCATCCTCCATGTTAAGCACGTAGAAATCCACTGGGAATATCATGTCTCTTACCCAAAAAAGTACATCCTCAAGGACTCCCGCTGGATATGTTGTAGCTCTATTTTCCAACTGCACCACTACTCTTGTTGAATTCAACTCACCAACCTGTAAAGAAGAAAATACAGAGTGAGACATTACATTTATGGAAGATTCTAAATTACAAAGAGAATCATAAAAGTGAAACTCCCCTATGGTGCATGGGATGGTGAATGTCACTGGATCCTTGCACTTTGTTGGAATTGCTAGAGTTGGTGTAATGAGTGCTGACACATTCCTTCCAAGATTGATCCTCTCATTTCCCTTGATCCCTCTTCAATTGGTACAAAGTTATTTTAATAATTTGGCATACCTTGGGATTTTCTTTATTGCTTTAAATAGAGGGAAGTTGATCTCAACATGCTTGAATGTGTCCAAAACTTCTTTTTTGCATCGCCTCTTCAGCCATATTCTTAGTTTTTACAACTATATTTGGAAATGTAATGGGTTTAGGAGGAACATAAACAATATTTTTCTTAACTTTATATTTATCCTTGGGTTTCTCATCAGTTGATATGGAATGGGGATTATACGGAATTGAGGTGAATCCCAGTGGAATGGTGGGTGCAGAAGTATCATTCATTTGCTTCCCACTTCTCAATGTGATGGAACTGAAATTCCCCTTGGGATTTGAAGTAGGTTTGGAAGGTAGATTTCTAGAATTCTCACTTACAAGTTCATAGATGGTAGTGGCAATCTAGATCATTTGAGTCTTCAACTCCCTCAACTCCGAAACTTGAATCTTCAGCTCATTCTGTTTATTAAGAACAATTTGTTTCAAAAGATAATTAGTATTATAATCTACCTTTGTTTGAGAAGTCCCTTGTTGTTGTCTTTTTGATGATTGGTCTTCAAATCTCTTTTGGGATTGTTGGAAACCCTGATGGTAAGGAGAAGGCTGCTGGAAGTTTTGTTGAAAAGGGGCCCTTTTTTTATCCAGATCCATACCTTACGTCCAATTTATCCTTTCACCCTTGGTTGTATGTTGGAGAAAAGGAATCATACTTCTTCTAGGGATGTGTTTGTTGTTGCTGCCGATATGGTCTCTAAGGGAATACTGTTGCACAATCCTCTGACTCTTGTAATTGGGGAAAACAATCAGTTGGGTGGTCTATTTTAGTGAAAATTCCACATGACCTCATAAGAGTAGGCTGGGATGTCTTTTGAGCCAAAATAATCTACCTCACCATAGTGGTCAATTATTCCAACTTGGTATCAATCAAATGAATCTCAAGATAAGAAAGAATTACCCGATGTACTCCCCTGACATGTGGTGTATCTCAATCGCCAAATTATTGGGAGTTTTGTGAAATCTTGTCGATCAACACACTTACAACTACTGGTATTTTTCCACCAATTCTCCTCTAGATGCGGTGTCCACCATTCTCCTCTCTATAGGTGGGAGTCCTTCATATAAGTATTGTATGAGTATTTGCTCACTGATTTGGTGATGTGGGTAGCTTGCACACAACTTCTTGAATCACTCACAGTCCTCATACATTGACTCCCCTTGTGCTTGATTGATCCCATAGATCTATTTTCGAATGGATGTGGTCTTTGATGCTAGAAAAAATCTCTACAAGAAAAGATGTTTCAAATAGTTCCCACAAGTTACATCTTCAGGTTGTAAATAATACATCCAATCTTTTGCAGATCTATCAAGTGAGAATGAGAATGCTCTTAGTTTGATTTGATCTTCAGATACATTTATTTGTTTCAGGGTTGAGAAAACCACATTAAATTCTTTAAGGTGTTTGTTTGGGTCCTCACTAGATAAGCCATGAAACTTTGGAAGAAGGTTAATTAACCCAAATTTTAGTTTAAAGTTTGATTCGAGATTTGGGTATGCAATGCAATTTGGTTGATAATTAAGGAAGAAAGAAGAGAAGAAGAGAATAAGGCATAATAAATATAACTCTACCTCTTCAATCAATTATTTATCATTATCATTTAAATTAACATCCAATTAATTATGATCCCATAACTTGTTAACCCCCTAACCCTACAATAATTAACTTTACCACAAAGATGAAGTGAATTAAACCCTAGGCTATCTTTGGAAAATGAAATCGCAGCACCCTGCTTTGATTTATGTTTTAGGGATAACTTATGGTCAGTGTTAAATTAAGGAACATATCTATTATGTAAAATTAGGTTGAATTGTGTTTATGGATTATATTTTAACTCTACAAATTTATCCTATGCGTTTTTTTTCACCGGTTAAGTTTGCGCTCTCACAAATTACACAAATCTCAACTTCACATGATTTTGTGTCAATTGTTCAATTGATTTCCTAGTTTAATTTAAATTAAAAACTCAATTAATAGATCATATTATGTGAATTACAGTATCTAATTTATTCAAAATAAATGAATGAATGAGGTTATAGGTAGATCAATTACTAAAAAGAAAAACTCTTCCATGAGCGGTGTAGTCATCATAGAAACATTTTACATGTGTAAATATTTAGAAAGGGTATAACCCAATTTAGTTTCTAATCTTGATTCCAGACCAAATAGGATGAGTAAAGAAGAATATAATTGAAAAAAAAACAGAATAAAAGAGAATAAATAGAAGAGTAACAAACAAGTTTATTATGAAAATACAAACATTACAACCTGAAGAAGAAGAAGGCTTTGATGAGGGGATCCTTGCTTCAAGAGCCCCTCTTACAATGGTTGAAGAATTTGAGTGGAACAAATTATACTCTTCCTTAAATCTTATAATTCACGTACCAACCCCTAAAAATGAAAAAAAACCAATTTATAGAGTGGAGGGGAGGCTAGGTTTAAAGAGGTTTTAAGTGTGAGTGAGAAAATTTGTCCAAATAAATTAATCCAACTTGAACATCCTATTTGACCACAAAAAATCCTGAAACGTCTATCTTTACAGTAGGATAATTTTTTCAAAAATGTTTCCTCGATATCCTCTAAAAATTTGGGCATAATCTAAACACGAATGAATAAGTTATGGCCCAAATACTTAAGTAATATCCAATTTGGCAAGTCCATCCAAGCTTTGACTTCATGGACCATTAACTCCAATCAAATGCATGATTTAGCTTCAACGTCCTTAACAAAAGTTGTATCCTACTAAGTCAGAAACATAGTTAAAAAATTTCAAGTTCAAATAATAAATATAAAAAAATTTATCTCTGCAAAACTCTAGTGCACAATAAAGGGTAAAACTAGAATTTTAATCAAATTTTCAAATAAATGACTAATACCAAATAATTTATAAATAAACATATTTAACAAAATTTGAGGAAATTTTTTCAATTATTATCAATAAAATATTCAACAAAATTGTGTCTTATTAGCTTCCTTCTTCAAGAGTAACTACGAAACTGGATCTAGGTTTTTACCATATTTCTTCACCTTGTTCAGCAGCGGGCATTGGTCATCCGTGGTTTCATATCTAGAGAAGATATACCAAAACTCACCCATTCAGGAGTTTTTAACCTTATGATATTGAAGGTAAATTGGGGTGGTGATGGCATCTTCATGGCATCAGTGAGGAGTCAGTAGGTGACAACGTCTATGTCTTCTAGAAACAACTATGGCGCGACATCAGGGAGGGATGCAAGGTGGGGACAAATCTCGTTCATCTAAGGGATGGATTTGAAGTTGAATGGTGACAAGGAAAGAGGCTTTATCAAAGTTCCATCGACATCGGAGGGCATTCGAGTAGGTAGCGATGACAGTGGTTTTGGGTATCAATGACAGTGTTACTTCGGGGTGTGCGGCAATAACTTAAATGATAGTGGTGGGTTCGGTGGCTAGGTTTCCCCCACCTATTTCCCAACTATTTTGTGTTATGTTTTACTGGGCCTTCAGATGGTCTGTATCCTTTAGACCTTTCATTTTGAGTATACGGGGATCTTGGGCCTTTGGGTCATCTTCGGGTTACCTCTCAATCTAGTTTAAAAGCGGGTTTCTTTTTCTAATCAACAGAGGACCCCACCATATTAAAAAAATGTTGCAAATCATTAATATTATTGAGTTTAATTTCAAAAATAAAATAAAAAACATAATTAAATTTTATTACTATAAGGAAAATTTGTCTTAATTATATTATTTTTTATTAGTTTAAAAATATTTTGTATTGTACTTGTAAAAGGAGCTTTGAGAAAGAGCTAGTGAAAGGAGCCATCAGGAAAGGAGTGATCGGGAGATCTCTTAATTATATTAATTATTACTATTAGGAAAAGATACAAGGAAAAAATATCTTAATTGTAAGGAAAATACATCTTAATTTTTATTAATTCTTAATTATATTAATTCTTATAATATTATAAATATTTTATAAATAGGGGCTGATGAAAGGAGTCATCGGGAGAACTTGACTAGGAAAGAGAGTGAGTAGTGAAAGAGAATCAATGAAAGAGTACCGGAGGAATGAACGCTGATAGTGAAAGAGTTCCAATGAAAGGAGTGATCTAGATAACTCAAAGAGTCACAAGGACACTAAGTTGCAGCTGGCGAAAGAGCCGCTGGGACAACAAGAGTGATCAAGAAAACTTTTAGAATGCAGGCAGCGAAATATCCATAAGGATTTTAATTTAGGAGCTCTGAGAATGAGCCGCAAGGACAACAAGAGCAGAAACAGTAAAAGAGGGCAGATAAAAGGAGAAACTAGGAGATCTTACAGATTCATAAGGAAACCAAGTCACAACCAAGGTTACTTAAATAACGGTCACCATCCCAATCTAAATGGAAACTCTTAGAGTTCAAAAAAAATGGAGACACTTTTGTGGACCAATAAAATAGTGAAATGTGTAATTATCAAAGTTTGTTCAATAGGAGGAAAAATTCTCCAAATTGGATTAGGTTTGTGAAACTGCATCATTTACCAAATAATGGCTTTGGTCTTTTTCCCTCTTCTTTCATTTTGGTGGGAAAATGACCTGTCACTATTTTGTTTTTTTTAATAAAAAATTACAAATCTGAGCCATTCTTAAATATTTTTGATATGATTTATAATTGATTAACTTGGTAAAAATGTAAAAATATAAAAAAGGTAAATCAGTTAGAAAATTTATCCAACACATCATTTAAATAATGTTTTAAATCATTAGAATTATTGAGTTTAATTTAAAATATAGAATGAAAATCATAATTGAATTGAATTATTATAAGGAAAGGATATCTAAATTATATTAATTCATATTGGTTTATAAATATTTTGTATCACACTTTTAAATTTAAATACAAACACAAACATAAATAGTTTTGTTTTATATAAAATTTATCACTATTGAAAAAAGGGGTATACCGTTGGTATAGAACACCTATACCAACCATTAGTATAGGTAATTTCAAAGGGAAGACCAATACTAATCAATTGGTCAAACCAATGGTATAGTTTTTCCCTTGGTTTTGATACAAAAACCTTCTGCTTATATTCTAAATAATTTACCACTTTGCTAAAACATCTTGTATGTTAATATACATATCTGTATAAATTTAATTATTTATATTAAATTATTTATTAATATTGTTATCATTACGCATAAATAATGGCACCACTTATACTAACGGTTTGGTCAAACTGTTGGTATAAGTGGCTGTAAGGAATACCTATACTAACATTTTCATTAAATAATTGGTATAGGTGGCCAGAAACCATACTTATACCAATAGTTTGGTCAAACTATTGGTATTGGTGGCCATATACATACCTATACCAATAGTTTTCTACAACTATTGGTATAAGGGTTCTCATACCAATGATTTTTCAAATGGTTAGTATAGGTCCATTGGTATAGTTCAGATTTCTAGTAGAGTTTTTTTGATTTTGGATAAATTTGGGGTTTTCATTCCTAATCATGAAATGTTTTCATTGTAAATGTTTTTATGAAACTTTATTTTATATATTCCATTATTCTTTAAATGCGTGTAGTATTAGGCTGTATGATTGTTTTCATTTCCTTATTCCCTGATGTAAAAGTGTGTGGTGGTAGGCTAGATGTTTTGTTTTTCTTATTTTATGATATATCCTATATACAACTCTGTCTTGATGGATGGAGCTGTCTTCTTTGATGATAGTTTGTAAACAATGAAAGAATAAAAATCGAATGACTGTTATGATGGTTGATATTTTATATATTTCAGGGCATATATAGTTCTTATTGTGTGATTTTGTTATACCATTCCATTGATATTTTCTATAATTCAATAAAAATAAGGTTAATATTGAAACACTATAAAAAAACGGATTACAGAAAAAGAAAATTATTGATAAATAATATATCTGTTGGTAAAAATGAGCAATTCCAACATATATTAAATTTCATTGGTATTGATTTTAAGTACCAACACTTTTTTACCAACAATTATATATGTTGATATTGATCGTTTAACACTAACAAATATTTTACCAATAGTTAAATATATTTCTTTATCATATCAATACTAACAATTTTTTACCAATAAATGAATCTATTACTATTAATTATCATTAAAAACATATTTTTTACCATTAAAAAAATCTGCTGTAATAATTTATTCAATAACATAAAATATTTTACCAAAAAAATAATATATATATATATATATATATATATATATTATTTTCAACAAATGTTATAAATTATAATTTTTTTAATAAAATCATGTAATAATATCTTTTCATTGAGAAATTATATGTTTGTGATAATATATATATGATATAAAATTGATGATAAGTGGTTATAATTTAAATAGACTTGAATAAGATCAAATGTACACTAGTAAAAACTAAAAAATGAAAGTCACTTATACATAGTTTCATTATATGTATATAATATAATTTTTTTATTCAGAATATATTTAAATTATTATTTTTCATTATATATACGTTATATATAAATTTATTATACATCATGATTTTTCTTTAAATTATACCAATATTATGACACTCTATTCCCTAAATTAAAATTATCGAGACACAAGGATCACATCGCTATTATTACACTTTTCATTGCCACACTCCGACTTGGTTAATTTTTTGTGGGGAAAAATAGTGCGTGAGACCTATAAATTTTGTTGTTGTTGTTATTATTTTATTTTATTTTTTACTTTTCCTTTTCTCATCTCCCTTTTTCCCTTACGTCTCCCACCCCCTCCCCTTCTAGTTCATGTCATGCACCGCATTTTGGAGGAACCCATCTGTACATCTCCCTCCTCCTTCATCCATGGAATCTAGCCGTCTCTCCTTTTAATGTCATGTGCGGTCTTCTTTGATTATCATTCCTTCTCCTCCAATCTCTTCTTCTTCTATTTTTATTGCTCATTTCCTTCTATTCCTTGTAGTGTGCAGGACTCATCCAAACCTTAACCTGATTTTGGGTGTCTTATTTGTTGATTCTCAATGGTTAAGGTTTGTGAGCCCTGACTGAGGTCTGTTTTAGTTGTGGTGGTTGTAGGAATTTTAGGGTAGTATATAATCTATTCATGGGTTTGGATTTATATACGTGGACATCCTTGATTGTTCTAGAAAAGATTCATTCCATAAATTCTAATACTTAGGAGAACAATTTAATTACATCACCATATAATCTTTATTTCATGATTTTATATCACCAATCGAATGATTATATATATATATGATGTATGTATGAATAAATGTTTGTACGTATGTATGAATGTGTATATATATATATATATATATTCACACAACCATATTGAATGCTAGATAATTGGCAAAAATAAAGAAAACAAGACAACAATGGGAAGAAAACACACATAACTCTTCTAATTATCCCTCATTTGTCAATGATTTGCTGATGGGGCAGACATTCTTCATCTACATTCATTTATTTATGCACTCATAATGGTATTTATTCCCACAAACCACCATTCCCATCTCCCCCATCCTCCAAATGAGCATGTATTTCCCCAATATATTTATAAAAAAACACCATATCGATCTAAAATACAACAAAAAACCAAAAACCTGACATGAAGAAACCACCTGATATATAACACAAAAGCGACTTTCACTAATATCTTCATCTAAACCAAAAAACTCAACTCAAGGATTCTTGTAATGGACTCCTCCGACTACCCATTTTCGACTCTCCCAAGCTAGTATTCCAAAGCAAGAACCCCTGAAATTTAACTCAAAACATTAAATTTATTTCCCCTTATTAAAAACATTTAAATTCAATGGTACAACATTTCCACACTACCTCATATGAAAAATCAATAGCTCCTTGTACATTTGTAGGCTAACTACCAACATAATGAGAATCCACAATGTTAATTATTATGTCTCCCTACACATTCAATAATATAAAGTTCATCCACCATTTCATCCATGAAAAATATACAAATTCGACTAATGTCTTTTACTATGTATAACTAATGTAATTTATACAAGTATGATCATTTTATTGAAAAAAATTACATGTTCATATGATTTTCTTCATTAAAAATAATGAGGGAGAAACAAACCTCAGTTGGTGAGTATCCCTGGTGAGGAGAATTATTAGTTATGAACACCCTCCTTTGTAAATTCCGAGATTTCATAAACTCATTTTTGTTGTTGGGTTTTGTGAACATCACCATGTCTATCCTTGAATTCAATATATTTAATACTTTCACACTTTCATGACCACTTCCTACAGAGAAATCAATGTTTTTTCAAAAACAACAACACGATAATGACATGATGAACATGAACTCATATGGAATAAGATTAGATGAAAGATAAAATTATCTTAGGAAAGAAAAATAAAATACAACACCATCAGTGATTGAGGAGTACCATAAAAATAAGGTAAAAAAGGTCTTGCTTCATTTCCATTTATGTTGTTCAGCTATTGATACAAATGGTTGTGGACATGTTGCCAACTTCCTTGAGGAAAGGTCGGGGATTCCTTGGGGATGTGTGCAATATTCATCACCAAAATACCACCATCAAATTGCAATGATCCTGAAGGGTAGAAATGACTATTAAATTGCTTTATTTTCCCACAAGATTTTTCGCTGGAAGAAGCTGTCATTTTATGAAAAAGGATAGAAAATTAGTTTTAATTTATATTGAATGAGAAATATGAACATACAAGTTATCCCAAAATATCATTTAACCTAATGCACATAATGTATCAGCTGGAAAAATAATCCTCTTCCATTATTTTTAATATAAAACTTTAATTCAACACACAGTGTGTCCGGTATGACTAAACATGAATGTTTTCATTTAAGACCAACATTTTAGTTCAAAATATGTGTCACATACTCAAAACTAACCAAATATGTTCATATTGTATTAATACTATAGGAAAATGATCGCTCATTTATTTATGTGTTATTTTTTCTCATTTACACTTCATTTATGAATTGTTGTTCAATATTTAGTTTTTATTTATTTCTTTTTTTAAATTTACCAAAGTAAACATTTTTTATTATTGGTACAATCATCTTTTCTATAGTCTGATGAATGTGAAACTCTTGATTTTTTTTAGGTTTTATAAATTCTAAAATCAAGTGGTGATAAGGTACACACTTTAATAAATGCTGATAAAATATATTTTTTATTATTATTTATATAAGTTTATTAAAATACACGGGCAAATGTTTAAAAACCATGTTCTTTGTTATTTTAACAAAAAACACATGTATTTTCTCAACAAAAAAACAAAATCACACAAAATCCATTATTTGAAGAATAACATATGACATTTTGGATTTTCTAGCCCAATTAACAACCCAAAACAATTGGATCTGGTGGTAAATAGATCACAAAAATCTGATTTATTGATATATTTTTGAAAATAAAACACTTAAAAATTTTCAGAGAAAATTTTCAATTTATAAATTTCCATAAAAATGAGGGAAATTTCAATTTTTTTGAAAACTAGGGACAATTTTTACAAATTTTTGAAAAAGGAGGGACAATTTCCACAATTTCTATAATTTCCATTAAAAGGAGGGAAAATTTCCACAAATTATAGAACAAATTTTCAATTTTTGAAAACAAAATACTTAAAAAATTGCAGAACACATTTTCAATTTATAAATTTCCTAATTCATCATTCTACACCACATGTATCATTTCTCGAAACCCTAACTGATAAAAGGATGTAAAAACAGCTTCAAGAAACATCTCTATATGGAACCTCTATGGAATGATGTGTCCTTTGAACCTGTGAGGAATTCCAATAGCTATGTGATCCCTCATCAAAGCATCCGCCACTCCCCCAATAGAGGTACCCAAAAAACCAGAACATAGAACAACTCAAAGTCTAGCGAAAGTATCGACAGAGCATCTATACAGGCATTTACCTCCCGTGGAGTATGGATGACATAATAGTATTCATGGTTCAAAACCAACTCTTTGTACACTCCCATCATTTAAATAAATATTTTTTCGAAACCCTCGGATGAATAAAACATCAACATGAAGATATACATAATGATTCACCAAGCATTGACATCACAAATGAGATTTTGGAAGTTGTGTTTTCTCTCCATATCGATTCCCGCTTTCAGATCCACCCACTTAGTCATGGCGGTAATAGAAAAACAAATATTACAATAGTACCCAAGAAGCTAGTTTCCTGCTTGATCCCTGAAAACACCTCCAACACCTATAGATTCAGGATTTACTTGGAGCATCCATCCATGTTTATCATGATGCAAGATAGTGGCGGTGGCTTCCAATAGATTAGAGACACTGTAGTGTGGTATTTCATTTTCATGGGTGTGAGTCCGGGGTAAAATCAAAATGTAATTAATGTGGGATGAGTAGGAGTGTTTAAGGGAGAGGAATGTATATTTATATGGAAATACTATAAAAGGAGAAATAATTACCTCCTTCGTATCAACGATGCGAGATAAAAACATCTCTAAATAAAAAACCAAAATAGAGGTTGATAGATTACATGGGGATTTGATTTCAAGAGCTTTGTTATCAAAGATATAAAAACCATGGTCTTTATCACACACTTAAAAATGATTTATTACATTAAAATTCACTTAATACAACCCATAAGATCGATAGGTCTATAGTATTTGGGGCTTAAAAACATTAGATTACAACTTAAGACATAAAATACAACATTTTTATTGATTTTTTTACATGACCACAACATTTCTTCATATTTAGCATTGCATGGGATAACCTGAGGAAATATATAATAAAGGGTGAGATATAAAGCACAGTAAGGGAGTAAACAAGGCATAACATAAAGAATACAATACATGTTAGGAAATAGACATATCAATGGAGTATAAGAGAAACATGAACATAAAGGCATGAAATAGCATGATTATCATAACATGGAAATGTGGCAACAACTTAAAATACTGTATCATAAACATAAAGAAATCAGGTAAACCCCTATCCCAACATAGTGGAAAAATTTACTAAAGGGAATAAGGTAAACCCATATCCCAACATAATGTATCATGATACTAAAAATTACCCAATGCATCAGAGAGCTATCAGGGTGTACCCTTCATAAACATTTCAATCTCATGCTTAAGTGTGCCACATAGATCATATAACATGGATTCATTCAACATCATCATTTATTACACGATAAAGGAATATAGAATAAATACATGAAATTTTATAATGAATAAGTATATGTGCATAAAGGTGAATACCCTTGATAGAGAAATAGGCATGGTATTCACTACACGATGACTTTGGCATGGAAAATTGCAGTGTAATTTCGGCAGCCTAACAACGTGACATAAAAATTCATAAAAATGGTTTATGAGAGAGAAATGGGTCTCTAATAATAGATACATGAGATAGAAAGTAAGTGTTTCATATAAATACATTCCCCAACCCAATGAATTTGGAAATATAAGGCGTAACATAATAAAGAAACTCGAAGAAAGAGGAGAAATGAAATAACTCTTACAAAATTTCGGCATGGTAATGGGTGTACATGGGAGGGATTAATGAGATAGAAAGAGGTATACCATCATAAAAACATAATAAGGGAAGTATTGGGGAGGTGATAAAACATACCCCATAATTTTTAATTGAAAAATAAAAGGGTATAACAATATAAGGAAACTTGGACAAAAATGAGAAAGGAAAGTGAGGATTCCTTACTTGGATGTGTGATCCCAAAGGCTTGGGAGAGGATTATTGGGAGCTTGGGGGAACCTTGGTAGGACTCTAGGGAGTTAATATTAAAGTGAGGATGATCTTAAAGGAGTTTTAGTGAGTAGGAATGGGTTCTTGGGTGGGTTTATATAGGAAACGAGGGGGAATTTTTTATTATTTAGGTTTTGGACACTACACACTAAAATACTCAAAACCACAAACCTTCTCATGGTTTTTGACCATAGTTTTTTCCAAATAAAAGTAGAATTTTTTATAAGGACATTTACTGAATATATTAAAATATTTCCCTTTATTATGTGTAGTTGAGTCACATTATCAAGGAAATGAATTTAAAATCATAAAATATATTATACATTTTGGAGGATTCAATAAGGAATTATAAAATAATTAAAATAAATCAAAAATCACATTATTTTAAAGTTAAAATATAAATTTGGTCTAATATACATTTTATATTATTTATTACATCACTATAGGGTCATTATGATGTCATAAAACACATTATATATTTATATATTATTTAATTTTTACCAAAAAATTCGACTGTCTCAAAAAATTATGAAAAATTCACTATTGGATAATTTTGATGTCCTAATTCAAAAAATAATATTCATTTTATCTAAATAATTTTATAAATATGTGAATTTTCACTTCTAAAATGAGAACTGACATTTATTAAAAATTGACGGGTTTTGATAAAAACAGTTTTTAAACCTTAATAAAAATTACATTTGACTTCATAAAAATTATATACTAATTTATTATTAATAAAAGTAATTTTATAATAATATTTTATTAAAATATTAATTATTTAAAAAGTTCATTAATTTATTAAAATAAATTCTTTAAAATTACACTTTTTATTTTATTGTATAAAAATATAACTATTATCAAACTGATTACCTAATCATTTACAGATAAAAAACTGATATAATCATTATTTATAAGAATTGTTTTTATAATTTTTTTAATAAAAACCAAAGTTTAATATAATAATGTATATATTTCTCAAAAGTACCATTTTTACCTGAAAAATCAATTTATCAAATTCATTATTTTTTTTAAGAAAGACTGTTCCCGTAAAGGAATTGATGGAATAAGAATTCTATTTATAAAAAAGGATTACACAATAAGTAACTAATAACTTATTATATAAACCTTTATAAAATCTACATAATACCTAAGGGTAAGGTTTTCAATGGTGATAGGCTCTTGGGGCGACTCAGATAACATCACCCAGGTGGTAATATCTATTAACTTGAACTTCTCCTGTAGGTGATTCTATTCAAGCTTAACGGTTGAAGCTCAGCTTGGGATTGGTCAAGAATGAAGCCTACTGATGCTGCCTCCTTTTTGAGCTCCGAAAAATGAGATTCATATAGCCCGAGTCTACTGGATGAGGCCATAATCTCCTTTGTCTATGTTGAAAGGATTTGTTAAAACCTTATATTTATATTGGTTGTGTGATTATTGTTCAACGAATATATTTTCAATGGTAATGATACTTAACAGTCATTTAAACCCAATAATAATAAAAAAAGAGTGCATGTGTTTTCTATATCCATAAAACACTAAAAGAAAGAGAATTTTATTCATAAATGATCAGGTCATTACAAAAGATATTTCTTGATCAATGAACTTTGTTATTGCCGAAAAGAGTATATAGAGAGTGTGGGAAGGAAAAGACGTAGATGAAACTACTTAAATGCCGACCACTATCCCCTCTTAAATGGAAACTCCCAGAGTTCAAAAAAATGATGGATGTCTCTAGCTTGACCCAATGAGAGGAAAAATTCCCTAGCTTAACTTAGCTTCTCTCAATTGTGTCATTTTATGGATAATTTCCTTTCCCTATTCTTTCTTTATGGATGGAAAATTATGGATATCTCAAGATTTCTTCTATCGAGAATGGATCCTTCTTCCAGAGTACCTACAATACTGGATCTGATTTTTACCCTATTTCTGCACATTTTTTATTCATCAGCGGGTATTGGTCATCAATGGTTTTAGATATGAAGTAGAGATCCTGGATCTCAACCGTTCAAGAGCTTCACACCTTACGATGTTAAAGAGCGATTGGGGAGGTGATGACATCATCATGGAATCAGTCGGGAGTCAGCAGGTGGTGGCATTTATGTCTTCTGGTGATGAAAATGGTGCAATATCAGGGAGGGATGTAAGGTGGGGATAAATCTCATTGATCCAGGGGATGGATTTGGTGTTGAAGGGTGACATGGATGAAGGCTGTATCGAAGTTGAATCGACATTGGAGGGTATCCAGGAAGGTAGTGATGACAGTGGTTTTATGCATTGAAGGAAGTGTTTCTTTGAGGTGTGCGACGATATCTTCTATAACAACGGTGGGTTTGGAAGCTAGGGTTCACCCCACCTATTTCCCAACTGTTTTGGGTTATGCGTTATTGGTATTTGACTACTCTTTATACTACATTCCTTTCATTTTGAGACTATAGGACTCTTGGGCCTTCAGTTTATCTTTAGGTTACCTATCAATCTAGTTTAAAATCAGGTTTCTTTTTCTAATCAATATCTGACCCCAACCAGTAAAAAAAATGTTGTAAATCATTAGGATTATTGAGTTTAATTTAAAATATAAAATGAAAACCATAATTTAATTGTATTACTATAAGTAAAAAATATCTTAGTTATATTAATTTTTATTAGTTTATAAATATTTTGTATCATACTTTTAAATCGATCTTTGAGAAAGAGCCAGTGAAAGGAGTGATCGAGAAAGGAATGATTGGGAGAACTCTTAATTATATTAATTATTATTATAAGGAAAAGATACAAGGAAAAGATAGAAGGAAAAGATATCTTAATTATAAGGAAAAGATATCTTAATTCATATTAATTCTTATTATATTATAAATATTTTATAAATAGGGATCAGTGAAAGGAGTGATCAGGAGAACTCGATCGTGAAAGTGCACGAGAAGTGAAAGCGCATCATTGAAAGAGCATTGGTGGAATGAGCACCAGTAGTGAAAGAGCACAGGTGAAAGGAGCTATCTAGAGAACTCATAGATCCTTAAGGACACCAAGTCACGGCTGGTGAAAGAGCCACTAGTACAATAAGAGCAATCAGGAGAACTTACAGAGCGCAGGCAGTGAAATATCTGTAAGGATTTGATTTCAGGAGCTTCGAGAATGAGAAATAAGAACAACAAGAGAATATAAAGTAAAAGAGGGTCAGTAAAATGATAAATCAAGAGAACTTGAAAAGGCACAAGGACACTAATTCACAACCAACACTCCTTAAATAACAGTCATTGTCCCTACCTAAATGGAAACTTTTTGAGTTCAAAAAGAAAAAAATGGAGACACTTGCGTGGACCAATAAAAATATGAAATGTGTAATTATAAAAGTTTTTCAAATAGAAGGGAAAACTCTTCAAATTGACTTATCTTCTTGAAATTTCTTAATTTACCAGATAATGGCTCTAGCCCTTTCCCCTAGCTTTCATTCTGGAGAGAAAAAAACCCATCACTGTTTCATGTTTTTTAATGAAAAATTACAAATATGATTCCCTTTTTAAATATTTTTGATACAATTTATAGATGATTAACTTGGTAAAAATGTAAAAATATAAAAAGACAAACCAATTAGACAATTTATTCAACACATTATTTGAATGATTTTGTAAATCATTATATAAAATAAAAATCATAATTAAATTGAATTATTATAAGGAAAGGATATCTTAATTATATTAATTCTTATTGGTTTATAAATATTTTGTATCACACTTGTAAGATTTAAATACAAACCCACGTAGAAATAGTTTTGTTTTATATGAATAACTACTGAAAAAGGGGTACACCATTGGTTTAGAACACCTATACCAACCATTGGTATAAGTAATTTCAAAGGGAAGACCAATACCAATGAATCGGTAAAACCAATAGTATAGGTCTGCACTTAGTTTTGATGCAACAACCTTCTTATTATATTCTAAAAAAATTACCACTTTTCTAAAACATATTATATATTAATATATATATGTATAAATTTAATTATTTATATTAAAGTATTTATTATTATTTTCATCATTACACAAAAATTATGGCACCACGTATTCTAATAGTTTGGTCAAACCATTGGTATAAGTGGCCGTAAGGAATACATATATCAACAGTTTGATGAAATAATTGGTATAGGTGGTGATAAACCAAACTTATAGCAATATTTTGGTCTAACTGTTGGTATTGGTGGCCGTATACCATACCTATAATAACAATTTTCTCAAAATTTTGGTATAAGGGTTCCCATACCAATGATATTTTAAATTGGTAGTTTAGGTTCATTGGTATATCCCATATTTCTATTAGTTTTTTTTTTGATTTTGGAGAAATTTGGGGTTTTTATTTTTAATCATGAAATGTTTTCATTGTAAATGTTTTTTATAAACCTTTCTTTTATATATTCCATTATTATTTAAATGAATTTAGTATTAGGATATATGTTTGTTTTCATTTCATTATTCCCTGATGTAAAAGTGTTGGTTGGTAGGTTAGATGTTTCATTTTTCTGGTTTTATGATATGTACTATATATAACTCTATCTTTATGGATGAAGTTGTCTTCTTTTATGATAGTTTGTAAATAGTGAAAGAATAAAAATCGAATAAATATTATGATAGTTGATATTTTCTACATTTCAAGTCATATATGGTTCTTGTTATGTGATTTTATTATATTGTTCCATTGATATTTTCTATAATTCAACACGTATATGGTTAATGTTGCAACACTAAAAAAAATGTCTTATACCAAAAGAAATTTATTGATAAATAATATATCTATTGGAAAAAATGAGAAATCCCAACATATATTAAATTTTATTGGTATTGATTTTAAGTATCGACACTTGTTTTTACCAACAATTATATCTATTGATATTGATCATTTAACACCAACAAATATTTTACCAATAGTTAAATATATTACTTTATCATATCAATACTAATAATTTTTTTACCAATAAATGAATCTATTACTATTAATTATCATTAAAAATAATTTTTTTACCATTATAAAAATATGATACCATAATTTATTCAATAACATAAAATATTTTACCAAAAAAATAATATATATATATATATATATATTATTTTAAATAAATGTTATAAATTATAAATATTTTAATAAAATTATATAATCATATATTTTCATTGAAAAATTATATGTTTTTGATATATATATATATATCTAATATAAAAAATATGATAAATAGTTATAATTTTTGGAGACTTGAATAAGATTGAATGTACAGAAATAAAAACCAAAAAATGAAATTCACTTATACATAGTTTCATTATATGTATATAATATTTTTTTTATTCAGAATATATATAAATTAAAAACTTTTTTCATTATATATAAATTTATTATACATAATTATTTTTTAAAATTATACTAATCATATGAAATTATATTCCCTAAATTAAAAGTATCAAGCTGCAGGAATCACATCACTGTTACCGCACTTTTCATTTCCACACTCTGACTTGGTTAATTTTTTTTGTTGGGAAAAACAATTTGTGTGACCTATAAAAAATGTTTTTGTTTTTGTTATTATTATTATTTTATTTTTTACTTTTCCTTTTTCGCTCTACCTTTCTCCCCTATGTCACCCCACCCCCTCCCCTTTCGGTTCGTGTCGTGCGCCCCATCCTGGAGGAACCCTAGCTACGCACGTCCCTTCTCCTCTGGCTATGGAATCTAGCCATTTATCCTTCCATTTTGACGTGCGGTCACCTTAGGTTATCATTTATTCTACTACACTATATTCTTCTTCTCTTTTCATTGTGCATTTCCTTATCTTCCTTGCGGTGTGTGGGACCCATCCAAATTCGAACCCGATTTTGGGTGTCTTATTTATTGATTCTCGATGGTTAAGTTTTGTGAATCTTGACTGAGTTCTATTTTAGCCATAGTGGTTGTAGGCACTTTAGGGTAGCATATAAGTTGTTCATGGGTTTGTCTTTATATATATGGATAACCTTGATTGTTCTAGAAAAGATTCATTCTATACATTCTAACACTTAAGAGAACAATTTAATTTCATCACTGTCAAATCTTTATTTCATGATTTTATATCATTAATGAATAATTATATATATATATATATATATAGTATTTATGTATGCATATATTCTTGTATGTATGTATTTATATATATGTATATATTCACACAACCATCTCGGATGCCAGATATTTGGCATAAAGAAAGAAAATAAGACAACAATGGGAAGAAAACACACATAGCTCTTCTAATTATCCCTCATTTTTCAATGATTTGAAGATGGGGTAGGATTTATTCATATACATCCATTTATTTATACACTCCCAATGGTATACATTACCACACCCCATAATTCCATTCTCCTTCCCATCCTTCAAATGATCCTTCATGTCCCCAATATATTTATAAAAAAATAGCATCTTAATCTAAAAGACAACAAAAAACAAAAAACTTGACCTGAAGAAACCACCTGACATATAACACAAAAGGTATCTCAATGATATCTTCATCTAAACCAAATTATCAAAACTTAAGGCATATTCTAATGGCCTCCTCCTATAACCCAATTTCCACTCTCCCAAGTTGATCTCCCCAAGAAAGAAGCCCCTAGAATTGAACTCAAAGTATTAAATTTATTTCACATTATTAAAAATATTGAAATTGAGTGGTAAAAAATTTCCACACTACCTCATATGAAAAATCAAGAGCTCCCTGAACATTTTTAGGCTGATTACAAGCATAATGAGAATCCACAACGTCAAGTATTACGTCTCCCTACACATTCAAGAAGATAGATTTTATCCACCATTTCATCCAAGAAAAATATACAAATACTAATAATTCCTTTTCCTTTGTACAAATAATTTCATTTATAAAAGAATAATTATTTCATTGAAAAAAATTACATGTAAAGATGATTTTTTTATTTAAAAATAATGAGGGAGAAACAACCCTTGGTTGGTGACTATTCTTAGTGTAGAGAATTGTTAGTTCTAAAACCCTCCTTTGTAAATTATGAGATCGCCTAAACTTGTTTTTGTTATTGGGTTTTGTGAAAAACACCATTTCTATCCTTGTATTAAATATATCTGAGACTTTCCCACTTTCATGACTACTTCCTGTAGAGAGATCAATGATTTTTCAAAAATAGAAACATGATAATGACATGATGAACATGAAATTATATGAAACAAAATTAGATGAAAGATACAATTATCTTGGGAATGAAAAATCAAATAGAACACTATCAAGGATTGAAGAGTATCATGAAAATAAGGTAAAAAAGGCCTTGCTTCATTTCTATTTATATAGTTTAGCTACTGATAAAAATAGTTATGGACACATTGCTAACTTCCCTGAGGAAAGTCCTAGGATTCCTTAGGGATGGGTGAAAAAATCATGATCAAAATCCCACCATAAAATTGCAAGGCTCCTGAAGGGTAGAAATGACTATTCAATTACTCCATTTTCCCACAAGATTTGTTGCTCTAATAATCACTTGTATTATGATAAAGGATAGAAAATTAGTATTAAGTTATATCAAATGAGAAATACGAATAGACATATTATCCCAAAATATAATTTAACCTGATGCACGCAATGCACCAACTGGAAAAATAACCCTCTTCCATTATTTTGAATGTATAACTTCAATTCGACACACAATGTGGCTGATATGACTGAATGTACATGTTTTCATTTAATATTAACATTTTAGTTCAAATCACGTGTCACATACTCAAAATTGACCAAACATGTTTATATTGTATTAATAATTTAGAAAAATGATAGTTCATTCATTTATGACTTATTTTTTATCATTTACGTTTTAATTATGCATTGTTGCTCAATATTTAGTTTTTTTAATGTTATCAAAGTAAACATTTTTTATTATTGGTACACTCATATTTTCTATAGTGTGATGAATGTGCAACTCTTGCTTTTTTTTTAGGTTTTATCAATGCTAAAATAAAGTGGTGATAAGGCACATACTTTCATAAATGCTGATAAAATCCATTTTATTATTACTAATTACACAATTTTAGTAAAATACATAGGAAGATGTATACAAACCACATTCTTTTCTCTTTTATCACAAAACACATGTATTTTGTCAGCAAAAAACAAAATCACACAATATCCACTGTTTAGATAACAATATATGACATTTTAGATTTTCTAGGCCAGTCAAAAACCTAAAACAATTGGATCTGGTGGTAAATAGATCACAAAAAGATAATTTATTGATAGATTTTTGAAAAGAAAACTCTTAAAAAATTATAGAGCACATTTTCAATTTATAAAATTCCATAAAAATGCGGGAAATTTCAATTATTGAAAAATGAGGGATAATTTCCATAAATTTTTGAAAAAGGAGAGACAATTTTCAAAATTTCCACAATTTACATAAAAAGGGATGGATAATTTTCACAAATTATAAAACAAATTTTCAATTTTTTAAAAGAAAATACATAACAAATTTCAGAACACATTTTCAATTTATAAATTTCCCGATTCATCATTCTACACCACCTGTACCATTTCTCAAAACCCTAACCAATAAAAGGATGTAAAAACAGCATCTGGAAACATATCTACATGGAACCTCCATGGAAATATGTGTCCTTTGAACCCATGAGGAACTCCAATAGACATACGATCCCTCATAAAATCATCTATCACTTACCACTCCTCCAAAAGAGGCACCCAAAAAACCAAAATGAAGAACAAATCAAAGTCCAGTGAAAGTCTCGACAGATCATCTATACAGGTGTTGCCCTCCTGTGGAGTATGGATGACATAGAATTATTTATGGTTCAAAACCAAATCTTTGTGCAATCCCATAATCTAAATAAATATTTTTCAAAACCCTCGTATGAGGAATATAGTGTCTTGGAGATATCCATAATGATGCACTAATCATTGATATCAGAAATGAGATTTTGAAAGCCATGTTTTATCTCCATGTCAAGTCCCACTTTTAGAGCCACCAACTCATCCATAGAGTTAGTAGAAAAAATTATGTTATAATAGTATTGAAGAATCCAGTTTACCACTTGATCCCTGAAAACACCTCAAACACCAACAAATTTGGGATTTATTTTGGTGCATCCATCCATGTTTAGCTTGATGCGAGATGGTGGTGGAGGCTACCAAGAGACCAGAGATTCCATATTAGGGTATTTATTTGCTATGAGTGTGCATTGAGGGTAAAATTATAATGTAATTAAAGTGGGATGAGTAGGAGTGTTTAAGGGATAGGAGGTTCCATTTATAGGGAAATCCTATAAAAATAAAAATAAGTACCTCCTTCATATCAATGATGTGAGATAAAAACATATCTAGATTAAAAACCAAAACAAAGGTTGATAGATTACTTGGGGATTTGATTTTAAGATCTTTTAGATCAAAGAGATTTCTTGATCAATGAACATTGGTATTACCGACAAGAGCATAGAGAGAATGCAGGAAGGAAAAGTCATGATCGACACTCTATAAATATCGACCACCATCCCCTCATAAATGGAATCTCTTAGAGTTCAAAGAAATGAATAATCTATCCATATTTACCCAATAAGAGGGAAAATTCCCTAGCTTGACTTAGCTTCCTGAAATTGCATCATTTATCAGATAATGGCCTCGCCTTATTCATTCTTTCTGGATGGAAAATGACAGCTATCTCAATATTTCTTCGACCAAGCATGGATCTTTCTTCCAGAGTACCTATGACACTGGATCTAGGTTTTTACCCTATTTCTATACCTTACTTGTTCAACAGTTAGCATTGGTTATTAGTGGTTTCAGATCTGGATCAGAGATCCCAGATCTCAACCGTTCATGAGCCTCATGCCTTACGGTGTTAAATGGCGATGGGGAGGTGATAAAATCATCATGGAATCAGTCGTGAGTTAGAAGGTTATCGATTTTATAGATTCTGGTGATGAAAGTGGTGCAATATCATGGAGGGATGGAAGGTGGGGATGTATCTCATTCATCTTAGGGCTGTCTTTGGAATTGAAGGGTGATAGGGATGAAGGATGTATCAAAGTTTCATAAGCATTGGAGGGCATCTGGGAAGGTGGCGATGACAATGGTTTTGGGAGTCGGCAACATCATTTCTACGAGGTGTGAAACAATATCTTCTATGAAAGTGGTGGGTTCGATAGCTAGGGTTCACCCCACCTATTGTCCAACTATTTTGTGTTATGATTTATTAGGCCTTTGGGTGGTCTTTATGCTATTGGCCTTTCATTTTGAGCCTACGAGACTCTTAGGACTTCAGGGAATCTTTGAGTTACCTCTCAAACCATTTTAAAAGTGGGTTTATTTTTCTAATCAATAACTGAACCCAACCTATTAAAAAAATATTGAAAACCATTATGATTATTGAGTTTAATTTCAAATATAAAATTAAAATCATAATTGAATTGTATAACTATAAGGAAAATGCATCTTAAGTATATTAATTTGTATTAGTTTATAAATATTTTGTATCATACTTGTAAATGGATTTTTAAGAAATACATGGTGAAAGGATCGATCGGGAAAGGAATGATCAGGAGAACTCTTAATTATATTAATTATTATCATAAGGTAAAGATACAAGTCAAAGATATCTTAATTGTAGGACAAAGATATCTTAATTAACATTAATTATTAATTATGTTAATTATTATTATATTATAAATATTTTATAAATAGGGGCTGGTGAAAGGATTGATTGGGAGAACTTGATTAGGAAAGATCACGGGTAGTGAAAGAGTATCGGTGAAAGAGAACTGGTGGAATGGGCACTAATAGTGAAATAACACCGGTGAAAGGAGCGATTCAAAGAAATCATAGAGTAGTAAGGACACCAAGTCACGATCGGCGAAAGAGCTGCTGGGACAACAACATCGATTAGGAGAACTTGTAGAATAGAGGCAGTGAAAGAGCCATAAGGATTTGATTTTAGGAGCTTCGAGAACAATCTACAAGAACAATAAGAGCACAAAAAGTAAAAGAGGGCCTATGAAAGGATCAATAAGGAGAACTTGTAGAGCCACAAGGACAATAAGTTGGAGCCGATTCTACTTAAATAAAGGTCACTATCCTCTCATAAATATAAAATCTCAGAGTTCAAAAAAATGGAGACACTTGTGTGGATCAATAAAACAACAAAATGTGTAATTATCAAAGTTTTTCCAATGGGATGGAAAATTATTCAAATTGACTTAGCTTCGCGAAATTGCCCCATTTCCAAGATAATGGATCTGGTCCTTTCCCTATACTTTCATTCTGGTAGGAAATCAACCCATCACTATTTCATGTTTTTTTAATAAAAAATTACAAATCTGCAGCCCTTGTTACATCTTTTTGATACAACTTATAATTGATTAACTTGGTAAAAATGTAAAAATATAAAAAAGGCAAAGCAATTAGAAAATTTATCAAATGAATCATTTGAATAATTTTGTAAATCATTAGGATAATTGAGTTTAATTTCAAATATAAAATGAAAATCATAGTTGAATTATATTACTATAAGGCAAGGATATCTTAATTATATTAATTCTTATTGGTTTATAAATATTTTGTATCACACTTGTAAAATTTAAAAACAAAAACCCACACATAAATAGTTTTGTTTTATATAAAATTTATCACTATGGGAAAAAAGGGTATACCATTGGTATATAACACTTTTACCAACCATTAGTATAGGTAATTTCAAGGGGAAGATCAATACCATTGAATTGGTCAAACCAATGTATAGGTCTGCACTTAGTTTTGATGCAACAACATTCTGATTATATTCTAAATACTTCACCACTTTTCTGCAAAATATTATATGTTAATATATATATATATATATGTATAAAATTAATTATTTATATTAAACTATTTATTATTATTGTTATAATTATGCATAAATAATGGAACCACTTATACTAATGATTTGGTTTAACTATTGTTATATGTGGCTGTAAGGAATACTTATACCAATAGTTTGATCAAATAATTGGTATATGTGGAAAGAAACCATACTTATGTCAATAGTTTGGTAAAACTATTGGTATTGGGGGCCATTTACCATACCCATACCAACAGTTTTCTCAAACTATTGGTATAAGTCTTCCCATACCAATGTCTTTTCAAACTGTTAGTATAGGCCCATTGCTATAGCTCATATTTCTAGTAGTGTTTTTTTTAGAAATTTGGGTTTTTCATTCCTAATCATGAAATATTTTCATTGTAAATGTTTTTTATGAAGCTTTATTTTGTATATTCCATTATTATTTAAATTCATGCTGTATTAGGCTGTATTTTTGCTTTCATTTCATTATTCCCTAATGTAAAAGTGTGGGGTGGTAGGCTAGATGTTGTGTTTCTCTTATTTTATGATCTTTCCTATATAAAACTCTGTCTTAATGGATGAAGTTGTCTTCTTTGATGATAGTTTGTAAACAGTGAAAGAATAAAAATTGAATGACTATTATAATGGTTGATATTTTCAAGATTTCATGGAATATATGGTTCTTGTTATGTGATTTTATTATACCATTCCATCAATATTTTCTATAATTCAATTAATATAATTTTAATGTTGCAACACTACAAAAAATAACTTATTCCTAAAGAAATGTATTGATAAATAATATATCTATTGGTAAAAATGAGCAATTGCAACATATATTAAAATTTATTGGTATTGAATTTAAGTACCAACACTTGTTTTAACCAACAATTATATCTATTGATATTGATCATTTAACACCAAAAAATATTTTACCATCAGTTAAATATAATTCTTTATCATATCAATACTAACATTTTTTTACCAACAAATGAATCTATTACTATTAATTGTCATTAAAAATAGATTTTTTAACATTATAAAAATATACTGCAATAATTTATTCAATAACATAAAATATTTTATAATATATATATATATATATTATTTTTAGAAAATGTTATAAATTATAAATATTTTAACAAAATCATATAATTTCATTGAAAAATTATATGTTTGTGATAATATATATATATATATATATAATATAATATAAAATTGACTATAAGTGGCTATAATTTTTTGAGACTTGGATAAGATCGAATGTACACTAGTAAAAACTAAAACATGAAAGTCACTTATACATAGTTTCATTATATGTGTATAATATGATATTTTATTCATAATATATATAAATTAATTTTTTTTCATTATATATAAATTATATATAAATTTATTATACATCATGATTTTTTTTAATTATACCAATAATAAGACACTCTCTTACCTAAATTAAAAGTATCGAGTCGCAGGAATCACATCACTATTTCCGTACTTTTCATTTCTACACTCCAAGTTGGATATTTTTTTGTGGGAAAAAATAGTGCGTGAGACATGTAAAAAATGTTGTTGTTGTTGTTGTTGTTGTTGTTTTCTTCTTCTTCTTATTATTTAATTTTATTTTTTACTTTTCCTTTCCCCTTTTCCCCCTCTACCTTTCTCCCCTAAATCTCCCCACCCCCTCCCCTTATAGTTCGTGTTGTGCACCCTATCCTGGAGGAACCCCTGCTATGCACCTCCCTCCTCCTCCAGCCATGGAATCTAGCTGTCTCTCCTTACAATTTCACATGTGGTCTCATTCTTTTAGCATTTCTTATTCTTCTCTCTCTTCTTCTTCTCTTTTCATTGTGCATTTCCTTCTATTCCTTGTTGTGCGTGGGACCCATCCAAACCCTAACCCAAATTTGGGTGTCTTATTTGTTGATTATCTATGATTAAGGTTTGTGAGCCCCAATTGAGGTCTGTTTTAGCCATAGTGGCTGTAGGCGTTTTAGGTTAATAGATTAACTGTTCATGGTTTTGGCTTTATATATGTGGAAAGCCTTGATTGTTTTAGAAAAGATTCATTCCATACATTCTAATACTTAGGAGAATAATTTAATTTCATCACCATAGAATCTTTATTTCATGATTTTATATCATCACTAAATGATTTTATATATATATAAATCATGTATTCATACATGTTTGTACTTATATATGTATGTATATGTATATATTCACACATCCATCTCAGATTACAGACAGTTGAAAGAAAGAAATAAAACAAGACAATAATGGGAATAAAACACACATAACTCTTCTAATTTCCCTCATTTGTTAGTGATTTGTAGATGGGTCAGGCGTTCTTCATCCAAAACCATTTATTTATGCACTCCCAATGGTATCTGTTCCCACAACCCACCATTCCCTTATCCTCCCCATCCTCTAAATGAGCCTTCATGTCCCCAATATATTTATAAAAAAACATCATCTCAATCTAAAAGTCCAAAAAAAAAACCAAAAGCATGACATGAAGAAACCACTTGAAAAATAACACAAAAGCTCTCTCACTGATATCTTCATTTGAACCAAAAGATCACAAGTCAAGGCATATTTTAATGGCCTCCTCTGATAACCCAGTTTCCACTCTCCCAAGACGATCTCTTAGAGCCAGAAGCCCTTGTAATTGAACTCAAAACATTAAATTTCTTTCCCCTTATTAAAAATATTGAAATTGAATGGTACAACATTGCCACACTACCTCATATGAAAAATAAACAGCTCACTAGAAATTTTTAGGCTGATTACTAGAATAATGAGAATCCACAAAATCATGTATTAAGTCTCCCTACACATTCAAGAAGATGAAGTTCATCCACCATTTCATCCAATCAAAATATACAAATACAACTAATGCCTTTTACTTTGTACAAATAATTTCATTTATACAAGTATCATCATTTAATTGAAAAAATTACACATGTAGATGATTTTTTTTTTCATTAAAAATAATGAGGGATAAACAAAACTCGGTTTGTGAGTATCCCCAGTGAAAAGAATTGTTAGTTCTAAAAACCCTCCTTGGTAAATTCTGAGATCACCTAAACTCATTTCTATGGCTGGGTTTTGTTAACATCAGCATGTCTATCCATGTATTAAATATATTTGAGACTTTCCCACTTTCATGACCACTTCCAAAAGAGAGATCGATGATTTTTTGAAAACAATGACATGATAATGACATAATGAACATGAATTCATATGGAACAAAATTATATAAAAGATAAAATTATCTTGGTAATGAAAAATCAAATACAACAACATCAGGGATTGAGGAGTACCATGAAAATAATGTAAAAAAGGTCCTTCTTCATTTTTATTTATGTTGTTCAGCTACTGATACAAATGGTTGTGGCCACATTTCCAACTTCTTAGAGGAAAGGCTGGGGATTCCTCAGGGATGGGTGTAACATTATTCACCAAAATCCAACCATCAAATTGAAAGGATCCTGAAGGGTAGAAATGAATATTCAATTCCTCTATTACCCTAAATATTTGTTGTTGGAAGAAGCAGATGTTTTATGCTAAAGGATAAGAAATTAGTATTATGTTATATCAAATGAGAAATATATATAGACAGATTATCCCAAAATATCGTTTAACCTGATGCATGAAATGCCTCAGCTGGAAAAATAATCCTCTACCACTATTTTGAATGCAGAACTTCAATTTGACACACAGTGTGGCTGATATGACTAAACGTGCATGTTTCAATTTAATACTAACATTTTAGTTCAAAACTTATGTCACATACTCAAAACTCACCAAACATGTTCATATTTTATTAATACTTTAGGAAAATGATTGTTCATTCCTTTATACAGTATTTTTTATCATTTACATTTTATTTATGAATTGTTGTTCAATATTTAGTTTTTATTTATTTATTTTTTTAATGTTACCAAAGTAAACATTTTTTATTCTTGGTACACTCATATTTTATATATTTTGATGAATGTGAAACTATTTCTTTTTTTAGGTTTTATTAATGCTAAAATCAAGCGGTGATAAGAAACACACTTTCATAAATGCTAATAAAATCCTTTTTTTTATTATTTTCTACATAAGTTTAGTAAAATATATGGGAATATGTATAAAAACCATGTTATTTAAACACAAAATACATGTATTTTGTCAAAAAAAAAGAAACAAAATCACCCAACATTCATTGTTTGGAGAATAACATATCACATTTTGGATTTTCTGGGCCAGTCAATAACCTAAAAAAATTGGATATAATGATAACTAGATCATTAAAAGATGATTTATTGATATATTTTTCATAATAAAACACTTAAAAAATTGAAGAGAACATTTTCAGTTTATAAATTTCCATAAAAATGAGGGACATTTCAATTTTTAAAAAAATTAGGGATAATTTCCATAATTTTTTGAAAAAAGAAGGATAATTTCCACAATTTCCAGAATTTCTATTAAAAAAAGAGGTACAATTTCCACAAATTAAAGAACACATTTTCAATATATAAATTTCAAAAAATTCATCATTTTTCACCACATGTACCATTTCTCGAAACCCTAACCAATAAAAGTATTTAAAAATAGAATTAAGAAACATCTCTATATAGAACCTATATAGAGAGATGTGTCCTTTGAAACCGTGAGAAAATAAAATAGTCATATGATCCCTCATTAAAGCATCCATCACCTATCACTCCCCCAATAGAGGCACCCAAAAAACTAGAATAAAGAACAATTCAATGTCCAGCGAAAGTATTGACAGAGCATCTATACAGGCATTTCCCTCCCATGGAGTATAGATGAAATATATGTATTCATTATTTAACACCAACTCTTTGTACACTCCCATCATTTTAATAAATCTTTTTTCAAAACCCTTAGATAAAGAAGATAGAAGGGTGGAGATATCAAAAATGATGCACTAAGTGTTGATATGAAAAATGGGCTTTTGGAAGTTGTGTTTGCTTGCCATGTTAATTCCCACTTTCATAGTCACCCACTCAGCCATGGTGGTGGTTGAGAAACCAATTCTAAAATAGTAGCCAAGATGCTAGTTTCCTACTTGATCCATGAAAACACCTCCAAATCTTGTAGATTTTGGATTTCCTTTAGAGCATCCATATGTGTTTAGCTTGATGCGAGATGGTGGCAGTGGCTTCCAAGAGATCAGAGACGCCAGAGTGGTGTATTTCATTTCCATGGGTGTGCGTCAGGGGTAAAATTAGAATGTGATTAAAGTGGGATGAGTAGGAGTGTTTACGGGTGAGGATGTTTGATTTATTGGTCAATCCTATAAAAATAGAAATAATTACCTCCTTCGTATCAATGATGCGAGATAAAAACATTTATAGATTAAAAACCAAAAAAGAGGTTGATAGATTACATGGGGATTTGATTTCAAGATTTTTGAGATCAAAGAGATTGATTGATCAATGAACATTGGTATTCCTAGAAAGTGCGTAAAGAGAGTATGGGAAGGAAAATTCACAATTGAAACTCCTTAAATTCCAATCACCATCCCCTCCTAAATGAAAACTCTCGAAGTTAAAAAAAATGACAAATGTCTCAAGCTTAACCCAACTAGAGAGAAAATTCCCTAACTCGACTTAGCTTCCAAAAATTGCATAATTTCTCAGATAATGGCCTCACCCTATTCTTTATTTCTAGATGGGAAATGATATCTATCTCAATATTTATTTTATTGAGAATGGATCCTTCTTCCAGAGTACCCACAACACTGGATCTGAGTTTTTACCCCATTTCTGCACCTTTTTTATTCATCGACAGGCATTAGCCATTCGTAGTTTCAGATCTGGAGGCAAGATCTTGGATCTCAACTGTTTGGGAGCCTCGCTTCTTGTGGCATTGAAGGGTGATTAGGGAGGTGATGGAATCATCACGACGTTAGTCTGGAGTTAGCAGGTGGTGACATTTATGGATTCTAGTGATGACAGTGGTGTAATATCCGGGTGCTATGCAAGGTGGGGACATATCTTATTCATCCAGGGGATTGATTTGGCATTGAAGGGTGACATGAATGAAGGTTGTATTGAAGTTGTATTGGTATTAGAGGGTGTTTAAGAAGGTGGAAATGAAAATGGTTTTGGGCGTTGACTAAACATTTCTTTGAGGTGTGTGATGATATTAATTATTTTTATAAGGCAAAGATACAAGGAACAGATAGAAGGGAAAAATATCATAAATGTAAGGAAAAATATATTAATTTTTATTAATTCTTAATTATTTTAATTCTTATTATATTATAAATATATTATAAATAGGGGCTGGTGAAAGGAGTGATCTGGAGAACTCGGTTGGGAAAGAGTGTGGGTAGTGAAAGAGCATCAGTGAAAGAGAACTGGTGGAATGAGAAGCGGTAGTGAAAGAGCGTCGGTGAAAGGAGCAATCTGGAGAACTCATAAAGTGGTAAGGACACTAAGTCACAATCAAAGAAAGATCTTCTAGGAAAAAAAGAGCAACCAGGAGAAATTTCATAATGTAGGCAGTGAAAGAGCCATAAGGATTTGATTTCCGGAGCTTCAAGAAAGAGACGCAAGAACAACCAGAG
Organism: Viscum album; assembly: GCA_963277665.1. Taxonomy (NCBI): domain Eukaryota; kingdom Viridiplantae; phylum Streptophyta; class Magnoliopsida; order Santalales; family Viscaceae; genus Viscum; species Viscum album. Next base: position 1,630,811,165 of record OY728155.1, on the reverse strand, counting down.
CACAGAAAGTAAAAGATGGCCAATGAAAGGAGAAATCAAGAGAACTAATAGAGTTGCAAGGACACAAATTCACAGCTAACACTTCTTAAATAGCGATCACTATCCCTGCATAAATGGAAACTCTCATAGTTCAAAAAAAATAGAGACACTTGTGTGGAAAAATAAAACAATGAAAAGTGTAATTATCAAATTTTGTCCAATGGGAGGGAAAATTATTCAAATTGACTTAGCTTCATGAAACTGTGTCATTTTTTAGATAATGGCTCAGATCCTTTCCCTCTACTTACAATTTAGCAGAAAATAAACCTATCACTATTTCATGTTTTTTTAATAAAAAATTACAAATATTCATCCCTTGTTAAATATTTTTGATACCATATATAATTGATTAACTTGGTAGAAATGTAAAAATATAAAAAAGATAAATCAATTAGAAAATTTATCCAACACATAATTTGAATAATTTTTAAATCATTAGGATTATTTAGTTTAATTTCAAATATAAAATGAAAATCATAATTGAATTGTATTATTATTAGGCAAGGATATCTTAATTATATTAATTCTTATTGGTTTATAAATATTTTGTATCACACATGTAAAATTAAAATACAAACACACACACACATAAATAGTTTTGTTTTATATACAATTTATCACTATAGTAAAAAAGGGTATACCGTTCATATATAATACATATACTAACCATTGATATAGGTAATTTCAAAGGGAAAACCAATACTAATGAATTAGTCAAACCAATGGTATAGGTATGTACTTGGTTTTGATTAAACAACCTTCTACTTATATTCCAAAGAATTTACCACTTTGCTACAACATATCATATGTTAATATATATATATATATAAATTTAATTATTTATATTAAAGTATTTATTATTATTATTATTATTATCATAATGATTAAATAATGGTACCAATTATACTAACGGTTTGGTCAAAATATTAGTATATGTGGCCATAAGGAATACCTATACCAATAGTTTGATAAAATAATTGGTATAGGTGGCTAGAAACCATACTTATATCAATATCTTGATCAAAATATTGGTATTGGTGGCCATATACCATACCTATACCAACAGTTTTATCAAACTATTAGTATAAGGGTGCCCATACCAATGATTTTTTAAACTGTTAGTATAGGTCCATTGGTGTAGCTTAGATTTCTAGGAGTTTTTTTTAATTTTGGAGAAATTTGGGGTTTTCATTACTAATCATGAAATGTTTTCATTGTAAATGTTTTTTATGAAACTTTCTTTAATTTATTCCATTATTATTTAAATACATGTAGTATTAGGCTAGATATTTGTTTTCATTTCATTATTCCCTGATGTAAAAGTGTGGGGTGGTAGGATAGATGTTTCATTTTTGTTGTTTTATGACATTTCCTATATAAAACTCAATCTTTATGGATGAAGCTGTCTTCTTTGATGATAGTTTGTAAACTATGAAAGAATAAAAACTGAATGACTGTTATGATGGTTGATATTTTCCATAGTTCAAGGAATATATGGTTCTTGTTACGTGATTTTATTATATTATTCCATTTATATTTTCTATAATTCAATGCATATAAGGTTAATGTTTTATCACTACAAAAATAATGGCTTATAACAAGATAAATGTATTTATAAATAATATATCTGTTGGTAAAAATGAATAATTCCAACATATATTAAATTTTATTGGTATTGATTTTAAGTACCAAAACTTGTTTTTACCAACAATTATATCTGTTGATATTGATCATTTAACACCAAAAAATATTTTACCAACAGTTAAATATATTTCTTTATCATACCGATACTAATAATTTTTTGACCAACAAATGAATCTATTACTATTAATTGTTATTACCAACAGATTTTTTACCATTATAAAAATCTACTATAATATTTTTTTCAATAACATAAAACATTTTACCAAATAAATAATATATATATATATATATATATTATTTTCAATAAATTTTATAAATTATAAATATTTTTAATAAAATCATATAATAATATGTTTTCATTGAAAAATTACAAGTTTTTGATAATATATATATATATATATATATGATATAAAATTTAAGATAAGTGGTTATAATTTTTTGAGACTTGAATAAGATCGATTGTACACTAGTAAAAAATAAAAAATTAAATTCACCTATATATATAGTTTCATTATATGTATATAATATGATTTTTTATTAAGAATATATATAAATTTAAAACTTTTTTCATTATATTTAAATTATATGTAAATTTATTATACATCATGATATATTTTTTAAATTATAAAAATAATATGACACTCTCTTACCTAAGATAAAATTATTGAGCCGTGGAGATCACATCACTATTACCACACTTTTCGTTGTCACACTCCGACCCGATTAATTTTTTTTGTGGGGACAAATAGTGAATGAGACCTATAAAAAATGTTGTTTTTGTTATTATTATTATTATATTATATTTTTAATTTTCCTTTTTCCCTATATATTTCTCCCCTACTTCACCCCCACCCCCTCCCCTTCTAGTTCATGTTGTGTGCCCCAACTTGGAGAAACCCCACCTGCACACCTTCCTCCCCCTCCGGCCATGGAATCTAGTTGTATATCCTTCTGATTTCAGATGTGGTCACTTTCAGTTAGAATTCCTTATCCTTAACTCTCTTATTATTCTATTTTCATTGTGTATTTCCTTTTCTTACTTGTGGTGTGTGAGACCCATCTGACTCTAACCCGATTTTGGGTGTCTTATTTGTTGATTCTCAATGGTTAAGATTCATGAGCCCTGACTGAGGTCTGTTTTAACCATGGTGGTTGATTTCATTTTACAGTAATAGATAATATTTTAATGGGTTTAGCTTTATATATGTAGAAAATCATGATTTTTCTAGAAAAGATTCATTCCATACATTCTAATACTTAGGAGGAAAATTTAATTCCGTCACCATAGAATCTTTATTTCATGATTTTATATCATCACAAGATTCTTTTTTATATATATAAAGTATGTATGTATGCATAAATTCTTGTAAATATGTATGTATATAAATTTATATATTCACACAGCCACCTCATATGTTGTACAATTGGCAGAAAGAAAGAAAACAAGACAACAATAGGAAGAAAAAAACATAACTCTTCCAATTATTCCTCATTTGTCAGTGATTTTCAGATTGGAAAGAGGCTCTTCATCAACAACCATTTATTTATGCACTCCCCATGGTATTTGTTCCCACACCCCACCATTCCCATCTCTTCCACATCCTCCACATGAGACTTCATGTCTATAATATATTTATAAAAAATTACTATCTCAATATAAAAGACAAAAAAATAATTTAACATGATGAAACCACCTAACATATAACACACAAAGGTCTCTCACTGATATCTTAATATAAACTAAAATATCTCAAATCAAGGTATCTTCTAATGGCCTCCTATAACAACCCAGTTTCCACTCTCCCAAGATGGTCTCCCAGATCAAGAATCCCCTAGAATTGAACTCAAAACATTAAATTTCTTGTCCCTTATTAAAAATATTGAAATTGAATGGTACCAATTTTCGACACTACCTCATATGAAAAATCAACAGATCCCTAGAAATTTCTAGGATAATTACTACCATAATGATAATACACATCATCAAGTATTATGACCCCCTACACATTCAAGAAGATGAAGTCCATCCACCATTTCATCCAATAAAAAGATACAAATACACCTAATTCATTTTACTTTGTTCAACTAATGTAATTTATCAAGTGTCACCATTTCATAGAAAAAAATTTCATGTGTAGATGATTTTTTTCATTAAAAATAATGAGGGATAAATAAACCTCAATTGGTATGTATATATGGTGAGGAGAATTGTTAGTTTTAAAACTCTCCTTTGTAAATAAAGAGATCGTCTAAAATCATTTCTGTTTTTGGGTAATGTGAAAATCACCATGTCTATCCTTGCATTCAATATATCTAAGACTTTCCTACTTGCATGACCACTTACTATAGAGAGTTCAAAGATTTTTCAAAAACATTAACATGATAATGACATGATGAACATGAACTCATATAGAACAAAATTAGATAAAAGATTCAATTATCTTGGGAATGAAAAATGAAATACAAAACCATAAGGGATTGAGGAGTACTATGAAAATAAGGTAAATGAGGTCCTAATTTATTTCCATTTATGTTGTTCAGCTACTGATATAAATGGTTGTGGCCATGTTTCCAACTTCCCTAGGTAAAGGCCAGGGATTTGTGGGGGATGGGTGCAACATTCATCACAAAAACCCCACCATAAAATTGCAAGGCTCATGAAGGGTAGAAATGACTATTCGTTTGCTCCATTTTTGCACAAGATTTGTTAATGGAATAAGAAGTTATTTTATTCAAAAGGATATGAAATTAGTATTAGGTTATATTGAATGAGAAATATGAACATAGAGATTATCTTAAAATATAATTTAACCTAATTCAAGCAATGCATCAACTAGAAAAATAACCCTCTACCATTATTTTGAATGCAAAACTTCAATTCAACACATGGTGTGGCTGGTACGACTAAACATTCATGTTATCATTTAAGACTAATATATTAGTTCAAAACACATGTCACATACCCAAAAACTGACCAAAAAAGTTCACAATGTATTAATACTTTTGGAAAATGATCGTTCATTCATTTATTCATTATGTTTTATCATTTACATTTTATTTATGAGTTGTTGTTCAATATTTAGTTTTAATTCACTTTTTAATGTTACTAAGTATTTTTTTATTATTGGTACACTCATATTTTCTATAGTGTGATGAATGTGAAACTCTTGATTTTTTTGGTTTTATAAATTCTAAAATCAAGCATTGATAAGGCACACACTTTCATAAAAACTGATAAAATCTATTTTATTAATACTATTATTTACATATGTTTAGTAAAATACACATTCATATGTATAGAATCCATGTTATTTATTATTTGAACACAAACCACATATATTTTTTCAAGAAAAAAATCACACAACATATATTTTTTGGAGAATAACATTTGACATTTTGGATTTTTTGGGCTAGTCAAAAACCTAAAACAATTGGATCTGGTAGTAAATAGATCACAAAAAGTGATATATTGATATATTTTTGAAAATAAAACACTTAAAAAATTTCAAAACACATTTTCAATTTATAAATTTCCATAAAATTAGGGAAATTTTAATTTTTAAAAAAGGAGGGACAATCTATACAATTTTTTGAAAAAGACAGGACAATTTCCACAATTTTTACAATTTCCATAAAAAAAGAGGGGCAATTTCCACAAATTTCAGAAAACATTTTCAATTTTTTAAAAGAAAACACTTAAGAAATTGTAGAACACATTTTAAATTTATATATTTTCAGATTCACCATAATGCACCATATGTACCATTTCTTGAAACCCTAATCAAGAAAAGGATGTAAAAATAACATCAATAAACATCACTACATGGAAACTCCATGGCAAGATGTGTCCTTTGAACCCATGAGGAACTCCAATATCCATTTGATCCCTCATCAAAGAATCCATAACTTTCCACTCCCCTAGTAGAAGCACCCAAAAAACTAGAATAGAGAGTGGATGAAAGTTTAGTGAAATATTCGACAGAGCATTCACACATGAGTTTCCCTCCTATGTAGTATGAATGATGTATCAGTCTCCTTAGTTCAACACCAAATATTTGCACACTCCCATAATTTCAATCAATCTTTGGTCAGAACCCTCATATGAAAAATATAGTGGTGTGGAGATATCCATGATGATGCACCAAGATTCGGTCTCATAAATAATCTTTTGAAAGTTGTGTTTTCATGTCAATTTGAGTCCCACTTTTTGATCCAACTACTCGGCCATGGAGACAGTAGAGAAACCAATGTTACAACATTCAAGAATCCAATTTCCTACTTGATCCCTAAAAAAACCTATAACACCCATTGATCTAAGATTTCCTTTGGAGAATCCATTCATGTTTATCTTGATGTGAGATGGTGGTGGTGGCTACTAATAGATCAGATATGCTGGAGTGGGTTATTTAATTTCCGTGGGTGTGCTTCGGGGGAGAAATCATAATGTAATGGAAGTGGGTTGAGTAGGAGTGTTTAATGGATATGAGGTTAGATTTATAGGAAATTCTTATAAAAACATAAATAAGTACATCCTTCATATCAATTATGCGATATAAAAACATCTCTAGAATAAAAACCAAAACACAGGTTGAGAGATTAAATAGAGATTTGATTTCAAGAGCTTTGAGTTCAAAGAGATTTCTTGATAAATGAACAATGGTATTGCTAAAAAGAGTGCAAAGAGAGTTTGGGAAGGAAAAGTCATGGTGAACCCTCCTTAAATACCGGCCACCATCCCCACCTAAATGAAAACTCTCATAGTTAAAAAAATGATGGATGTCTCAATATTAACCTAATGGGAGGGAAAATTCCCCAACTAAAATTAGCATTATGAAATTACATTGTTTCCTAGATAAAGGTGTCTCCCTATGATTTCTTTCTGGCTGGAAAATGACAGATGTCTCAATATTTCTTCGATCCAGCATGGATCCTTATTCTAGAGTACCTACAACATTAGATATGGGGTTTTACCCTATTTTGGCACATTCCTTGTTCAACAGTGGGCATTGGTAATCTATGGTTTCATATTTGGAGTATATATACTGGATATCACCCATTCAAAATATGGGCACCTTACGGTGTTGAAGGGAAATTGGGGTAGTGATGGCGTCATCATGGAATTATTTGGGAGTCAGTAGGTGGTGATGTCTATAGATTTTGACGATGATAGTGGTGCAACATCAAGGAAGGATGAAAGGTGGGAAAAAATCTCATTCATATTTGGGGTTGAAGTGTGAAAGAAATGGAGGCTGTATCAAAGTTGCATCGATATTGGAGGGCGTCTAGTCAGGTGGAGATAGAAGTGGTTTTGGGAATTGACGATAACTTTACTTCAGGGTGTGCAGTGACAACTTCTATGGAAATGGTGGGTTTGGCGTCTTGGGTTCACCCCACCTATTGCCCAACTATTTTTTATTATTAATTATTGGTACTTCGGGTGGTATTTATCCTTTAGGCCTTTCATTTTGAGACTAGAAGACTCTTAGGCCTTCGGGTCATCTTCAGGTTACCTCTGAATCTAGTTTAAAAGAGAGTTTATTTTTCTTATCAATAGCGGACCCCAACCTATTAAATTTTTTTTGTAAATCATTAGGATTATTGAGTTTAATTAAAATATAAAATAAAAATAAAAATTGAATTGTATTACTATAATGAAAATATATCTTAATTATATTAATTTTTATTAGTTTATAAATATTTTGTATCATACTTGCAGAAGGAGCTTTGAGAAAGAGCCAGTTAAAGGAGCGATCAAGAATGGAGTGATCGGTAGAACTCTGAATTATATTAATTATTATTATAATGTAAATATACAAGGAAAATATAGAAGGAAAATATATATTAATTTTAAGGAAAATATTTCTTAATTCGTATGAATTATTAATTTTAATAATAATTATTATGTTATAAATATTTTATAAATAGGGTCGGACGAAAGGAGCGATCAGGAGAACTCAATTGGGAAAGAGAATGGGTAGTGAAAGAGCATTGATGAAAGAGAATTGGTGGAAAGAGCATCAACAGTGAAAGAGTGCTGGTTAAATGAGTGATTAGGAGAACTCACAAAGCTATAAGAACACCAAGTCGTGACCAACAAAAGAGATGTGGGGATAGTAAGAGTGATTAGAAGAACTTACAAAACATAGGCAATGAAATATCCACAAGGATTTGATTTCATGAGCTTTGAGAAATATCTGCAAGGGAAACAAGAGAAAAGATAGTAAAAGAGGACCGGTTAAAGGAGAAATCGGGAGAACTCGTAGAGCCACAAGGACACCAAGTTGTAGTTGAAACTCCTTAAATAGCATTCACCATCCACGGCTAAATGGAAACTCTTGGAGTTCAAAAAAATGGAGACACTTTCATGGACCAATAAAATAACAAAACGTGTAATTATCAAAGTTTTTCCAATATGAGGGAAAATTCCCCAACTCGACTTAGCATTATGAAACTACATCGTTTACCAGATAATGGATCTGATACTTTCCCTCTACTTTCTTTCTCATAGAAAAAAACCCTTTACTCTTTCATGTTTTTTTAATAAAAAATTACAAATCTGCAGCGCTTTTTAAATCTTTTTTGTACTATTTATAATTTATTAACTTGGTAAAAATGTAAAAATATAAAAAAATTAAAGTAATTAGAAAATTTATCCAACACATCATTTGAATAATGTTGTAAATAATTAGGATTATTGATTTTAATTTCAAATATAAAATGAAAATAATAATTGAATTGCATCACTATAAGGAAAGGATATCTTAATTATATTAATTCTTATTGGTTTATAAATATGTTTTATCACACATTTAAAATTTAAATACAAATACACATGCATAAATAGTTTTGTTTTATATACAGTTTATCACTACTGGAAAAAAGGGTATACCATTGGTATAGAACACATATACCAACCATTGGTATAAGCAATCTCAAAGGGAAGACTAATACCAATGAATTAGTCAAACCAATGGTATAAGTCTACACTTGGTTTTGATGCAACAACCTTCTGCTTATATTCCAAACACTTTACCAATCTACTATAACATCTTATATGTTAATATATATATATTTATATTGAAGTATTTATTTTTATCATTATCACTAGGAATAAATATTGGCACCACATATAATAATGTTTTAGTCAAAATATTGGTATAAGTGGCCGTAAGGAACACCTATACCAAAAGTTTAGTCAAAATACATATACCAATAGTTTGATCAAAATGTTGGTATTGGTGGCTATATACTATACCTATACCAACACTTTTCTCAAACTATTGGTATAAGGGTGGCCATACCAATTATTTTTTGAACTGTTAGTATAGGTATGTTCTTATATCTCAGATTTATAGTAGTGTTTTTCTATATTTTAGAGAAATTTGGGATTTTTATTCTTTATCATGAAATATTTTCATTGTAAATGTTTTTATGAAACCTTATTTAATTTATTATATTATTATTTAAATGCATGTAGTATTAGGCTGGATGTTTGATTTCATTTAATTATTCCTTAATGTAAAAGTGTGGGGTGGTAGGCTAGATGTTTCATTTTTCTTGTTTTATGATCTTTCCTACATACAACTTCATCTTGATAGATGAATCTATCTTCTTTAATGATAGTTTTTAAACTATGAAAGAATAAAAAACAAATGACTATGATGATGGTTGATATTTTCTACATTTCAAGGCATATATGGTTTTTGTTATGAGATTTTATTAAACAGTTCCACTGATATTTTATATAATTGAATGCATATAAGGTTAATGTTGTAGAACTACAAAATACTAGCTTATACCAATAGAAATTTATTGATAGATAATATATATGTTGGTAAAAATGATCAATTCTGACATATATTAAATTTTCTTGGTATTTATTTTAATTACCAAAACTTCTTTTTACCAAAAATTATATCTGTTGATTTTGATCGTTTAACTCCTAAAAATATTTTACCAATAGTTAAATCTATTTATTTATCATATCAATAATAATATTTTTTACCAAAAAATTAATCTATTACTATTAATTGTTACTACCAACAAATTTTTAACCATTATAAAAATATGTTGTAATAAATTATTCAATAACCTAAATTGTTTTATAAAGAAAGAATATATATATATATATATATATATTATTTTCAATAAATGTTATAAATTATAAATATTTAAATAAAATCATATAATCATATTTTTTTTTGAAAAATTATATGTTTGTGATAATATATATATATATAATATAAAATTGATGATAAGTGGTTATAATTTTTAGTGACTTGAATAAGATCGAATGTAGACTAGTAAAAACTAAAAAAATAAATTCACTTTTACATAGTTTCACTATATATATACAATATAATTTTTTATTCAGAATATATATAAATTATATAAAAATTTATTATAATCATGATATTTTTCTTAAAAATTATACCAATAATATGACTCTCTCTTCCCTAAATTAAAATTATTGAGCCATATGAATCACATCACTATTACAGCACTTTTCATTGTCACACTCTGGCCTGGTTATTTTTTTTGTAGGGAAAAATAGTGCATGAGACCTGTAAAAAAATGTTGTTGGTGTTATTATTATTATTATTATTATTATTATATTTTATTTTTACTTTTCTTTTTCCCTTCTCCCTTTGTTCCCTTCGTTTCCCCACACACGCCCCTTCCAGTTTGTGTCTTGTGCCCCAGGCTAGAGGAACCCAAGTTGCACACCTCCCTCCTCTACTCGCCATGGAATATAGTTGTCTCTCCTTTTGATTTTTTTATGTAGTTTCTTTTTGTTAGAATTCATTTTCCTCTGCTCTCTTCTTCTTCTTCTCTTTTCATTGTGACTTTACTTCTCTTCCTCACGGTGCGCAGGACCCATTCAAACCCTAACCTAATTTTGGGTGACTTATTTGTTGATTCTTGATGGTCAAGGTTTGTGTTCCCTAAATGAGGTCTATTTTAGCCATAGTGGTTGTAGGCATTTTAGGGTAGTAGATAATCCGTTCATGGGTTTATCTTTATATATGTGGACAACCTTGATTGTTCTAGTACTGATTTATTCCATACATTCTAATAATTAGGAGAAAAATTTAATTTCATCACCATAGAATATTTATTTCACGATTTTATATCATCAATGATTGATTTTTTGTAAGTGCCTAGATATGATAGTTATATCACCAAGAGGGGAAGGGGGTGAATCAGTGATATATTTTTCTTTTAAGCTTATTTATTAAAAAACAACCTTCGCCTCCTGTTAAGGATTTATTTCCCTACTGAAAAAAATTAAACACACATCCATAGGAACACAAGTATTTACAAGGTTCACTATTCAACAAGAATAGCTACGTCCTTGGTATGGTACAGAAATGATCCAATACCACACAATCAACTGGAAAGAAATCCTTTGTGTGGAATAAAATGAGTAGGAAATACTCTTACACTCATACATAACTATGTAAAAAATTCTCTAGTGGATGTGATCCTTATAGAAAAAATGATGTAATACATTTTTTTTTGTAACAAAACATGTTATGGTGCTTCTTAAACAACTTTCACTGATATGATCTTTTAAAAAAATTATTCACTTTCTTACTGAGAAGATGGTAAGAAATTTTTTGGACTTTTTAATAAAACTCAGTCTGATTTCCTAGTATGATTCCCAAGTCCTATTTTCTCAATATGATAATATAACTCTATCAAAATATGATTGAGATAATTCTGAACCACTTCAATTCTGAGTCTATAAATCCCAATCCAATTTTCCCAGTATTATTTTTCAATGCAGAAAATATATTTATGAGAATACCACTAAAATAAATCTAGACCACTTATTATTCAATAAAAAAATCAATATGAGTTCCCCAATCTGATTATTCAGTACAATACGATAATCAGGTTAATGTGATAATCAATTGAAACATTGCAGTCTTGCCTCTTCTAATTTCTCTTATGTATAACACAAATTATTTAAGAAAATAATCCAGAAACCCCTTCTTCTCTCTAGAATTTCTTTAGAGCTATGCCTTCTCTCCTTCTTTTCATGAATAACACATGTTTCATAAAGTGCATGGTACTTTCCCTTTTATACTCTCCCCGAAAATGGTTTGGGTGGGACTCCTAAAATTTTTTCCACTCAACCAAATTACCTGAATCAAACATTTATTTTGAATTTTGGGTGCATCTTGACTTTGTCAATATTTCTCAACTCTTCTCATATCTTTGTGATCCTTCTATAATATTCTAAAAACTTCAGATCCCCTATGAATTTCTTCACAAACATTAGTTCAATTTCTACTCTCCATTATGATTATCATTACGATCTGTCACGTTATGATGAAGACAAATGTAAAATAATATATTATTATTATTCTTCTTTTCTCTTGACCCATTTGAATGATAAAAAAATTAGTTTAACCTTTTGTAAATGGTTGAATACATTTTTGATGAACTCTAAAATTATTATTCATATTGGTAACCACATACTTTTCTTTTTCTTCTCATTAATCAGTTCCAAATAGTACTTCCTATGATGATTATGATGGCATATCGAGTTCGATGGACCGGTATCAGCAGCTTAAAATTTAATAGCTTTTTTATATTCTAAATACAATACCACTGGATTTTCCTACAAAAACAATTCTTCATCTAATGAATATGATGATATACTGAATACGTTGGACCAGTGCTAGAAACTTCGACTTTAGTAGCTTCTTTGTTTTCTTTATTATGATCATCCTTCTAAACCTTTAAACAAATACGTATCCATTAAACTTATTACGATGATCTTGAGATTGGAAAACTTTGGCTTTACTAACGTTATTCTTTTAAAAACTTCATCTTGTATCATGAATTCCTTCATGAATTTTATTACATTAAAGATCAACTTCAACATTATCACATTTACAATAGAAAGTATTGTAACTTCCCAATTTAAATATTTCTTTCCTTCTCTACCCGAATACAATTAACATGATTATGATCATATTGAATACGATTTCTAGCACCTTTTATCCACCATTATTTTAACAAGTTTGTATCACAAGTTTTACAGAATAATTATGATTTTTGAGAACTCCAAGATTAGAAAAGCATTGTAAGATTCATATCAGATCCATGATAAATTTGATTATTATCAAAACCTCATTATGATATGAACATCATTATGATCATATTTTCATTGATCGAACCCAAGGTGGATCCGATGATCCTTTTCTTCCAGTAAACAAATTATGAATATGATGGACTTTCGTGAGTACTGCGAGTCATAATTCCTAAATATGACGAATTCTTGAATAATATTTTTGAGTTTGATCACCATATTTTACTAAGTGAAGTGATTTCCTTTTCTCTTTGGAAGAAAAACCAATCAATAATAAACTTATTCCTGGTTATGAGAGTGAATCTAATTTCCACCATTTTTTGAATTTTTATCAATATGGTAATATGATGGATTGTATTGACTCATCCAAATGTTTTGGATATGATTAAAAAATTTCTTCAATTCAGATTTCCATCCATCATCTTCTCAATATACTTTCTTTCTTTAACATAATCATCATACTGATCTATTGACAACAAATACAACCAAATTAAAACTTGGGCCTAACATATATATAAATTATTTATGTATGCATAAATTATTATATGTATGTATGTATATATATATATATATTCACACAACCATCTTAGATTCCACAAAGTTGGCAAAAAGAAAAAAAACAAGACAATAATGGTGATAAAACAGACATAACTCTTCTAATTATCCCTCGTTTGTTGGTGATTTGTAGATGGGTAAGGCATTCTTCATATACATCTATTTATTTATGAACTCCCCATATTATTCATTCCCACACTCCACCATTCCCATATCCTCCCCATCCTCTAATTGATCAAACATTTCCCCAATATATTTATAAAAAAACACCATATCAATCTAAAAGATAACAAAAAACCAAAAACTTGACATGAAGAAACCACCTGACATTTACCAAAAAAGGTATCTCACTGATATCTTCATCTACAAAAAATATCTCTACTCAAGGAATATTCTAATGTCCTCCTCTGATAACCTAGTTTACACTCTCCCAAGCTGGTCTCCTAGAGCAAGAAGCCCCTAAAATTGAGTATAAAACATTAAATTTCTTTCCCCTTATTAAAAATATTGAAATTGAATGGTAAAAAATCCACACACTACCTCATATGAGAAATAAATAGCTCCCTATACATTTTTAGAATGATTACTAGCATAATGAGAATCCACAACGTCAAGTATTACATATCCCTACACATTCAAGAAGATGAAGTTCATCCATAATTTCATCCTAGAAAAAGATAAAAATATGACTAATACCTTTTCCTTTGTATAACTAATGTCATTTATACAATTATCATCATTTCATTAAAAAAAATTACATGTGATGATGCTCTTTTTTCATTAAAAATAATAATGGAGAAATAAACGTTGGTTGGTGAGTATCCCTAGTGAGGATAATTGTTAGTTCTAAAAGCTCACTTTTGTAAATTCGGAGATCACCTAAACTCATTTCTATTGTTGGATTTTGTGAAAATCACTATGTCTATCCTTAAATTCAATATATCTGAGACTTTCCCATTTTTATGACCACTTCCTTCAAAGAGATCAAATATTTTTCAAAAATAGAAACATGATAATGACATGATGAACATAAAATCATATGGAACACAATTATATTAAAGATACAATTATCTTGGAAATGAAAAATCAAATAAAACACCATAATGGAATGAGTATTACCATGAAAATAAGATAAAAAAGGTTATGCTTCATTTGAATTTCTTTTGTTCAGCTGTTGATACAAATTATGTGGCCATGTTTCTAATTTTCCCGAGGAAAGGCCTTAGATTCATGGGGGATGGGTGCAAAATTCATCACCAAAATATCACTGTCAAACTGAAAGGCTCTTAAAGGGTATAAATGACTATTTAATTACTCTATTTCCCACAAGATTTGTTTCTAAAGGAAGTAGTTATTTTATTCCAAAGAATAAGAAATTAATATTAGGTTATATTAAATGAGAAAGATGAATAGATAGATTATCCCAAAATATCATTTAACCTGATGCACACAATGGATTAGATGAAAAAATAACCTTCTACCATTATTTTGAATGTAGAACCTCAGTTTGACACACAATGTGACCAGTATGACTGAACATACATGTTAGTATTTAAGACTAATATTTTAGTTCAAAATGCCTGTCACATACTCAAAAATAATCAAACATGTTCATATTTTATTAAAAATTTAGTAAAATGATCATTCATTCATTTATGCATTATTTTTTTATTATTTATTTTTTATTTATGAAGTTTTGTTGAATATTTAGTTTTTATTCTTTTTTTTTAATTTTACTAAAGTAAACATTTTTTATTATTGGTACACTAATCTTTTCTATAGTGTGATGAATGTGCAACTCTTTCTTTTTTTAGGTTTTATCAATGCTATACTCAAATAGTGATAAGGTACACACTTTCATAAATACTGATAAAATCCATTTTATTATTATTATTTTTTACATATGTTTAATAAAATACATAAGAATATGTATAAAATCCATGTTATTTGTTCTTTGAACACAAAACACATGTATTTTTCAAAAAAAAAACATATTCACACAACATATGTTTTTTGGAGAATAACATATGACATTTTGGATTTTCTAGGCCAGAAAAAAACCTAAAACAATTGAATCTAGTGGAAAATAGAATGCAGAAAGTGATTTATTGATAGATTTTTGAAAATAAAACACTTAACAAATTGTAGAACATATTTTTAATTTATAAATTTCCATAAAAATGAGAGAAATTTCAATTTTTGAAAAATGATGGAAAATTTCCACAAATTTTTGAAAAAGGAAAGACAATTTCCACATTTTACAGAATTTCCATAAAAAAGGAGGGAAAGTTTCCACAAATTGAATATTTTTTTTTCAATTTTTTAAAATAAAGTACTTAACAAATTTCAAAACACATTTTCAATTTATAAATTTCCTAATTCCCTATTCTTCACCACATGTACAATTTCTCGAAACCCTAACTGAGAAAAGTATGTGAAAAAAGCATCAAGAAATATCTCTATATAGAACCACCATGGAAAAATGTGTCCTTTGAACTTGCGAGTAACTCCACTATCCATAAAACCCCTCATCAAAGCATCCATCACCTTCCACTCCCCCAACTGAGGAACCCAAAAAACCAAAATTAATAAAAACTCAAAGTACATTGAAAGAATTGATAGAGCATCCATACAGGTTTTTCTCTCCCGTGGAGTATGAATGATGTAGAAGTATTCATGGTTCAACACCGACTCTTTATACAATCCCATAATTTAAATAAATCTTTAACTGGAACCCTCACATGAATAAGAAAATGGAGTAGATATATCCATAATTATGCACCAAGCATTGATCTCAAAAATGAACTTTTGGAAGTTGTGTTTGTATGCCGAGTCGAGTACCAATTTCAGATCCACCCACTCAGCCATGGTGGTAGTAGAGAAACCGAAGTTACAACAATACCCAAAAATCCATTTTTCTACTTGATCTCTGAAAACACATCCAACACCTATAGATTTTTTATTTTCTTTGTAGTAGCCATACGTATTTAGCTTGATGAGATATGGTGGGGGCAACTTCCAAGATATCAGAGATGCCATAGTAGGGTATTTCATTTCCATGGGTGTGCGTCGGGGGAAAAATCATATTGTAATGAAAGCGGGATGAGTAGAAGTTTTTAAGGTAGAGGAGGTTTGATTTATAAAGAAATACTATAAAAATAGAAATAAGAACCTCCTTCGTATCAATGATGCGAGATAAAAACATATCTAGATTAAAAACCAAAATAGAGGTTGATATATTACATGGGGATTTTATTTTAAGATCTTTGAGATCAAAGAGATTGCTTGATCGATGAATATCGGTATTGCCGATAAGAGTATAGAGAGATCATGGGAATTAAAAGTTGTGGATGACACTTCTTAAATACCAGCCACCATCCCCACCTAAATGGAAACTCTTAGAGTTCAAAAAAACAATAGATATCTCAAGCTTGACCTAACGAGAGGGAAAAGTCCCCAGCTCGACTTAGCTTCCTGAAATTGCGTCATTTCCCAAATAATGGCCTCACCCTCTGATTTATTTCTATATAGAAAATGATGGATGTCTCAAAATTTCTTAGATTCAGCATAGATCCTTCTTCCAAAGCACCTACAACACTAGATCTGGTTTTTTATCCCATTTTTGCATCTTTCTTGTTCATCGGAGAGCGTTGGTCATCCGTTGTTTCAGATATGTAGCAGAGATCCTAGATCTAACCCATTTGGGATTCCAATGCGTTGTGGTGTTGAAGGTAGATTGGGGAGGTGGTGACATCATCATGGAGTCAGTCGGGAGTCGGTAGGTGGTGGAATATATGGCTTCTGGAGATGACAGTGGAACAATATCTGGGAGGAATACAAGGTGGGGATGTATCTCATTCATTTAGGGGATGAATTTGGAATTGAAGGGTGACAGGGACAAAGGCTACATTGAAGTTGCATCAACATTGGAGGCCATCAAGGAAGGTGGTGATGACAGTGGTTTTAGGTGTCGATGATAGAATTTCTTCTAGGTGTGCGACAATATCTTATATGGAAGCAGTGGGTTCAGCAGATGGGGTTCACCCCACCTATTTCCAAATTATTTTGTGTTATGAATTATTAGGCCTTCAGATGGTCTTTATCCTATAGGAATTTCATTTTGAGTTTATAAGACTCTTGGGCCTTCAAGAAATCTTCAGATTACCTCTCAATATTGTTTAAAAGAGGATTTTTTTTTCTAATTAATATCATACCCCATCCCATTAAAAAAATGTTGTAAATCTTTAGGATTATCAAGTTTAATTTCAAATATAAAATGAAAATTATAATTGAATTATATTACTATAAGAAAAACATATCTTAATTATATTAATTCTTATTAGTTTATAAATATTTTGTATTGTACTTGTAAAAGTATCTTCAAGAAAGAGCTGGTGAAAGGAGTGATCCGGAAATAAATGATTGGGAGAACTCTTAATTATATTAATTATTATTATAAGGAAAAGATACAAGGAAAAGATATAAGGAAAAGATATATTAATTTTAAGGAAAATATATCTTAATTTTTATTATTTCTTAATTATATTAATTCTTATTATATTAAAAATATTTTATAAATAGGGTCTGGTGAAAGGATTGATCAGGAGAACTTGATTAGAAAAGAGAGCAGGTAGTGAAAGAGTGTCGGTGAAAGAGAAATTATAGTGAAATAGAATCAGTGAAAGGAGTGATTGGGATAACTTGAAGAGCCACAAGGACACCAAGTCGTTGTTGGTGAATGATCCATTAGGAAAATAAGAGTGATCAGGTATAACTTGCAGAATATGTGCAGTGAAAGAGCTGTAAGGATTTTATTTCAGGAGCTTCGAGAAAGAGCCACAGGGACAATAAGAGAGCAGGTAGTAAAAGAGGGCCAATGAAAGGGGTGATCGGGAGAACTCGCAGATCCATAAGGACACCAAGTCATAGCCAATTCTTCTTAAATAGAAGTCAACATCCTCTCCAAAATGGAAACTCTCATAGTTCAAAAAAATAGAGACACTTGCATGGACTAATAAAACGATGAAACATGTAAGTATCAAAGTTTTCCAAAAAGAGTGAAAATTACCCAACTTGACTTAGCTTCCTGAAACAACATCGTTTCCTAGATAATGGATTCAATCATTTCCCTCTTCTTTCTTTATGGTGGTAAAACTACATGTCACTGTTTCTTGTTTTTTTAATAAAAAATTACAAATCTTCAGTCCTTGTTAAATATTTTTGATATGATTTATAATTAATTAAATTAATAAAAATTTAAAAATATAAAAAGGCTAAAACAATTAGAAAAGCTATCTAACATATCATTGTAATGATGTTATAAATCATTATGATTATCGAGTTTAATTTCAAATATAAAATGAAAATCATAGTTTTATTGTATTACTATAAGGAAAGGATATCTTAATTATATTAATTCTTATTAGTTTATAAATGTTTTGTATTTCACTTATAAAATTTAAATACAAACACACACACATAAATAGTTTTTCTCTATATACAATTTATCCCTACTGAAAAAATGGTATACCGTTGGAATAGAACACCTATACCAACCGTTGGTATAGGTAATTTCAAAGGGAAGACCAATACTAATTAATTGGTCAAAACAATGGTATAGGTTTGCACTAGGTTTTGATGCAACTACCTTCTGCTTATATTCTGAAGACTTTAGCACTCTCCTAAAACATCTTATATGTTAATACATATTTTTATATATAAATATAATTAATTATATTTAAGTATTTATTATTATTTTTATCATTATGCATAAATAATGGAACCACTTATACTAATGGTTTGGTCAAACCATTAGTATAAGTGGTCATAATGAACACCTATACAAATAGTTTGATCAAATCCAGGGAGCTTTTTTTTTCATATGAGGTAGTTTGGAAAAGTGGTATCATTAAATTTCAATATTTTTAGTAAGGGGAAATAAATTTAATGTTTTGAGTTCAATTCTAGGGGATTCTTACTCCGGGAGACCAGTTTGGGAGAGTGGAGACTCAGTTATTAGAGGAGGCCATTAGAAGATGCCTTGAGTTGACATATTTTGGTACAAATGAAGATATCAGTGAGAGACCTTTGTGTGTTATTTGTCAGGTGGTATCTTCATGTAAAGTTTTTGGTTTTTTACTGTCTTTTAGAATGCAATGGTGTTTTTTATAAATATATTAGATACATGCATGCTCATTTGGAGGATGGGGAGAAGATGGGAATAGTGGGGTGTGGGAATGAATACCATGGGGAGTGCATAAATAAATGGCCAGGGATGAAGAATGCCTACCCTATCTGTAAATCACCGACAAATGAGGGATAATTATAAGAGTTATATGTGTTTTCATCCCATTTTGTCTTATTTTATCTCTTTCTACCAACTTTTTGGCATCCAAGATAGCTGTGTGAATATATATATACACACACACACACATACATACATACGTACAAGCATGTATTCATACATGCATAATTTATATATATAAAAAAGCTTCAGCGATGATATAAAATCATGAAATAAAGATTCTACGGTGTTGAAATTAAATTTCTCTCTTAAGTATTAGAATGTATAGAATTAATTTTTTCTAGAACAATGAAGGTTGTTCACATATGTAAAGCCAAACCCATGAATAGTTTATCCAATACCCTAAAACTTATTCACAAACTTGGATAGAATAGACCTCAGTCGGGGCTCACGAACCTTAACCATCGATAATCAACAAATAAGACACCCAAAATGGGTTAGGGTTCAGATAGGTCTTGCACACTGCAAGAGAAGTAAATGCACAATGAAAAGAGAAGAAGAAATTATAGAAGAAGGAATGCTAAATGAAGGAAACCGCACATGAAATTGGAAGGGGAGATGGCTAGATAATTAATATACTATTTATTACCATATATATATATATATATGGAATTTATTCATTTTTATTAATAAATATTTCATTAATAATTTTTTTAATATTTTGGTAATTTATTAATTTTTAATTAAATAATTAATTAACTATTTATTAATATATATATATATATATTAAATGTATTCATTTTTATTAATAAATATTTCATTTATAATTTTTTAACATTTTTTAGTTTATTAATTTTTAATTAAATAATTAATATACTGTTAATAATGAAACTTTTATTAATGAAATATTTATTAATAAAAATGAATAAAGTTAAAAATTATCATCGTATTCATAATTAAATTTTAAATTTTATATAATTAAATATTTAATATACCATTTGTTAATAACTTTTATAATTAATAAATATTATCCATTTTTTTAATATTTTTAAAGTTTATTCATTTTTAATTATTAAATTTCACTTATTTTTAATAGTAATACATTTAAGATTGTATATTCATTAATGATGTGGAAAATATATTTGTAGATAAATATTTATAAATATATATTTATAAATATATTTATAAATAAATAATTATAAATAAATACTTATAAATAAATACTTATAAATAAATACTTATAAATAAATACATTTAAAAATGCATATTTAATATATTTGTAATTATAAATAAATAAAATTATTTTTTTAAAAAGTATTTATATAATTATAAATAAATAATTATAAATAAATAGTTATATATATAAAGTTGGGGATGAATCCTCTTGTTATTATGAAATTAAAGGTCTCTTTCAATTTAGGTAGAGGAAGACCCATTACATAGCCCATAGGCCCAATATAAAGTTTCATGCATCATGTCTGTGTCACCACCTATCCACGTCATTCTTGTATCACCATCCCTAATGTCATCACCTTTATCATAAATCCCCCAAAGGGTTTTCCAAAATTCAAACCCTGGACTTTTGGATGTAGGATTACAGGTTTCACCCTCAGATTCCACCCCAATTGAAAATAAATAATTATATATTTAAATAATTATAAAATTATAAAAAATATAGTTAAATAATAAATATATGTACTATATTTTTAATTATATAAAAATATTTATAAATAAATAAATAAATATATTTATAGTTATAATTATAAATATATATCTATAATTATATTTATAAATACATATTTAAAATTCTTTTAATATATTTATAATTATATAAATAATTATTTTTTTATAATCATGTATATTTATATTTATTTTTAATTTTATTTATAAATACATATTTGAAATTATTTAGATATATTTATAATTATATACATTTAATTTTTTAAACGTATGTTAATTATATTATTAAAATTAATTATATAGGTCTTTAGTAGTGCCACCGCTTTAGCGATGACACATATACAGATTTATCAATGCTAAAAAAGCACTGATAAAGAGTGGTTTTGTTAGCACTTTCTATTTTATCATTGATAAAACCCCTCTCTATCAGCGTTTTTTTAGAAGCACAGATAAAACCCTCCCTGATCTTTTAAATAAAACCCTAACCAAACCAATTTCTGTCTCGCCATTCAATCTCTTTCTGAAGTTCAGCTATGCCGCTGCTCCCCCTTGATCTTCTCTCAGATGAATCAACTCTCAAATCTAAGGTATTATATATTTTATCCTCTCTCATTTATCAGTGTCGTAAATCATCTCCCTTCATACTATAAACTCAATTGCGGTGCAAACTGAACTCTATGAGTATCAAGGATCTCTCCTACTCTCTTTATCATGACAATAATAAAGAGGATGAGCAATAACAGTGCCACCCCACATCTGTCCTCATATCCAGTACTTCCACGAGTCCGAAAGTCCTCTTGCTTCTTAATGTTCCTACTTAAAGATGAACCATGATAGGCTCACTTTTATTTATTTAGATTTTTTTAGAAAAAATTTATTTCCATGTGTAGTGAACCTTTAAAAATGCTTGAGGAAATGGTGTAGATAGTATTCTAACATGAGTTTGGTTTTAGAGGGGTTTATAAAGTAAAATAAAATAATTTTCATTTAAAAATACGGGGATGTTAGTGGATCTTAGTTTGATTTTAAAGATAAATTTACTATAAAATAATGTAGTTTTAAAGAACAAGGTTTCATTACGTTGTGTTTTAAATGGATTTATATAGTTAATTTTTATTATTTTTTAAACGGTGAATTTAAATGAATTTAAATTCATTTTGAGTAATTTTTTTTGTGTTTTTTATCAAAAGGATTTGGGTTTGAGTATATGTATATTTTTTATTTTTAATGTGGTTATGATTTTTATTTATTTTTCTAATTTTAAATGTTTTCAAAAATTAGTTATGTTTTTTGGTTTTAGAAAGGGTGGTTATAGTGGAGAATATTTCACTTTTTTTGTAATTTTTTGAGATATTGGGATGTGTTTTTAAAACTAATGTATTGTCTTTATTTTAAAATAGTTATATGGTTTCTCTTGAACCTGTTAGAGATTTTATTCCTTGTTTGGTTTTGTATCGATTTTTAAAACATTTTTTTCTAATGGATTAGGTTTAAATATTTCTTTTGTTTAGTTGATATTATTTTTTCATTTGTAATCATAAATTTAAAATGGTTTTAATGATGATTTAATTCATTATAGAAGTTTTATATTTGATTATTATTTTCCATTTTATGTGTGTTTAAATTTAGTGTTGGGATATGTTTTGATTTATTAGAATAATTTGAAATTATTTATTTTAACCTTTTTATATGATTATTGACTATTCTGGATTGGTTTAAGTACCATATTGATTTAAAAAATTATTTAGAGTCATGAACATATGTAATATGAATAAATAGGAACATTTTATGTTTATTTGATTGATTTTTAATGAGATTTATGAAAATTTCATATTGAGTTATTGAATACTCATGAAATTTATAATGATTTTTGAATAAATGAGTGGTGGAATGAGTAAAACTCATTAAAAATAATTTTTGAAAGTTAAAACCCATATATAAAAGGTATGTTTTAGTGTTTAAAATGTCTCAGTAGAGTTTAATGTTAGAATTATTAAAAATGAGCACCAACCAGGCATTTAAAATTGAAGGTGTTGTGAGTTTTCCTTAGTTAATATAGATGTTGAGAAAATGATTTTTGAGATTCATTTTCTTATCTACTTATCTTAAATACGAGGGTTGGATAATTTAGTCATGGTTTGAGGTGTGTGGGTATATATAATTTTCATCATATTTTTTATAACATTATTTATTTTGATTAATCCATGTACAAAATATTATTATTATTTTTACCTATTGTGTATCATTAGGAATATTTTGAGTGTTACCCATAAAAAAATTCTAATTTAAAACAAATTTATCTCAGACACATACAAGATTATAAGATAGTGGAATAATTTTATAAAGTTTATTTTAGTCTCCCCTAACCATACATGTGTTATGTATTTTATTAAGAATGAGTATACTCTTTTGGATATTACTATGAAGGTTTTGACTACTAGATTTGGGAGATTGGTTGTAGTGATCTGTGTCATTATTAGAGGTGGAATCAGAATGTTTTGGATCTCAATGATGTGAAATCCATGCTAACTGAATTTTTTAGAATGTTTATTAATGGAAAGAATTTTTGGTGTTTTTATGGAAATTGAATAAATGTTTTGGATATTTTAGGATATGTGAAATATACATAAGATTGATAAATATATTATTTTTAAAATAGGGGTTCATCAGTTGGTTATAGTAAAAATATATTTGTTAGTACTCCTATAATATACAGTCTAGAATAATCTATAGAAAAAGAGAGCAAAATGGAATCCAACTTCACTTCTATCATCAATAACAATTTCATCCATTCGTTTCAGGAAATTACAAGATCCTTGAACCTATGTTAAAATCTAGTGATTACATGACCTTGTATGTTCTTAGGAATGATATTTTTACAGAAATTTAGAAATCTAGGTCATAATTAAATGAAAAGAAAGAACAAGAATTTCCCAGGGAAGTCTTCCTTCCAATAAAAAATAATTTTTTTCCAATATATTTATTACCACATTTTTCTCCCACACAACATCAAATTGAGAACCTAGACCAACAACCACATTTTTACCCAAGGTTTTTTCTTTTCATGTCACCCATGTGTAAAATGATAACTTTTTAGGAATCATAACTGATAACATTCAAATATTAGGTTCCCCTTATTAAAATTATCTATAAATTTCTCCTTTTATTATGAATATCTTATGTGTATTCATTTATTTTTTGTACAAAATTAATATTTTAAGAATTTAATTGGATTTATATGAATTAAAAATGGATTCATGCTAATTGTATGAAAAAAGAGTATTAAGATGGAGTAAAGAGTTCATCATGTTTTCAATAAAGCATACATATAACCCTTCTCATATCCTTTTTCAATGTTTAAATTGTATTTATTCATTAAAAATTAGTTTATATGAGTTGTAAGAACATTTGATTTGTCATGGAATAGATCATATATATAAATGTTAGACTAATCATGAAAAAAACTTAATGTGAACACCAATTTTTATGATACTACGGTTTAAGAGTCATTTTATATGAATACTAATGTAAATGATGATAAAGATCATATAGAATAAATGAAAATAGAAATTTAAGATGACATTTGTGATTTTAAAAAGTTTTTTTATAAGTTAAATAGATATTCTAAGAGACTACTGAATGCTAGTTGTACTAAATACACAACATTGTCAACTGTATTGATGTTATATAATTTGAAACCAGGTAGCAGATAGAGTGACACCAACTTTATAGACTACTTGATCTCCTAAATGATATACTACTAAAAGAAAATGAACTTCCTTGTCAAATATATGATGCTAAATGAATGATACATTCAATGTTCATGATCTATAAGAAATTCATGCTTTTTGTCATGACCCGCCTTTGGCAAGACGATGGAAGGGGTGGCAAAGATCCTCACCCTAACTTTCTCTAGTCAAAGATGAGATAATGACCCCCGAGTCCCGCCTCCAGTAGGCCCCGGAGTGGCGACTAGAACCAAGGGTATAACATTTTCACAATATGGGAGGCATTACCCTTTTTAGTTAACCAGGATTGGGAGAAAGAATGAGTCAACACCAAACACCCCCATGTATAGAAAACTCAAGGTGAAAACCAAACTACATGCATGTTTTAATAATAAAACTAAACAAAGTACAATAACTCCAAAGTAAAATACCAAAAAGGAACGGAAAAGGCTAAGAAGAATCCAACTGCGACCAATAGAAACTCCAACATCCAGACTAGTAAGGTCCAACACGGCCTCTGAAGCCCTCCTGGAAACCTGAAAGTAAAAGTAGGGTGAGCATACAAAGTATACTCAGTAGGAAAACCTAAAGCTCTCGTGCACAAGTGGGTAGACATCCTAAAGTCCCGTGAGAATCATAATAACATAATCTATCAAGGAATCTATCCATCCCACCTCACTAGCCATGCTCACCAAATAATAAAAGCAGTAAGGTAATAGTAAAGAACAAAACATTTGGGTACCCCGCACCACCATTTCCCCCACTAGCTAGCTGCTCATCCCTAATAGCAAACGTCCTGACGCTACCAAGCTCTTCCTGCCTGCACAAACCCGAGCCTCACAACCATCCACATCCCTACCCGTACACAACTGGGCCTCACAACCACACATCCCTGCCCGCACACACCTGAGCCTCATCCTGAAGACACTTGAAAAAAAAACCATAACCAGAACCCCTTCCCGAAAACACCTAGGCCTCATCCCGAAGATTCTTGGGAAAACAACCTACTTGAAGAGTCCTAGGATAACAACACACCAAAAAAACCTACCCAAAGAGACTTGGGTGTAAGGTCACCTCCAGCCATCACAGCCTAGGGAATAGGGAGTAGGAATGAGAGTAACTAGTGGGAAACACCCTTCCCCATGAGATGGGGTGTCCGACACTAAGTGCCCAACGCGGGTGGGGTGCGACTAAACACAAAACATACAGTTACACATATATACCAACACACAACCCAACCTATGGCTCCTCAAAAGATACAAGAAGGTGCCCAAGCACTGCTGCCTCAGAAAACAGGCACACAAAAAACAGTTCCCTGTTTCCCTATTCAAGTTATCATTTCATAACAATTCAGTATGAGTTATTCCCTTAATTACTGGGCAAATAACAGGCACAATCACAGATGGAACGATAATAAAGCAGGAAGGAAAACCATCAGGTAATTTAAGCATTCACACCCGGTTCTCTTGTAAATAATAACATAAAAGTGGAAACAGTGGGATCCCTCGAAAAATTGGAACGTGCAGCCCTACTGCCAAACACCACCACAGCCACACAACAATTCATGCCATTCCAACCACACCATTCACTGCCCCGCTTTTCACCCATCCATAACAAAACACAACCCCGTTGTTCACCCATTTCATAACTGAACCATCCCAACATTCATAATTATGTCTCTTATATTATTTAGTTCAACAGGGGTGATCACAAAAGGTTATGGGCATTCATATTCAACAACCGAGTTTAAGTGTTTAACCGATTCATACATGATTCCCATTCACCAGACAAGGTGTAAAACAGATCATATCATAGGTGTGCAAAAAAAATCCCCCAATGATCGTGATTTTCAGTAGGCCTAATCCCATTCAATTCATAACAATATCATAGGGAAAGCATGGGTAAAAATATGTAAGAACATTAACAAACTTCCTCATCCCCGTTCTTTAACTGGTTATTATCTTCATTATAGAATTGATTAACTGCCTCATGGAAACCATAGAACACCCACCCCGCATGATATACAAGGAGGGGAGACAAAGGTAAGATCCCTACTTGATTGATCAAGGATTGATGTTAAGTCCTCATGTGGAAACTGGAAATCAGGAGTAGCAGGAACTCCACGGAACACGATCAAGGAAAACTTCACGGGGGTAAAAATCGTCCGAAGGAAGGGTATTCCAAGCGCAGGGTGATAGAGAAAAAGAAACCTAGGGAGAAGATAAGCCTTTAGGTTATAAAGGATTAGATACATCATCCCCGAGATGGTTAAGATATAGATAAAAACTCGAAACTGTGGAAGAAGCAGGATCGTGGGTTGACCACATGGCTGGGCCACCCCACACATCCAACTTAAAAGGTCCCCGCCCTTCGGGGCGGTTAAAACCAATGCACACCTCCTTAACCAAGGAAGGACTCCTCATAGGATGTAGTAGAGGTGTTTCTGAAAACGTGGTTAAAGGCATGACCAAAACACATGGTTTTCCATTTAAGGAGGGTACGTCACCAATCATTTAATTAAACACCATTAATGGGCTTTAAAACAGGCTTAAAGGGGTTAAAACATGGTTTACAAACCAATTCGTGCAAAAAGGAGGTGCTACTAGAAAACCCATGGAGAGGTCATCGATAGGTTAGGGCTACCGGTAGACCAAGCTACCGGTTGGCTGATGCTACGGGTTGGCCGCGGCTACATGTAGGCCGTGGCTACCGGTAGGCCGAGGCCACCGATAGGATGAGGCCCTACCGGTAGTGTGACCTACAGGTAGGCCGAGCTACCGGTAGGCCGAGACTACTGGTATGCCGAGGCCACCGGTAGGCCGAGGCTACTGACAGGATGAGCTACCGGTAGGCCGAGGCAACCGGTAGGCCCAGGCCACCGGTAGGCCGAGGCTACCGTTATGAGTCCTAAGCTTCACCAAGAAGCTGGGATGGCCTTCCAGACCACCCCGAACACCCCAAACATCAGATTTTCACAATGTAATGGACCCTAAAACCCTGATCCATTACATCAGATACTTATCAAACTATTCTCGTCCCCGAGAATATAAGAACAAACCAGAAAGGAGAAAATTGGGGTCCAAACAACCACACTCTAAATATACTTCTCAGGGGCAAACCCTTGAGTTGTTCGAAAGCTAGAACAGAACCCCCCTACATCCTGGAATACTCCCCCAATAGTTATCAACCAAAAACATTCAAAAAAAGCACAAGGATCACATTGTCCAACACATGAGTCAGGGAGTCCCTTCCTACATGTTAGGATATTATCCGCTTTGGGCGGCACTAACTTGCCCGCACGAGTTTAATCACATACACATTAATGTTCCTTGATTAGCAGTCAGGTTTTCCCATCACCACACATTCGGTGTCAAAACATGCAGAACAAGCATTTCATATATTAAAGCACAAGGTGAAACATCTAAAAAAAACTCAAAACAAAAACAACAACAAGGAAGTCAAAACAACTCTGGGTACTGAATGCATAACTGGGCCTCCCGCTCCCAAGTTCTCTCCTCCAGGACACCATGCCTCCACAACACATGAACCAAGGGGATGGTTCATCCACGAATCACTTTCTCTTTATGATCTTAAATCTTGATCGGTTGTTCTATGAAGGTTGCATCATTTTCGACATCTAACTCTCTCCAATCGATGATGTGGGAGTCGTCGTGTAGATATCGACGAAGCTGGGAGATGTGAAAGACGTTGTGAACTTTCTCCAACTGAGGTGGAAACGCCAGCTGATACGCCACCTCACCAACTCGTCCCAGCACCTCGAAAGGTCCGATGAACCTAGGGGAGAGCTTACTCCCCTTCCCAAACCTTCACTGCCCACGTTGAGGGAAAACCTTCAAGAACACATGATTTCCAACCTCATACTCGAAGGGCCTCCTCCTATGATCGACATAAGAATTATGCCAGTACTAGGCTACCTTCATCCTCTCACGCATGAGCTGAACCTTCTCAGTGGTGCCTTGCACCACTTCTGGCCCAAGAACAGCTGCTTCCCCAATCTCTGTCCAGCAAATGGGTGAACGACACGACCTTCCATACAAGGCCTCAAATGGTGTCATGCCAATAGTGGAGTGGAAGCTATTTCTATAAGAAAACTCCACCAGAGGAAAGTGTCATACCCATGATCCCCCAAAAATCCAGTACACATGCCCGCAACTTGTCTTCCAACGTCTGGATCATTCATTCTGTTTTCCCATCTATCTGAGGGTGGAAAGCAGTGCTAAGGTGTAGCTGGGTGACAAAGGCATGCTGTAATCCCCTCCAGACTCGTGAGGTAAACCGCGTGTCTCGATTAGAGACAATAGATCTCAGAATCCCATGCAACCGCACCACCTCATCGAGGTACCTCTAGGTTAAGGTGCTCACCGAGATCAACTCCTTAATCTCCAAGAAGTACGCTGATTTTTTCAACTGATACACCACTACCCAGATGGAATCATATCCTCCTTGAGCCCTGGGTAGCCTTGTGATGAAGTAAATCGAGATGTCATCCCACTTCCACTTGGGAAAATCTAAGGAATACGGTGTTCAACCTTCACTTGCTGACACACTAGGCACTTATCCACAAACTCTGCCACCGCCCACTTTACCCCGGGCCACCAAAAGTGTCCCCTCGGGCCTTGGTACATATTTGAGACCCCAGGATGTACCACTAAAGCCAATCCATGGAACTCACAGAGAACTCATTTACGCATCATCTCTGGAACAAATAACCTTCCATGGAAAATCATCCGATGCTAACCATCCTCATACCATCCCTTAGGAGAATTTCCCTGAGAAACATGATCTCGCATCACTTCTACCTCCAAGTCCCCTCACTGAGACTCTTCCACCTGCACCACTAAAGAGGAAACTATAGTCATCTAAAACAGATAGCCTTTTCCACCTTCCACCCTTGCATCCAAATGCAAGACTGTTAACTCTTCCATTGCTCTCCAAGCATCTGCAGATTCCCGAACTACTTCCTTCTGCGATTTCTTGCTCAGGGCATCAGCCACAACATTACCCTTTCCCTTAGTATAAGAGATCTCAAAGTCATAGCCTTGGAGGAACTCAACCCATCTCCTCTACCGTAAGTTCAGATCCTGCTGGGAAAAGACATAAAACGATCTCTTGTGATCTAAGAAGACCACAAAGTGCTCTCCGATGAGACAATGCCGCCACAAATTCAATGCGAACACCACATATGCAAGATCCAGATCGTGGGTGGTATAGTTACGTTCATGAGGACGTAACTGCCTAGACCCATAAGATATCACTCCTCACTGCTGCATCAACACACATCCCAACCTAAGGCCAGAAGCATCACAGAACACTTCAAACAACACCCCTTCCTCTGGTAATCTGAGTAATGGAGCACTAACCAGCTTCTCTATTAGGTATCCAAAAGCTGTGTGGCACTGGTCGCTCCACATGAAGGCCTGGTCCTTCCTAGTCAAAGCTGTCAATGGAGATGCAACTCGAGATAAGTCGGGAAAAAACCTCTGGTAATATCCTTCCAAACCCAAGAAACTACAAACTTATGCAACATTCTTTAGTGCTTCCCATGAAACGACTGCCTCTACCTTCGACGGGTCTACTACTATTCTCTTCTGAGACATTACGTGTCCAAGGAAATGTACTTCTCACATCAAGAACTTGCACTTAGATAGTTTCCCATAAATATGGTGGTGTCGAAGGACTCCCAAAACTATCCTAAGATGCTCAACGTGCTCTTCCTCTGATCTTGAGTAGATAAGGATGTCGTCGATGAACACCACAACGAAATGGTCCAAAAACTCTCGGAAGAAAGAGTTCATGAGGTTCATGAACATATCTGGTGCTTTCGTAACGCCAAATGGCATGAACAAGAACTCAAAGTGGCCATATCTGCATCTGAAATCCGTCTTTGAGATATCACCTTCCTTCACTGTCAACTGGTGGTATCCAAACCACAGATCAATCTTATAGAACCAACCTGATCCCCTCAGCTGGTCGAAAAGATCGTCTATCCTCAGGAGGGGGTAACGATTCTTGACCATCACCTGATTCGAACTTCAGTAGTCTATGAACAATCGTAGACTACCATCTGCCTTCTTTATGAACAAAACTATAGCACCCCACGGTGACACGCTGAGTCGAACAAATCCCTTATCCATCAGATCGTCATTCTGAATCCACAACTCCCGCAACTCAGAAGGTGCCATCCGATAAGGATCCATCGAGATCGGGAAGGCACGAGGATGTAAGTCTATCCCAAACTCAACGTCACGTTGAGGGGGTAGAGTCACAACCTCATCGGGAAAGACATCAGGGAATTATCTTATGACCTATGGGACATCCATTATTCCTGCGTCCGCCGACTCCACTGACACCCCATCCAGCATAGAAAGGAGTGGCTCCATGTGTCGACTCCCCACCTGATAACTCCTATCCCCAACAAAATCCACACGCCATCCATCCTCATTGGAGAATTCAATCCTTCTCTGATAGCATTCGATGATGGCATGAATGAAGAATAACCAGTTGATTCCTAGAATGACATCGTATTGTTGTATCTGTAATGAAAGAAGGTCTCCACTAGACTGATGCGGTCCCAAAATTAGTCTACATCCCCAGAAAAAGTAAGATACGATGGTATGACCCCCAACTGGTGTTCTCAACACTAGGGGCACAAAAAGTCTCTCGACATCCAGACCCAGATCATGGGAAAATTTGGGCGTAACAATGGAGTGTGAAGCTCCTGAATCAAACAAGGTAGAAACAAGAGTGCTGAATAAGCTAATCTTACCTCGAACAACCTATGGTCCCGCCAGAGCTACTAACTCTGCGACGTGCAACTGTACACGCCCAACTTCTCTGCCTCACTATTGTCGAACACCTCCCCGACCACGCCCTGGTCGAGGTCCTTGAGGAGCACCCTAGTGTCGGTATCCTCCCGCAAAGTTGTCCCTCGGAGGGCCAGGGGCCTGCTGCTATTTCTGGAAAGGCCTCGCTGGCAATGAATGCTGCTGAGGTGGGTGCTGAAACTGCCCACCTCCACCATGTAGAGCTCGAGTCGAACACCTGCTCTAGATGTGCCCGAAAACTCCGCAAGAGAAACACTTTGGTCTTAGCCTTGTGGAAAAGGGGAGAGGGCCAGAAGCTCGAAACTGGAATTGATGAGGCCTACTCCCTACTTGTCGAAACCTGGAAGGCCCTGTCGCTGGAGACCTGCTGCTGACCGCCTTCCCCTTTGATGAACTGAGCTGGTTCCCCTCTCATGGCGTGCCTCCCTTCAAGTGCATCCTCTCTACTATATCAACCTTCTTCTATACTGCTAGGTATGTTGGAAGGGTGAAGGGAGTGACAACATACTGAAGAGAAGGGCAGAGTGCCTCCTCTAACCATCTTGACCGAGACTCCTCATTCAGAAAGAGATCCAAGTCAAAGCACAAGAGATATTTGAACTTGATCTCCAGCTCCCTCACTGACATTCTTCCCTGCTGATGGGAGAGCAAATCTTGTCTCTTCTCAACCTTCACCATAGAGGAGATGAACTCCTCACGAAATTCCTCCTCGAAACTAGCCCCTGAAACCTCTGCCACTGTCTTCTATCCTAGGAATAACATCCACCACTGATGCGCCGCTCCTCTCAGCTGACTAAGGGCCAATGAAACCCAGTACTCTCTCAGAGCACAAATCAAAGAGAAGGTGATGGCTAGATCCTCGATCCATCCCTCCGTTACTGAGTCAGAAACACTGCCCTCGTACTTCTCGAGGGTTTGTCGCTGGAAGGACCGCAAAGTCCTCTACCACAAGTCATCCTCCTCATCTCGATCAACCCTATTCTGGTCAACTTCCTTGATCCGCTGGGCCTCAACCGCCCGAGTCGCTCATGGATAACGTCCAGGTGCCATAGATGCAAGGTAAACAAAGAATTCCTAAGCCTGAGTAGCAATGGAATTATTATTATTATTATTATTATTAAATTTTTCTCCCCAAGGTGCCCCAAATCAATTAAAAACACAATCAGTATGACGCATGTACCTTCCCTAGGGTATCTAACCTGCAATAAATGTAGTCTCACTTGGTCGTTTGATAGGCTTAGAGTCCTTGCATCAGATAACAGGGGGCCCTAAAATACCATGTATTAGCCGGTCTTCCCTGGTCTATTTCATGAACCAAGATCACCTAACATTGTTTCCCTACCATCCCATGCAATCCTCACTATTCCTAACTCTAGAATCCATCCTATCCATCAACCTCCCTTTGATACCATTCTGTCACGACCCGCCTTTGGCAAGATGATGGAAGGGGCGGCAAAGATCCCCTCCCTTCCTTCCTCTAGTCGAAGATGAGATAATGACCCTCGAGTCCCACCTCTAGTAGGACCTGGAGTGGTGACTAGAACCAAGGGTATAACATTTTCACAATATGGGAGGCATTACCCTTTTTAGTTAACCAGGATTGGGAGAAAGAATGAGTCAACACCAAACACCACCATGTATAGAAAACTCAAGGTAAAAACGAAACTATATGCATGTTTTAATAATAAAACTAAACAAAGTACAAGAAATACAAAGTACAATACCAAATAGGAAAGGAAAAGGCTAAGTAGAATCCAACTGCGACCAATAGCAACTCCAACGTCTAGACTAGTAAGGTCCAGCACAACCTCTGAAGCCCTCCTGGAAACTTGAAAGTAAACATAGCGTGAGCATACAAAGTATACCCAGTAGGAAAACCTAAAGCTCTCGTGCACAATTGGGGAGACATCCTAAAGCCCCGTGAGAAGCAGAAGAACATCATCTATCAAGGAATCTATCCATCCCACCTCACTGGCCACTTTCACCAAATAACATAAGCAGTAAGGTAATAGTAAATAACAAAACATTTAGGTACCCCGCACCACCATTTCCCCCACTAGATATCAGCTCATCCCTAACGGCAAACATCCTGACACTACTAAACTCTTCTTGACCACACACACCTGGGCCTCACAACCATCCACATCCCTTCTCGCACACACCTGGTCCTCACAATTACACATCACTGCCCGCACACACCTAGGTCTCATCCCGAAGACACCTGGGAAAAACAAACCGTAACCAGAACCCCTGCCTGAAAACACCTGGGCCTCATCCCTAAGATTCTTGGGAAAACAACCCGCCCGAAGAGTCCAGGGCTAACAACACACCAAACAAAACCTACATGAAGATCCTTGGGTGTAAGGTCTCCTCCAACCATCACATCCTAGGGAAAAGGGAGCAGGAATGAGAGTAAATAGGGGGAAACACCCTTCCCCATGAGATGGGGTGTCCGACACTAAGTGCCCAACGTGGGTGGGGTGCGGCTAAACACAAAACATACAGTTACACATATATAACAACACACATCCCAACCTATGGCACCTCAACAGATAAAAGAAGGTGCCCAAGCATTGCTGCCTCAGAAAACAGGCACACAACAAATAGTTCTCCATTTCCCTATTTAAGTTATCATTTCATAACAGTTTAGTATGAGTTATTCCCTTTACTACTGGGCAACTAACAGGCACAATCACATATGGAACAACAATAAAGCAAGAAGGAAAACCATCAGGTAATTTAAGAATTCACACCCAGTTCTCTTGTAAATAATAA
The DNA here is from genome assembly GCA_963277665.1 of Viscum album. Taxonomy (NCBI): domain Eukaryota; kingdom Viridiplantae; phylum Streptophyta; class Magnoliopsida; order Santalales; family Viscaceae; genus Viscum; species Viscum album. Next base: position 1,630,776,551 of record OY728155.1, on the reverse strand, counting down.
AATCAAAGTGGAAACAGTGGGATCCCTCGAAAAAATGGAACCTGCATCCCTGCTTCCAAACACCACCACAACCACACAACAACTCATGCCATTCCAACCACACCATTCACAACCCCTCTGTTCACCCATCCATAACAAAACACAGCCCCGCTGTTCACCCATTTCATAACTGAACTATCCCGAAATTCATAATTCATTCTCTTATATTTTTTAGTTCAAAAGGGGTGATCACAAAAGGTTATGGGAATTCATATTCAACAACTGAGTTTAAGTGTTTAACCGATTCATACATGATTCCCATTCACTAGACAAGGCGTAAAACAGAGCATAACATAGGTGCACAAACAAAATCCCCCAATGATCATAATTTTCAGTAGGCCTAATCCCATTCAATTCATAACAACATCATAGGGAAAGCATGGGTAAAAACATGTAACAACATTAACAAACTTCCTCATCCCCATTCTTTAACCGGTTATTATCTTCATTACAGAATTGATTAACTGCCTCATGGAAACCATAGAACACCCACCCCGCATGATAAAGAATGAGGAGGGACAAAGGTAAGATCCCCACTTGATTGATCAAGGATCGACGTTAATTACTCGTGTGGAAACTAGAAATCAGGAGTAGAAGCAACTCCATGGAACGCGATCAAGGAAAACATCACGGGGGTACAACTCGTCTGGAGGAAGGGTATTTCGAGCGCAGGGTGATAGAGAAAAAGAAACCTAGGGAGAAGAGAAGCCTTTAGGTTATAAAGTCTGAGATAAATCATCCCTGGGATGGTTAAGATATGGAGAAAAACTAAAAAATGCAGAAGAAGCGGGATCGTGGGTTGACCACATGGCTGGGCCACCCCACATGTCCAAATTAAAAGGTCCCCGCCCTTCAGGGTGGTTAAAACTGACGCAAACATCCTTAACGAAGGAAGGAGTCCTCATAGGATGCGGTAGAGGCGTTTCTGAAAATGCGGTTAAAGGCATGACCAAAACGCAGGGTTTTCCATTTAAGGAGGGTACCTCACCAATCATTTAATTAAACACCATTAATGGGCTTTAAAACAGGCTTAAAGGGGTCAAGACATGGTTTACAAACCAATTCATGCAAAAAGGAGGTGCTATTGGAAAACCCATGGAGAGGTCACCAGTAGGTTAGGTCTACTAGTAGACCAAGCTACCGGTGGGCCGAGGCCACCAGTAGGCCGTGGCGACCAGTAGGCTGTGGCGACCGGTAGGCCGAGGCCAATGGTGGGCCGAGGCCACCGGTGGGCTAAGGCCATCGGTGGGCCGACCCACCGGTAGGACGAGGCGACCGGTAGGCCGAGGCGACCGGTAGGCTGAGGCGACCGGTAGGCCGAGGCGTTTCTGAAAACGCGATTAAAGGCATGACCAAAATGCAAGGTTTTCTATTTAAGGAGGGTACCTCAGCAATCATTTAATTAAACACCATTAATGGGCATTAAAACAGGCTTAAAGGGGTCAAAAAATGGTTTAAAAACCAATTCATGAAAAAAGGAGGTGCTACTGGAAAACTCGTGGAGAGGTCACCGATAGGTTTGGGCTACCGGTAGGCTGGGGCTACCGGTAGGCCGGGGCCACTGGTAGGCCGTGGCGACCGGTAGGCCGAGGCCACCGGTAGGTCGATCTACCGGTAGGCCGATATACTGGTAGGCCGAGGCCACCGGTAGGCTGAGGCCACCTGTAGGCCGAGGCGACCGGTAGGCCGAGGCGACCGGTAGGCCGAGGCGACCGGTAGTTCGAGGCTATCGTTAGGAGTATTAAGCTTCACCGAGAAGCTGGGATGGCCTTCCAGACCACCCAGAACTCCCCAAACATCATATTTTCACCATGTAATGGACCCCAAAACCCTAGGCCATTACACTTTTCCAAATGATTTCATATTGTTTCACAAGGATCATTAATTACTCATAAAATTCCCTAAGTGTGGCACAAATTGATACAAGAAAGATGAATCAATTCATTATATAGATGTATGATACTTTCCTATTATTCCATACTTTATAAAAATATATGGATGTTAGGAAACTATGGGACAATTGATACAGAATACATATAAAATAAGTAAAGATGGGAAACTACATCATCCAACAGACTCTCCTCAGTGGAGGAAAATTGATTATGAGTATCCTGAATTTGGAATTGAGATGAGAAAATTTTGTCTTATGTTATCTAAATATAGAATAAATCATTTTGTTATACATAGTAGTATTCACAGTACATGGCCAATTATGTTGGTAAATTATAAATTTCTACCATGGTTATACATGAAGTACAAATACATTATGTTGTATCTAATAATATCTAGACCAAAATGACCTAGTAATGATATTGATGTTTATTTGTATCTATAGAAGATATGAAATTGATGTGGGATGCATGTGTTACAATGTATGATTCTCATATATGTTAATAATTCAGATTGAGGGCCATGTTATATGGTATGATAAATAAATTTCCTACTTAGGGATTTTTTTGGGATAAAAAATTAAAGGAATTTTGGGTTGTCCAATTTGTGAAGAATACACACACTTAGTTCAGTTGAAACATTCCTCAAAGTCTATGATTTTAGGTCATCAGAAATTTTTAACTTGATTACATAAATACCAATCCTGGATGACAATATTCAATGAGAATACCAAAAAGGGTAAAACATTGTCTCCACTAATGGGTGATCAACTGTTTGATGAATTAAAATATATTAGCACTATTTTCGGTAAAATATTTTTGAAAACCTTACAAAATCAAGTTGGAAAAGAGATCAATTTTACTTTAATTACCATACTAGAATTGTTTTTACATCATACATTTTCTTAATGTCATGCATGTGGATAAAATATATTTGACAGTGTTATTGGAACATTACTAAATGTTCTTGAAAAAAAAATATGGAATCAAGGATAGGTTGGACATGACTGACATGGGGATAAGGGAATATTTTTCATCGGTGAAGGGTAAATGGTATAATTTTCTTTCTTTGGTATCTTACACTCTATACAGAAAAGAAAAATTGAAAAATTTTATTTTCCTTAATAGTTTAAAAGTTCTATAGGGGTATTCATCAAATATCAAGAATGTCATGTCGATGAATAATTTGATGTTATAAGGACTAAAAACTCACAACTGTTATTTTTTAATGCAATATTTGATGCCTGTAGATTTATATTTCATTATGTCTAACAATGTATGACATACATTAACCATACTCTACTTCTTTTTCAAAGCTATATGCAATAAATTTATAGATCCGATGATGTTTACAATATTGAATAAGAAGGTTGTAGTCATATTATGTGATTTAAATATGTTCTTACCACTATTATTATTTGATATAATGGTCCACCTGATGGTTCACTTGGTTATAAAGGTTTAACTTTGTGTTCCCGCCCATTACAGATGGGTGTACCACATTTAATGATATATGAAGATTTTGAAAGGGCGTGTCAAGAATATGAATCATATAGAATGTTGTATTGAAGAAATATATATTGTTGATGAATATTTTTAATTCTATACTGATTAACTATCATAGGTTGATATCATAGGTCTCCCAAAGTCTCATCACATTAGACACCTTATGGGTAAATGGACTTCTGGAATAGATGTTGTTACAATTACCATCACAGAGAGATAGAAATATCACCTTTAAATTTTACATAATAGTGAATATGTTTATTCATACATTGAATCCCACAAAACAATTTTTATACATTTGAATTCATCAATAGATGAAGGATATATATCAAATACATACAATTAATAGTTTATAAGATGATTCTAAGGTCATATTTATAAGGAGTTATATAAAAATATGAATTCAATTGCCAAATGACTTTGATGGATAAATAAGGGACCAAATTAAAATGTTATATCTTATAATGGTTTTTAATTAATGGTTATACATTCTATACAAAAGAACATGATGATCGCAATATGATGAAAAAAAGTGGAACGTTTATAGAGAAAGCAACACACATATTAGGTTCCAATGATATAAATACAAGTTATGAAAATATGTCATATTTTAGCATCATAAACTAGATATATGAGTTATATTATACAACATTTCAATTACCTATGTTTCATTTCAAATGGGTTGACAATAGGAGTGCATGAAAGTTGATGAAATGGGATTCATGAAGGTGAATTTTAGTGTGGATGGAGAAAAGGATGATTCATTCATAATGGTATAAAAACAATGCAGGTATTTTATATATCAAATCCAACAATCAAGAATTAGTTAATTATCCTATTTGTGACTAAAAAAATTGTAGGTTCAGATGAAAATTTAATCAAGAAGTACCCTTTCATTGAGAGATCACAATCATTTCATGGCTGTTCAAATGTAGAAAATTGATTATATGCTAGAGAAGACCATAAAGAGAGGATTTGGATTCTCGATAGAGGATACAAATACCTTTAACATTTAAAGAAAAGAAATATAGTTCAACGAGTAGGTTAAAGTTATTTTTAATATACTATGCTTTTCATCACAATATTATGTGTTCTATACTTTATTAACATAATCTATATTAAATGTTTGACTACTCATATAGAAAATGACTTCTGTACATGATGATGTTACCAATATTAGTGAAGAAAAGGTAGTTGATGATGAAACTATATAATTATTAGGGGATCAACAATATGTTGATGAAAAAACAAGAAATAAGTTGCATCACTGTGTTGACTAAACTTATCAAGTAAATAATAAAGGGTATACAATTTGAGATTGGCTAGAATTAATACAACTAACCCGTTGACCACAATAAGTGAATGTTCATTAGTTATGTTGGGGTCATAATAATAATGAATGTGAAAATTGATATAGATTCATGGATCCATGTCCATCCTATAATGAAGAAAATCCTTTGGGAAGATATTAAGGTAATGTTACGATATACTTTCTCAATTTTATCAAAAAATTAAATAATAAAACATTGATTTAATTTTCATTATCCTTTATAGAGTTTATTTATTTTAAATTATTTCCATAAGATATATGTATTAATGGAAGCTGAAAAATCACATAGAGTCTTTCAAACACTTCTTACCAAGTTTCATATTAGGAATTTTGAGGATAAAATAAATCCTCACCCACTAGTTACTTTTGTACACATTATAAAGAAGGAAACATGGAATGGTTTCATCAGTCATCATGATGAGAAATAATTTTATGTGCATTGTAGTTGGTAATATATTATTTGAAATTATTTATTTTATCAAATTTTATTAAAAAATGTCAATTTATGGAACAAAAAAGGAGTTTTGAAAGTAAACAATGAACATTAAAACCAATGTACCCCTATTGAAAAGTAAGGATGAGGTACGCTTCACTAGAGAAGAAAATAATATGTGTTTTAAATATACAATAAAAGTTTTATGTGATATGAAACAACATATATTAATTTTTTATATGTATATTGATGAATAAAAATCCAAAGACACTTCCATTACATGTCATCTGCTATAGAAGGAGGCCCATGCAAATAAAAAGGGTAAACTAGTTGAAGAAAACAAAAAATCAGTTTGAGAAACATGAGTAAGTATGAAAAAATAATAATTCATTATGATTTATAATATTATTACATAAAAATATCTATTTATGTTCATATGTTTTTTATATGGTTTATTAACAAGAATCAAGAATAATCAGACCTAAAAAAAACTACTTTCAATATATTTGAAGTAGACAAAACAATATGGTCACATTAGAGGTATAGGGTTTAGAGTGTTAGCTAGAACATATTTTGAAAAGAAAAACCAAAATAAGATATATATCTAATGATGAAATGATTCTAGGTTCAAATATATTCTTTTTAAGTTATTATTATCCAGTTTGGTTTGGAAGACTAATATATGTGAAAGGAAAAAAGCGAACCAACAATGGAACAAAAATCCACACATAAACACCCAAATAACGCCACTAGCTTTGAGATGATTCATTCACCTAAAACACATACCTTACTCATGGTAATCAATTTTTTCATTACACTTTCTACTAAATGTGAATCAAACAACTTCTGATAACTTTATATTACTACAAAACTGTAGGTTAAAGTATTATGTGATTTATATCTATAAACAACCACACAACACCTTATTGAGAGGGTTATGGTGCATAATATTCCAAGAGAAAAAATACACAAAATATAAATCCCAAAAGATCACATGAGAGTAGGGATTGAAGTTTATTAAGATCCAAATAATGAGTTTCCTGTTCCACTTGATGACCCAGATATTATAATAGTCAATGTTTTTATTGGAAATTTCATATCATGGACATTTAATATTATAAAGACACATGAGCTATGCAACTAATAATTTTTTTTAAATTAAAAACTAGTAACAATTGATAAAAATATGTCTAAATCGAGGTATGTTATTATAGATGGATAGAACAATGGGGAAACAAAAGATAAGATCAAGACAATCTAGTGAATCGAGCAATAAAACAAAAGGACTTTCCAAGAGCACCTTCTCCTTTCTAGTTACACTATAGTATATATTATCATTAAAACTTTATGTAGTTACCATATTCAAAGATGGATATCTGTCCTACATTCCATATGCAGAAGAAATATTTGGAACCTTCAGTATAGATGTGGTTGGACTTGAGAGTATAAATGAGATTATCAAATTTGAATTATTGGGAATATCAATTGTGAATACATACATATGGTACATTTTCATAATCCATATATCCAAAAAATAATCTAATAAGTTCATTAAAGTTAATAACTATTAATATTTTCTATAGGTGTTTATGATAATTATATATAAAGGGAGAACCCTATGAATCACAATTTGGATTCATTAATCCATGTATCGTTTCTATAGACAAACTTTCTTGGGAGTTGAAATAAATTGATAAGAAAAAAGATGAGATAAACAAGTAATTTGAGAATAAAATAATATATGATAAAATATTCTTGATTCCTACAATTCTGAGGTAAAAATATGAAATCTAATAATATAAAATATATTTTTATTTTTTTATTACTTATATGATTTTGTTTTTTAGGAAGCACTGGATGCTGATCAAAATAAATTTGGATATCCCAAATGTTTAATTTTTGGATCCAATGCATTAATTTCCATAAAACTAACCACAAATAATGTGTATTGTGAATTTATAATACAATAGAATCAACATTATATAGATAAAATTTGAATTATATGTTCCAATTTGTGTTTTAAAAATAATATTGTTATGATAGGGAGATATGTAAATATAGAAAAAATCATGGTTTGAGGTTGGTGACTGAAAATAAGAATAATATGGATTACTTTAAGTGGAAATAGATTAAGGTATATATGAAAATATTTAACTATAAAAAAACATTTCAAAAAAATTGACATATTTTGGCCAATATTTTTACACTATCTAAAGCAAGATAACAACAACAACTGTGGATATTATGTTTACAATTTTAGGAAAGATATCATATACCATCAAAATAATAGCATCCCCAAACTAGAAATTTCTAAAGGTAACTACAATTTACATAAAAACATTTCTTAATCATTTTATTATCTATATTTTCTTAGTATTACCAAGACTATGAACAATCTAAGAAAGAGACGAGTGAGTAGTATACATGGTGTTATAATGTTTGATGACATAAAATTTAGGTGATTACTTGCCATGTTTATGATATAGTATAGGATATAACCATAGAGATACACTTGTTATGTGAATCATTAGTATCATAATGCTTATATATTATTTTTGATCTATTTCTCAAGTATAAGTATAATGGATGAAATCAATTTGTTTAGAAGCGAATGAGAAGAATAAATGGTGTCAGAATGTATATAGAAATCATAAACATGTTACTTCCTACTCTTTATTTAGTTAATTTTTTCATCATCTTATCTAATTTTTTAGTTAATTTTATTATCATTTTTAGAAAATAATTATTTTTTAAATTTACAAAATAGTTCAAACACATGTCACATGATCAAAACCAAGAAAATAAATTCAGATTTTTTTGATAATTTAATATAATTATTCATAAGTTAATTTTGACAAGTATGAATTGACCTCACATCAATCCCACACATGATGTCATTTTTATGACTATAAGTGCGTGTTTCCAATAAAAAAGTGTCATTTTAGTTTAAAACATATATAACTTCACAAAAAATAAGAAAAAAGCTCGTATTGTTTTTATACATTAATATAATTATCCATATGTCATTTTTTACAAGTAGTAATCAACCTTGCTTCAATATGACACCTGATTTGGTCAGTATGACTCAAAGTTCATGTTTTCAATAAAGAAGTTCCATTTTAGTTTAAAACACGAGTCACATAGCCCAAAACAAGAAAATGATCTTGAATTGTTTTCAAAATTTTGGAAAATGGACCACAATTCATATGTGACATATAAGAACTAAACACATGCCAATCTGATACCTGATGTGGTTGGTATGACTTTAAGTGTGTGTTTTCAATATAAAAGTGCCATTTTAGTTTGAAACATGCTTCACATCACCAAAATTGAGAAAAGGATCTCAAATTATTTTCATAATTTAGGAAAATGATCCATAATTTATTTTTAATGTATAGGAATTGATCGTACTCCAATTCAACACATGATGTGGACGATATGACTTGAAGTGCATATTTTCAATATAAAAGTCTCATTTTAGATTAAATCATATGTCACATTTCCAAAACCAAGAAAATGAGATCATATTTTTTTAAAAATTTAGAAAAATGGTCCATACTTAATTTTGACATTTAGGATTCGGTCACACATCAATTTGGTACATGATGTGTTCAATATGAATCTAAGTACATATTTTCAATATAAAACTGTCATTTTAGTTTAAAATGAATCACATAGAAAAAACCAAGAAAAAGAGATATGATTGTTTTGGAAATTTAGGAAAATAGTAAACAATTAATTTGTGAACTGTAGGAATCAACCACATGTTAATCTAATACCCAATGTGGTTGGTATAACTCGATGTGAATATTTTCAATACAAAAGTATCATTTTAGTTTAAAACACACATCAAATATCCAAATTTAAGAAAAGATGTTCGAATTGTCTTATAACTTTATGGAAGTGGATCATAATTCATTTGTGATGTGTAAGAATTGACCTCACATCAGTCTGACACATGATGTGACCGATATGACTCAAAGTGCATGTTTTCAATAGACCAGTTCCATTTTAGTTTAAAACACATGTCACATTTCTAAAATCAACCAAACAAGATCATTTTTTTTCAAACTTTAGAAAAATGACCCCTAATTCATTTTTCATAAGTAGGAATTGAATTCGTTCCAATCTGACACATGATGTTGTCTATATGAACTAAAGTATGTGTTTTTTATATAAAATTGTCATTTTAGTTTAAAACATGTTACATAACAAAAAAATAAGAAAAATAGCTATGATTGTTTTAAAACTTTAGGAAAATGGTTCATAATTCACTTGTTACTTATAGGAATCAATCGCATATCAACCTGACACCTGATGTGGTTGGTATGACTCAAAGTTCATGTTTTCAATATAAAAGTGCCATTTTAGTTTAAAATACATGTCAAATAGACAAAAACAATAAAACAAGCTCAAATTATTTTCAAACTTTAGGCAAATAACCCATAATTCATTTTTGATGTGCTAGAATCAACAACACATCAATACGACACGCAATGTGACTGATATGAATCAATGTGTGTTTTTAATAGAAAGGTTCCATTTAAGTTTAAAATGCATGTCAAATTTCCAAAACCAAGTAAAAGAGATTGGATTGTTTTCAAAAATCAGGAAAATAATCCATAATTCAATTTTCATGTGTTGTAATTGACTGCATGCCAATATGACACATGATGTGGTCGATATGAATCAAAGTACATGTTTTCAATATAAAACTACCTTTTTAGTTTAAAATACATTACATAGAAAAACTAATAAAATGATATTTTTATAAAAACTTTATAAAAATGGTTCATAATTTATTTGCGACCTATAAGAATAGACCACACAACAATTTGACCCTAAATGTGGTTAGTATGAATCTAAGTTCATGTTTTCAACACAAAAGTATCATTTTAGTTTAAAACATGCATCAAATATCCAAAATCAACCAAAAAAGATAGTATTATTTTCAAAAATTTAGGATAAAGTTCCATAATTCATTTTTATGTGTAAGAATTGACCACACCTCAATCTGACATATGATGTGACTGATATGACTCAAAATGTTTGTTTTCAATAAAAATATTCCATTTTATTTTAAAACACGATTTACATATCTAAAACCAACCAAATGGGATCATATTATTTTAAAACTTTAGGAAAATGGTTCATAATTCATTTTTCATGTGTAGGAATCGACCACACATCAATATGACACACAATTTGGTCAATATGACTCAAAGTATGTGTTTTCAATATAAAATTTTCATTTTAGTTTAAAAAATATCACATAGACAAAATTGAGCAAATGATATCATGTTGTTTTTAAACTTTATGAAAATATTCCATAATTCATTTGTGATCTATATGAATTGACCACATATAAATTTGACACTTGATGTGGTCGGTATGAATCGAAGTGCGTGTTTTCAATACAAAAGTGTCATTTTAGTTTAAAACACGCATCAAATATCCAAAATTGATAAATGATCTCATATTTTTCTTAAACTTTAGTAAAATGGCCAATAATTCATTTTTGATGTGTAAGAATCAACCTCACATCAATCCAAAACATGATGTGATCAATATAACTCAAAGTGCATGTTTTCAATATAAAGGTTCCATTTTAGTTTAAAATGCATGTCAAATCACCGAAACTAAAAAAATGAGCTTGGATTTTTTTCAAAATTTAGGAAAATGATCCATAATTCAATGTTCATGTGTAAGTATTTACCACACATCAATCTGACATGCGAGTGATCGATATGACTGAAATTTCATGTTTACAATATAAAAGTTTCATATTACATCAAATATCCAAAACCAATAAAAAGAGATGAAATTATTTTTAAAATCAATGATAACATTCCATAATTAAATTATGATGTGTAATAATTGACTTCACATCAATCCGAAACACGATGTGACCGATATGACTCAAAGTGTGTGCTTTCAATATAAATGTATCATTTTAGTTTAGAACAAAAGTCACTAGCCAAAATTGAGAAAACAAGATTATATTATTTTAAAACTTTAGGAAAATAATCCATAATCCATTTGTAACATATATCGATTGACCGTACATCAATTTGACACAAAATGTGGTCAATATGACTCGAAGTGCATGTTTTCAATATATAAGTGCCATTTTAGTTTAAAATATGCAACACTTCACCAAAACCAATAAAATAATCTCATATTTTTTTCTCATCATTTTATATTATATCACTTAATTAATTTCTTTAACATTTTTATCTGATACTTATTTAGTTAATTTTCACAGAGATAATTCTTGAAGACAAACAAGAAATGGTATGACAGTTGAAGAATTGTTCTCAAAAAGTATGTCCTCTTGAATTACCTCCCATTCATAGTGAGTTTTTTTATAACCATAGATGAGAACCAATTCACTAGGATCTATTTTTGAGAAAAATAAGAAATAATGATATGTTATAATGAATCAAAAATCAATATGATAAATGATGTTTTTGGTATGACTCAAAGTACATGTTTTTAATTTAAAATTTAAATTTTGTGTTTAATTTATTTATTTATAATATTACTAACATAAAAAGTGTTTTCTTATATATTTGAATTATTTTTATTAAGTTGGGGTGGTTTTTTTTGGAAACTAATAACATGATATAGGGGTTTGAGGCCAAAGAAAAGAAACATTGATGTTTTTTAATGTCTCTGATAATTTTTTCTTACCCATGTAATTATAGAAACCAATATTTTAAATGTCTATAATATACTATTTTTTTCCTGTATTTGTGTTGCAAATTTTATTCCAATTAAATTCTATACTTTCACCTATATTTTTTATTTTTTCTACTGTAGTGTGTTGTAATTTTAATAGAACACTACAAGGGTATTCCCATTTATCAAAACTATTACTAGTGATTATAAAGGGATCCTTTATCTGCCCTACTAAAAGCACTGATAAAGGGATCCCTTTATTAGTTCTAAACTAGTACAAAAAAGGATCACTTTTATCAGTGCTAAACATAGCTATGATAAATGTTTCCTTTATAAGAATTTTTTTTAGCACTGACAAAGGCCTAGGTATTTTAATCATGCTTTGATTGTCAACATTTTTTTTGTGCTGACAAAGGACTATTATAGCACTGTTAAAGGACTTATTTGTAGTTTTGGGGGTGTTAACATAGAGTATTTTTAATTATTATTAACCATTTTTTCCTTTTAATTCAAAAAAATTTGGTTTATGTTCTAATACTTTTCAATATTATTCTAATATTCACACCATATTTTGGGTCTGTAAACTAAAATCCCATATTAGTTTTAGAGATGAGTGGTAGATAACATATTAGATTGGTTGAGCTACTCCTATCACCAATTGATTTTAGTATATAACCCAAAATATATTACATGTTAGGACAAAATGGTTTGATATAGGAGAATAATGATCTTGAAAAGTGTAATCAGAGCCATAGTTTAACTCAATTGAGATGTGGATGGAATTAACCTAGTTTGACCTTGAAAAGATAACTATATCTCTATTGAAGCATGGGGATTCATAATGGTTCCTTAGGACATGTCCTAACCCACTTAGGACCATCTTGGAAGAAGTAATCCAAGTGTGTTATTGAAGTTAATACTTCAGAACCAACCATTTTCACTTTAGATTACATATATATTTGAAGAAGTGAATATAAATAAAGTTAAATTATTAAATATTGTTCATTGCTTTGTGTGAATTTAATATAATAATATGCTAGAGTATTCATTGCATTGGAAATGGCATAACAGTTCCCTACTATGATCGAAACCTTAAAATGATATGATGATATTATTAAATATTTTATCTATAGTTATAAAACATTCTATGATGGGACACATAGTATATTGATTGTCATGTGTGAGTACTCATAAATGGATAAGACTTATTCTCATGAAGTTCACACTTGGTTATCTCCGAAATGAGAGATTATGAGAATTGTATCACCAGTAGGAATTTCACATGTTTGTGTGTCATTGAATATTCTTGTCTGTGATCTTGTGTAATGATCCTTAAACTTTAATATTATTATTAATGCATGCCATGAATTTCTCACTTAGACATATTTCTATAAAATGGGATGATATATGTTCATGGTGAAGTTGGGTACGTTGGGTGCATAATAAATGCTATGTTATTAATGAATAAGTCTAGGAAGGATTTTCCTTCCATATTTCTAGAATCCAATATCTCAACACTTTTATTTAAATAGAACCATAACATTAAATTTCATGGTCATTGTCACACCTGGTTTTTCATGTCTTTGTTGTGATCCGGTTCATTGGGAATCCCAATCCTTTTTTCAGATTTTGGGTGTAATGATTGTTGAGACTTGAAGTTCCATATCTATCTAATAATTCTACCATGGTTGAACCCTAGCCTTTTTGTGAGTTTTTGGAGAAAATGGAAACTTTTGGAAAGTTTTGGGGCTGTGAACGGTTTGGGTACACGGTTTACTAAACCGTGCAACCAAACCGTGCGGCCCGACCATAACATAAAAATATTGATTTTACAAGTTTTCCCCATCATGATATTTAGACCCAAATGCACCCAAATTTGTTTTCCTTAGTTCATATAGACTTAAGGAAGTCTCCCATGGCTTCCCAATCCATTCCTCCTTTTCTAAGGGTGTAGATCTAAGGGAAGATGAAGAGTTGGATAGTTTCAAATGTGAGTTTCTCCTTTCCCTTCGCCCCCATCATTCTTATTTTATCATTTTATCTTGGTTATATCTTATACCCTGGTCATTATAGACCTAGGGTTTTTTTATCACAATATTTTTGATGGGGATTTTGTTTATTTAGGGATGGTCTTCATAGGTTTAGGGTTTATAAACCCTCAGAAGGTGATATCGGGTGTGCGTTTCCATTCTGCCATGGTTTTGAGGTAGGTTTCCCATTTACCAGGTCATTTTTATTTAATATTCATATTTTTCATGGTATTTTCACCCTATAAACATTATGAGTATTTTTTTTATAAGCCTTCAATAAATTTTGTGTATAAAGTGGCGTTTATGCCTTGTTTTTTGAAAAGTAGTGTTGTTTTGTTATAAAAGTGCACACTAAGTGTTTGTTTAAATGTTCCATTATCTTTACCACCTGGTTTTTGATTTTTTGAACATGGTTTAGGAATTTATATATATTTTTGGCATGAAAATTTGGTTTTATAACATTTTAGTGTTCAATAGAGTTTTTTATTAAATGTTGCATGCCTCATTTTTGGAAAGTGACCGATTGGCTTTTGTGTGCTCAAGGTGATATAAAATGATTGGGTTGGCTTATGAAAAATATTTAAAGCATGTGAATAAAGTTTTTTTGGTTCCTTATGTGGGTTACAATCTGGTTTTGGGTTTTATAATGAAAGGAGTATGGATTTTTAGGGTGTTTTGGCATGTGTTCTCGATAAATAGCTCGTTTGGCATCTTTATAGAAATCGATGGGATTTGAATGTGTAACCTGAATTTTTAAAAGGTTTAAATAATATTTTTGCTTCCAATGGTGTGTTTAAACCTCTTTATGTAATTTTTAACTCTTGGTTTTTCTAAACATTGGTTTGGTAAAATGCTTAAAGGCCCGTTTTGCATTCTTCTTAAAAAAATGGTTTTTCATGTGTGTTCCATGTTGTACCATTTTGGGTCATTTTATGATTCATAAAATTTATTTATTACATGGTGTTGGGTCTACCAAATCTTTTTTTTTGGTATTGGTGGGATTTTTTCCTTAAAAGAGCATTTTAATGTATTTTTATGTGCAAAGCCTTATTATCCTTAAGAAATTATTTTATGAAAATTCTAAGTGGTTTATTGATATGTGAAAGAGATGAAAAACATGTTTGTGGGTTGTTTCATGTGTGAATAATTTGTAAGTGGAGTTTTTATGTACAAATGGTATCTTCTAACATGTGTAACTTTTTTGATCACAAAGAGGGAAGCCCAGGCATCTAGGTGGGCAGACTAGGACTAGTATGCTAGTGATCCAAAGTGGTTTCATCCCTGTTTCATGTAGAAATTTTGACGATGAAAACAATAACTAAACTATGATGATGATGTTTGGGACCACTATGTTATGGGTATATTCCCAATTAGTGGCTCATTCATGAGAAGGAAATGTGTTATGTTTACTTTTACACTAAGATACGATGTTCTTAGAGCCTCACAGCTAGCTAGTGCCGAGGGGTGTTCACATGACTTGCGCTCATTGGATATTTTTTACTCACTATTTACATATTGTGTGTTTAGTTGGTAAATTCATTAGTGTGTGTGTTTTATTTAAAAGTGTTTATTCTCTAAAGCTTCCCCTTAAAAATTGTTCCTATTTAAAGTTACATCCTTTTTTAAAAATTGTTGCTACCATTTCCTATTTATGAAAACATTAAAGAATTTGTTTTATAAAGGTTTTAGCATGGGATATTTTTGGGAAAACATACTTTCATATATTTTAGTTCAAACTTGAAAATGGATGTTTCTTTTATTTTAAAGGAAGTGAATTGTGAATAGATTATCGGGCTAGCCTACTGAGTTTTAATACTCACACTATAGTTATTTTTTGTTTTTATCCCTTGTGTAGGTTTCAGATTGAGTTCGATTTACTTGAGAAAATTGTGATCATTATGTTGTATAGTGACCAGTGGGGTCACATGGAGTTATTTGGTTATCATGTTTGGTCGATTTAGTTTTTCGGTTCAGTTTTACTTTCATTTTCATGTACAAATAATGTTCAGTTCAAATTTTATATAAATTTATATTAGGTGGTATATTTATTTTTTATATTTTTTTAATTGTTTATATGTGGGAGAAAGTTTTTCCTTGTCACTCTACTGATGCCCTCAGTGCTTATCACCATCCCGAGAGGATCAGGAACACCTCTTGGGACTTGTCGTGGAGCGTCTCGGGTGACCGGTTCTGGGTCGACTCGTACTGGTTCATGAAAAAATAGTATCAAAGGGGGTCGTATCTTAGAGAAACTTGATTTTTATATCACCCTTATTATTTTGGGGATGTCAAGGTAGATGTAGTAGGATTTTCAGGACTTGAGGGGTAGGTGCGGGAAGAGCATCACGAACTCTTGCTCATTCTGATCCTCAGGTGTTTATGGAAAGTCCAGTTTTTTTAGTTTCTTTAGTTCTTATGGATTGTTTGGTGATAGGGATATGACAAGGGGAGTTTTAATATTGGCCTCCATGAGCTTGCAGGGCCTGAAAAGCCATGTGGAATTAGGGCATGTTTCTAAGAAGGCTCTCTGTGTTGGTGGTGTGTTTAACATATGGCCACCAACCATATGGTTGAGTCACCCACTATCACTAGTTCCATTTTATGGGTCTCTTGTAACTTTATTTAATTATGATTTTTTTTTGAAAATACTTGTGTGATAATTGTGGAAGTGTATTTTTAATACTTAATATAAGAATTTTTTTTTGGAAAGTTGGGTTTTTTTGAAAAAAAATTTGGGGATAAAGTGGAAATGATTTAATAGGATTGAATTTCCTTAATCTAATCTTATGGTTTGTCGCAATAAATTATTTGGAAAGCTTGGATTATTTTAAAATTATTTTCAAACTTTGTTTCAAATGGGATGTTTTAGGATGTTGAAAAGTTCTTGAATTTGAAGAATTGGTTTTGGGAATCAGTTTTGAGCAGTTTGTGTTTTTCTAAAAAAGGGTTTTGGTCTTTTTGATGTTGGATTAATAAAAGAGACCTTGATTAATTTTTGAAATGGGAAAGGGTTGTTTGAATGGAATTCTTGTTTTGGTAGTTTTTTTAAAATAAATGGAATGGGTTCTTAATAAAATAGTTCTTTAAAAAGTGTGGTTTTTTGAGATGATGAAAAATTATTTGAATAAAGGGAGAAGATTTTGATGGAGACCTATGGGGTTTCTTTTTTAAGCATGGTAAAATGGTTTGTTATGTAGAAATATGAAAATGGTTTTTGAGTTGGTGGTTAGTGTGCCTATGGAAGGTACATGATTTTTGAAATGGGTTGAATGTTTTTTCTTGGAAAATGATGATGTTTTTTTATTCTTTGGTGTGTTTATGGGTGCTAAAATTCATGGTTTTATATAGATATGTTGATGGAAGCTCGGTATTAAATAGTGGATAGGTGCATGGGGTGGCATGAAAATATGCATGTAAGTGAGACTCAATGAATCACCATTGGTGAGTGTGAAAAATTCACCAAGTTGTTTATTTTTCAAAAGCGTTTTAAGCTAAAAATTTGTGGTGTTTTTGTAAAATAGTGTTCATGTGGGCTTCTTTTTCATGTATTAGAAGTGTGGTTTGTTTGGTATGCTTCCTCATAATCTAGAAGTGATACTCTTGGTTTGTCTTGAGATGGCATCTTGTTGGTGGCTTTGTTTTGGAGAAATGTTTAGTGGGTTTCTAAGTAAATGTTGGATGTTGTGATGTGTCCATGGATAGTTCTCCAATGGAAATATTTCCAGTTAATCAACCTAAGGATTATTTCTCATGCTTCAAAAGATAAATCCACCTCTTTAAATAATGCATTATACTATTTTTTTAAATAGAGAGCTATTTGGGCTTGATTTAAAGTTCCTTCCTAGTATGATTATTCTCTATATTATATAGGTTGTTTTCAGTTATGTCTGGTGTGTTTAATCATGTTTCATGTTAATTCCACTCCTCATTCAGATTAAGTTAGAATGGTGGTGTGTATCCCTAAGTCTATAATGGGTAACGATGTTTTGTTTGATCTAGTGAGTGTCATTATGTGTTGTTATCCTTAGCTCCTGACTACAACATAGAATATGCTTCAAACATCAAGGCTCCAGCCATAGGTCTCGGAGTGAAGCTTTTGACGTAGGCAGGAAATCACCAGAGGTGTGGCGAGATTAACTAAGATCCTACCTCCACCGTTGTGGTGAGTTAGTTTCTATATTTCTATTATGGTTCCTCATCACTATGAAATTACTCTTATCACAAAGATCATGGTAGAATTACCCATCATGTAGTGTCTATGGTTATGCCTTCTCAGATGTGGGTTTCCAATCAATTTCCCTGTATAGACCGCCTATGTGAATCAGGTACGGTTATGGTTTTATCTGTTTATAGGTGGAAAATGTTTGGTAGTCCTCAGTTTTAGTTTCAATGGCCCAATGATTAGGTCTTCTTCCCCCCCCCCACCTTGAGTGTGTGTGTGTGTGTGTGGGGGGGGGGGGGGGGGGGTGGGGTTGGACCCACACAGAAAGTGTTGGCCCAGTTCTTGTCCCCTCTATTCGGGAGTGGGTGGTTTAAATGTTCATGTTGCATTCCTCTTAACTTGGGTGGGTAGGTTACTGTTGGAGAGTTTTAGTGGGCCTGTGCGGGTGAGGTCCAATTCTATCTCATGTTTAATTCTTATTTCTTCATTTCTAGTTGGTTTCTAATGGTGGGGAGATCCACCACAGGTCTTGAAGATCTTTCCTTTATAGATTTGTAGGATGCTAATTATGTTTTAATAGTGGGGAGTTTGTTCCAACCTTCCTACTAAATCATTGGATTTTGTGATTTATCTTTGGTTTGGGTTTTCATTTGGTTCATTTTGATAAGGACCGACAATCAGGTTATTGTCTTGGTTGTGGAGGTGGTGGCTTGATCTTTCCATTGATTCTCGGGAAGTTGTTGTGAGTTGGTGTTTTGTTTGGGAAAGGGGCTTAATTTCCATTTATGGGGGATGATATTTCCTTGGATTGAGAGGATAGACCATCTAGATAATGAATTTTTAGGTGTTAATTTTTTAACTGGAATGTTTTATGGCTTTCTAGGGGTGGAAATCATTAATGGTGGAGAGAATTGTGACACCTGATTTTTCATGTCTTGGTTGTGATTCGTTATATTGGAAATCCCAATCATTTTCTCTGATTTTGGATGTGATTATTATTGAGTTTTGAAGTGACATATCTATCTAATAATCCTACCATGGTTAAAACCAATATTTTTTGGGATTTTGTTTTGGATAAAATGGTGACTTTTGGTAAGTTTTTGGGATATGCATAGTTTGGGCACACAGTTTACTAAACCGTGCGGCCTGCCCAAAACATAAAAATCTTGATTTTCCAAGTTTCCCACCTCATTATTTTTACACCCAAATGTTCCCAAATTTATTTCCCATGGTTCTTCCAGACCTAAAAAGTCCTCCCATTTATTCCCAAGCCATTACCCCTCCTGTAAGGGTGTTGATCTAAGGGAATATGAAGAGTTGGCTAGTTTTCAAGGTGAGTTTCTCTTCTCCCTTATCCTCCCTCTTCCTTTTTTTATCATTTTATCTTGGTTATATATTCTCACATAGTCATGATAGACCTAGGGTTCTATTATCCCATGATTTGTTATGGGGTTTTTGCTCGTTTAGGTCTGGTCTTCATAGGTTTAGGGTTTATAAACCCTCGAAAGGTGATATCAGGTGTGCGTTTCCATTCCTCCATGGTTTTGAGGTAGGTTTACCATTACACATGTCCTTTTTATTTAATATTCCCCATTTTCATGGTATTTTTACCCTATAAACATTCTTATTATTGTTTTATAAGTCTTCAATAAATTTACTTTGTGTATAAAGTGGTGTTTATGCCTAGTATTGTGAAAAGTAGTGTTGTTTTGTTATAAAAGTACACACTAAGTGTTTGTTTAAATGACCCATTATCTTTAGAACCTGGCTTTTGATGTATTGAACCTTTTTTAGGAATTTATATATTTTTTTGGCATGAAAGCTTGGTTTTATAAACTTTTAGTGTTCAATAGAGTTTTATATAAAATGTTGCATGCCTCATTTTCAAAAAGTGCCCAGTTGGCTTTTGTCTGCTCAAGGTGATATAAAATTATTGGGTTGGCTTATAGAAAATATTTAAAGCATGTGAATCAAGTTTTTTGGGTTCCATATGTGGGTTCCAATCTGGTTTTGGGTTTTATAATGAAAAGAGTATGGGTTTTTAGGGTGTTTTGGCACGTGTTCCCGATAAATAGCTCGTTTGGCATCTTTATAGAAATGGATGGGTTTTGAATGTGTAACCTGAATTTTTAAATGGTTTAAATAATTTTCTTGATTCAAATGGTGTGTTTAAACCTCTTTATGGAATTTTTAACTCTTTTTTTTCTAAACATTGGTTTGGTAAAATGTTTAAAGGCCCGTTTGGCATTCTTCTTAAAAAAATGGTTTTTCATGTGTGTTCTATGTTGTACCATTTTGGGTCATTTTATGATTCATGAAATAGATTTATTACATGGTGTTGGGTCTAAAAATTTTTTTTTTTTGGTATTGGTGTGATTTTTTCCTTAAAAGAGCATTTTTAATGGATTTTTATGTGCAAAGCCTTATTATCCTTAAGAAATTATTTTATGAAAATTCTAAGTGGTTTATTGATATGTCAAAGAGATGAAAAACATGTTTGTGGGTTGTTTCATGTGTGCATAATTTGTAAGTGGAGTTTTCATGTACAAATGGTATCTTGTAACATGTGTAACTTGTTTGAGCACAAAGAGGGAAACCCAGGTATCTTGGTGGGCAAACTAGGACAAGTATGCTAGTGATCCAAAGTGGTTTCATCCCAGTTTCATGTAGAAATTTTGATTATGAAAACACTAAATAAACTATGATGATGATGTTTGGGGCCACTATTTTATGGGTATATTCCCAATTAGTGGCTCATTTATGAGAAGGAAATGTGTTATGGTTACTTTTACACTAATATACGATGTTCCAAGAGACTCACAACTAGCTAGTGCCCAGGGGTGTTCGCGTGACTTGATCTCATTGGATATTTTTTTACTCACTATCAAAATATGGTGTATTTAGTTGGTAAATTCATTAGCGTGTGTGTTTTTTAAAGGTGTTTATTCTCTAAAGCTTCCCCTTAAAAATTGTTCCTATGTAAAGTTGCATCCTTTTTTAAAAATTGTTACCACCATTTCATGTTTATGAAAACATTAAATCATTTTTTTTATAATGTTTTTTAGCATGGCATATTTTTGGGAAAACATAATTTCATATATTTTAGTTCAAAATTGAAAATGGATGTTTCTTTTATTTTAAATGAACTGAATTGGGAATAGATTATCGGGATAGCCTACTAAGTTTTAATACTCACACTATAGTTATTTTCTGTTTTTATCCCTTGTGTAGGTTTTAGATTGAGTTTTATTTCCTTGAGAAAATTGTGATCATTATGTTGGAGAGTGAACAGTGGGGTCACATGGGGTTATTTGGTTGTCAGGTTTGGTCGGTTGAGTTTTTTAGTTCAGTTGTACTTTCAGTTTCATGTACAAATAATTTTCAGTTCAACTTCTATATAAATGCATATTGGGTGGTCTATTTATTTTTTCTATTTGTTTAATTTTTTATACGTGGGAAATGTTTTTTCCTTGTCACTCTACTGATTCCCTCAGTGCTTATTGCCATCTCTATAGGATCAGTAACACCTCTTGGGACTTGTCACGGAGCATCCCGGGTGACCGGTTCAGGGTCGACTGATGCTGGTTCATGAAAAAATGGTATCAAAGGAGGTCGGCTCTTAGCGAAATTTGATTTTTTTATGTCACCCTTATTATTTGGGGGATATCAAGGTAGATGTAGTAGGATTTTCAGGACTTCAGGGGTAGGAGCGGGAAGAGCATCGTGAACTCTTGCTCGTTCTGATCCTTATGTGTGCTTGAAAAGTCCAGTTTTATTAGTTTATTTGGTTCTTAGGGATTTTTTGGTGATAGGGATATGACAAGGGGAGTTGTACTAATGGCCTCCATGAGCTCACAGGGCCTAAAAAGACATGTGGAATCGGGGAATGTTTCTAAGAAGGCTCTCCGTGTTGGTGGTGTGTTTAACATATGGCCTCCAACTATATGGTCGAGTCACCCACTGACAATAGTTACCTTTTGTGGGTATCTTATACCTTTATTTAATTATGAATTTTGTTTTGAAAATACTTGTGTGAGAATTATAGAAGTGTATTTTTAATACTTAATATAAGAAAGTTTTTTGGAAATTTGGGTTTTTTTGAAACAAATTTTGGAGAAAAAGTGGAAATGATTTAATAGGATTGAATTTCCTTAATCTAACCTTTTGGTTTGTTGAAATAAAATATTTGGAAAGCTTGGATTATTTTAAAATTATTTTCAAACTTTGTTTCAAATGGGATGTTGTAGGATGTTGAAAAGTTTTTGAATTTGAAGAATTGGTTTTGGGAATCAGTTATGAGCATTTTTTATTTTTCTAAAAAAGGGTTTTGGCCTTTTTGGATGTTAGATTAATAAACTAGACCTTGCTTAATTTTTGAAATGTGAAAGGGATGTTTAAATGGAATTCTTGTTTTAGTAGTTGTTTTTAAAATAAATGGAATGGGTTCTTAATAAAATAGTTCTTTAAAAAGTGTGGTTTGTTGAGATGATGAAAAATTATTTGAATAAAGGGAGAAGATTTTGATGGAGACCTATGGGGTTTCTTTTTTAAGCATGGGAAAATGGTTTGTTATGTGTAAATATGAAAATGGTTTTTGAGTTGGTGGTTAGTGTGACTATGGAAGGTACATGATTTTTGAAATGGGTTGAATATTTGTCTTGGAAAATGAGGATGTTTATTTTATTCTTTGGTGTTTTCATGGGTGCTCACATTCATGGTTTTATATAGATATGTTGATGGATTCCTAATATGAAATAGTGGATAGGTGCATGGGGTGGCATGAAAATATGCATGTAAGTGAGACTCGATTAAGCACCATTGGTGAGTGTGAAAAATTCACCAAGTTGTTTATTTTTCAAAAGCATTTTAAGCTGAAATTTTTTGGTGTTTTTGTAAACCATTGTTTATATGGGATTATTTTTCATATATTAGAAGTGTGGTTTGTTTGGTACGCTTCCTCATAATCTAGAAGTGATACTCTTGGTGTGTCTTGAGATGGTATCTTGTTGTTGGCTCTATTTTGGAGCAATGTTTAGTGGGTTTATAAATATATTCTGGATGTTGTGATGTGTCCATAGATAGTTCTCTATTGGAAATATTTCTAGTTAATCAACCTAAGGATTCTTTCTCATGATTAAAAAGATAAATCCACCTCTTTAAATAATGCCTCAACTTGTTTGTTGACATAGAGAGCTATTTGGGATTGATTTAAAGTTCCTTCCTATTATGGTGATTCTCTCTATTATATAAGTTGTTTTCAGTGATTTTTGGTGTGTTTCATCATGTTCCATGTTAATTACACTACTCATTCGGATTAAGTTAGAATGGTGGTGTGTATCCCTAAGTCTATCATGGGTAACAATGTTTTTTTTATCTAGTGAGTGTCATGAGGTGTTGTTATCCTTATCTCCTGACTACGGAATAGAATATTCTTCATACATCAAGGCTCCAGCCATAGGTCTCAGAGTGAAGCTTTTGACGTAGTCAAGAAATCTCCAGAGGTGTGGCGAGCTTGACTAAGATACTGCCTCCACCGTTGTGGTGAGTTAGTTTCTATATTTCTATTGTGGTTCCTCATCACTATTAAATTACTCTTATTGCAAATATCATGGTGGAATTACCCCTCATGTAGTGTCTATGGTTATGCCTTCTCAGATGTGGGTTTCCAATCAATTTCCCTGTATAGACCGCCTATGTGAATCAGGTGTGGTCTTGGTTTTATCTGTTTATAGGTGGAAAGTGTTGGGTAGTCCTCAGTTTTGGTTTCAATGGCCCAATTATTGGGTCCCCTTCCCTCCCCACCCTAAGTGTGTGTGTGTGTGTGTGTATGGGGGGGGGGGGGGTTGGACCTACACAGAAAGTGTTGGCCCAGTTCTTTTCCCCTATATTCGGGAGTGGGTAGTTTAAATGTTCATGTTTTTTTCCTCTTAACTTGGGTGGGTAGGTTGCTGTTGGAGAGTTTTAGTGGGCTTGTGTGGGTGAGGTCCAATTCTATCTCATGTTTAATTCTTGTTTCTTCATTTCTAGTTGGTTTCTAATGGTGGGGAGACCCACCACGGGTCTCAAAGATCTTTCCTTTATGGATTTGTAGGATGCTAGTTGTGTTTTAATGGTGGGGAGTCCGTTCCATCCTTCCCCCCAAATATTTGGATTTTGTGATTTCTCTTTGGTTTAGGTTATCATTGGGTTCATTTTGATAAGGACCAACAATCAGGTTATTGTCTTGTTTGTGGAGGCAGTGGCTTGATCTTTCCATTGATTCTCGGGAAGTGGTTGTGAGTTGGTGTTTTGTTTGGGAAAGGGGTTTAATTTCTGTTAATGGTGGATGATATGTACTTGTATTAAGAGGATAGACCATGTGGATAAGGAATTTTTAGGTGTTAATTTTTTAACTGGAATGTTTTATGGCTTTCAGGGGCGGAAAGCATTAATGGTGGAGAGAATTGTGACACCCGATTTTTCATGTCTTGGTTGTGATTCGGTTTATTAGGAATCCCAATCATTTTCTTAGATTTTGGATGTGATGATTATTGAGTTTTGAAGTTCCATATCTCTCTAATAATCCTACCATGGTTAAAACCAAGATTTTTTGGGATTTTTTTGTAGAAAATGGAATCTTTTGGCAAGGTTGGGGGATATGCACAGTTTGGGCGCACGGTTTACCAAACCATGCGGCCTGCCCATAACATAAAAATATTGATTTTCCAAGTTTTCACCCTCATTATTTTTAGACCCAAATGTGCCCAAATTTATTTACCATGGTTCTTATAGACCTAACAAGGCCTCCCATGTCTTACCAAGCCATTCCCCCTCCTCTAAGGGTGTTGATCTAAGGGAAGATGAAGAGTTGGCTAGTTTCTAAGGTGAGTTTCTCTTCTCCCTTATCCACCCTCTACCTTTTTTATCATTTTATCTTGGTTATCTATTCTCCCCTAGTCATGATCGAACTAGGGTTCTATTATACCATAATTTTTATGGGGTTTTGGTTTGTTTAGGTCTGGTCTTCATATGTTTAGGGTTTATAAACCCTCGAAAGGTGATATTGGGTGTGCATTTCCATTTCGAAATGGTTTTGAGGTAGGTTTACCATTACACAAGTCCTTTTTATTTAATATTCACCCTTTTCATGGTATTTTTACCCTATAAAAATTCTTAGTATTGTTTTATAATCCTTTAATAAATTTACTTTGTGTATAAAGTGGTGTTTATGCCTTGTTTTGTGAAAAGTAGTGTTGTTTTGTTATAAAAGTGCACACTAAGTGTTTGTTTAAATGTTATGTTATCTTTAAAACCTATTTTGTGATGTTTTGAACCTGGTTTATGAATTTAAATAAATTTTTGGCATGAAAATTTGTTTTTATAACCCTTTTAGTGTTAAATAGAGTTTTTTTTATTAAATGTTTCATGCCTCGTTTTTGTAAAGTGCCCGGTTGGATTTTTTGTGCTCAAGGTGATATAAAATGATGGGTTTGGCTTATGAAAAATATTGAAAGCATGTGAATAAATATTTTTGGGTTAATTAAGTGTATTCTAATCTGGTTTGGGTTTTATAATTAAAGTATTTTGTTTCTTTAGGGTGTTTTGGCTTGTGCTCCTGATAAATGGCCCGTTTGACATCTTTATAGAAATAGATAGGTTTTGAATGTGTAACCTGAATTTTTAAGGGGTTTAAATAATTGTTTTGTTTCTAAAATTTTTATACCTATTTATGGAAAGTTCAACTCTTGGTTTTGATAAATGTTGGTTTAGTAAAATGTTTAAAGTTGAGTTTGACATTCTTCTTTAAAAAATGGGTTTTCGTGTGTGTTCCATGTTATACCATTTAGGGTCATTTTATGATTCATGAAATTAATTTTTTAAATGGTTTTGGAGTTTCCAAATCTGTTTTTTTTGTATTGGTGGGATTTTGGCCTTAAAATATCATTTTTAATGGATTTTTATGTGCAAAACCTTTTTTCCTTATGAAATTGTTTTATGAAAATTCTAAGTGGTTTATTGATTTGTAAAAGAGATGAAAAATATGATTGTGGGATGTTTCATGTGTGCATGATTTTTAAGTGGAGTTTTTATGTTCAAATGGTATCTTGTAACATGTTGAACATGTTTGATCACAAAGAGGGAAACCTGAGTATCTAGGTGGGAATACTAGGACTAGTATCCTAGTGATCCAGAGTGGTTTCGTCCCCATTTCATGTAGCAAGTTTGACAATGAAAACACTAATTAAACTATGATGATGATGTTAGGTACCGCTAGGTTTTGGGTATATTCTCTACTAGTGGATCATGCATGATAATTATATGTTCTATGGAAACTTTTACACCGAGATACGATGTTCCTAGATCCCCACAGCTAGTTAGTTCCTAGGGGTGCTCCCATGACTTGTGGTCATTGGCTATTTTGTACTCACTGTCAGCATACAATGTATTTTGTTGGTAAATTCAGAAACGTGTGTGTTTTCTTTAAAAGTGTTTATTCTCTAAATCTTCCCCTTAAAAATTGTTCCTATTTAAAGTTGCATCCTTTTCTAAAAATTATTGCTACCATTTCTTGTTTATGAAAACATGCAAGAATTTGTATTATAATGTTTATAACATGGAATATTTTTGGGGAAAAAATACTTTCATATAATTTAGTTCAAAATTTATTATGGATGTTTCTTTTATTTGAAATTAAGTGCATTGGAAATAGATTATCGGGCTATCCTATTGAGTTTTAATACTCACACCTATATTTATTTTCTATTTTTAGACATTGTGTAGGTTTCAACTTGAGTATGATCATCTTGAGTGACTTGTGATCATTGTGTTGGAGAGTGACCAGTAGGGTCACAAGGAGTTAGTTTGTAGTAAGGTTTTGTCGGGTGAGTTGTTTGGTTCAGTTGTACTTTTAGTTTCGTGTACAAATATTGTTCAGTTCAACTTTTATATAAATGTGTATTAGGCTATACGTTTCTTTCCACTATTTTTTTAATTGTTTATATATGGAAAAAATCCTTCCCTTGTAACTCTACTGATTCCCTCAGTGCTTGTCTCTATCCTAAGAGGATCGGGAACACCTCTCAGGACTTGTCGCGAAGCAGCTCGGGTGACCGGTTCAGGGTCGACTAAGGTAGGTTCATGACAAAATGGTATCAAAGGTTATCAAATCTTAGTGAACCTTGATTTTTATAGAGACCTTGTTATTTGGGGGATTTAAAGGTAGATGAAGTATGATTTTTGGGAATTGAGGGGGTAGGTGTGGGAAGAGTATCACAAACTCTTACTCGTTCCGATTCTCAGGTGTCCGTGGGAAGTCCAGTTGTATTAGTTTCTTTGGTTCTTTGGGATTATTTGGTGATTGGGATACTCCAAGGGAAGTTGGACCAATGGCCTCCATGATCTATCAGGTCATAGAAATTCATGTGAAGCTGGGTCATGGTCCTAAGAAGACTCTTAGTGTTGGTGGTGTGTTGAACATATGGCCGCCAACCATATGGTTGAGTCACCAACCGACACTAGTTTCCTTTTGTGGGTCTCTTTGACCTTTCTTGAATTCTGAATTTTGTTTTAAAAATCCTTGTGTTAGAATTATAGAAGTGAGGATTCAATACTTAATATAAAAAAGGTTTTGGGAAATTTGTGTTTTTGTGAAACAAATTTTTGGGAGGAAGTGTAAATGATTTAACAGGATTGAATTTCTTTAATCTAAACTTATGGTTTGTTGAAATAAAATGTTTGGAAAGCTTAGATTATTTTAAAATGATTATGAAACATTGTTTTAAATGGGATGTGTTTGGCTATTTACAAGTGTTTGAATCTGAATAATTGGTATTGGGAATCGGTTTTGAGGGGTTAGTGTTTTTCTAAAAAAGGGTTTGGCCTTTCTAGCTGTTAGATTGAGAAAAGAGGCCTTACTGATTTTTTAAAATGGGAAAGGGATGTTTGAATGGTAGGCTTGTTTTGGTAGTTATTTTATAAGAATTGGAATGGGTTCTTAATCAAATAGTTCTTGAAAAATTATAGTTTATTGAGATTATAAAAAATGTTTTGAGTAAAGGGATAGGATTTTAATGGAGACCTAGTGGGATTCTTTTTCAAGCTTGGTAAAATGGTTTGTTGTGTTGAAATATAAAAATGGTTTTTGACTTGGTGGTTAGTGTGCCTATGTAAGGTACATTATTTTTAAAATAGGTTTAATGTTTTGTATTGGAAAATGAGGATATTTTTTTAGCCTTTGGTGTTTTCATGGGTGATCACATGCATGGTTTTATATATACCCGAATGGCCCTAAGGCCTTCTTTTTTATTTTTATTATAGATAATTCCACTTTTAAGGGTTAAAGGGGAACCCATACATGACCCGTAGGCCCAAGGCACAAGGCCCAACATGACCCGTAATACATGACCCGAAGGCCCAGAGGCATACTAAGCCCAATACATGACCCGTAGGCCCATCCCACTAGAACTGCCCTTCCCCAGATTCTACATCATTGATTGCCTTTAACTCCCCACCTACATTGCTGATCAACTAGCATTTCCCCATACAAAGATGCATAATTCCTAGTCCTAATGGCGGTTTCCATACCCTCTCATTATTCCTATCTGGTTAGCTCTACTTCTGGTGACTGCTACTGGTGCTCTGATCCTCATCTAGGGCCTACTCTGTGTGAACTGGGCTACTTCATGGTCTTCAATGTCCCAAAGGCCCTGTGGCCTGAAGGTCTTTGATGGCTCGAAGGCCCTGAGACCCGTAGGCCCAAACCGGTGGCCCGAAAGCCCAAATCAGGTAAATAGTCCAGCTGCTATAGTACCAAATAGTGCCTGCTACAATGCCTGCTAAAGTACTGCTACAGTACCCAGAAAATTCACCTCCACCCGGTTTTGAACCAGGGTCTCTTGGCTGCTAAGCAGGAGCCCTTACCACTCAGGTACAAGCTCGTTGGCTATATGGTTTTATATTGATATGTTGACGGATGCCTGGTATGGAATAGTTTATGGGTGCCCAGGGTGGCACGAAAATATGCATGTGAGTGAGACTTGATGAAACACCATTTGTGAGAGTAAAAAATCCACCAAGTTTTTTGTTTTTTGAAAGTGTTTTATGATAAAAATTTGTGGTGTTTTTTAAACCGGTGTTTATGTGGGATTATTTTTCATGTCTTAGAAGCATGGTTTGTTTGGTATGCTTCCTCATGATCTGGATGTGATACTCTTGGTGTGTCTTGAGATGGGATATTGTTGGTGGCTCGGTTTTGTAGAAATTTTCAATGGGTTTCTAAAGATATGTTTGATGTTTTGATGTGGCCATAGATAGTTCTCAATTGGAAATATTTTCAGTTGATCTACCTAAGGATTCTTTCTCATGTTTCAAAAGCTAGATCCACCTCTTTGAATAATGCCTCAGCCCATTTTTTGAAATAGATAGCTATTTGGGATTGATTTAAAGTGCCTTATTGTTATGTTGATTCTCTCTATTATAGAGGTTGTTTTTGGTGATGTTTGGTGTGTTTCACCATGTTCCATGTTCATTCCAATCCCCATTAGGAGTAAGTTATAATGGTGGTGTGTATCCCTAAGTCTCTGATGGGTAATGGTGTTTTGTTTGATCTAGTGAGTTTTTTGAGGGGTTGTGATCCTTAACTCATAACTGTAATGAAATAGATTCTTCAAACATCAGGTCTCCAGCCATAGGCCTTGGAGTGAAGCTTTTCACGCAGTTAGGAAATCGCTAGAGGTGTGGGGACCTCGACTAAGTTTCTTCCTCCACCATTGTGGTGATGTAGTTTCTATGTTTCTATTATGGTTCCTCATCACTATGAACTTCCTCTTATCATAAATATCATGGTGGAATTACCCCTCACATAGTTTCTATGGTTATTCCTTCTACGATGTGGGTTTCCAGTCAATGTCCCTGTATGGACCGCCTATGTGAATCAGTTGTAGTCTTGGTTTTATTTGTTTGTAGGTAGAGAGTGTTGGGTAGTCCTCAGTTTTGGTTTCAATGGACCAATGATTGGGTCCCCTTCCCTCCCCACCATGAGTGGTGGGGTTTTAGATCCATGCAAAAAGTGTTGGCCCAATTCTTTTCCCCTCCCTTTGGGAGTGGGTGGTTTAAATGTACATGTTGTGTTCCTCTTAACTTGGGTTGGTAGGTTTCTATGGGAGAGTTTTGGTGGGACTGTGCGGGTGAGGACCAATTATATCTCATGTTTAATTCTTGTTTGTTTATTTATAGTTGGTTTTTAATGGTGGTGAGACCCACCGCGGGTCTCGAATATATTTCCTTTTATGGATTTGTCGGATGCTAGTTGTGTTTTAATGGTGGGGAGTCCGTTCCAGCCTCCCCCCACTAAATTGTTGGCTTTCATGAGTGATCTTTGGTTTGGGTGATTATTGGGTTCATTGGGAGAAGCCCTAACAATCTGGTTGTTATCTTGGTTGTGGAGATAGTGGCTTGATCTTTCTGTTGATTCTCGGGAAGTGGTTGTGAGGTGTTGTTTTTCTGGGAAAGAGGTTTATGTTTTGTTAATGGTAGATGAGATATCCATGGATTGAGAGGCTGGACCACGTGGATAAGGAATACTTAGGTGTTTATCTTTTATCTGGAATGTGTTATGGCTTTTCGAGGATGGAAATAATTAATGTTGGGGAGAATTGTCACACCTGGTCTTCCATGTCTTGGTTGTGATCTGGTTCATTGGGAATCCTGATTCTTTTCTCAGATTATGGGTGTGATGATTGTTGAGTTTTGAAGTGACATATCTATCTAATCATCATACCATGGATGAAACCTAGATTTTTTTGGATTTTTTTGGAGAAAATGGCAACTTTTGGAAAGTTTTGGGGCTGTGCATGGCTTGGGTGCACAGTTTACTAAACCGTGCAAGCAAACCGTGCAGCAAGCCCAAACCATAAAAATCTTAATTTTACAAGTTTACATCTTGTGATTTTTAGACCCAAATGCACCCAAATTTGTTTCCCCTGGTTCATCCATACCTAAGGAGGTCTCTCATGGATTCCTAAGCCATTACCGCTCCTCTAAGAGTGTAGATCTAAGGGAAGAGGAAGAGTTGGCTAGTTTACAAGGTGAGTTTTTCTTATCCCTTCTCCTCCCTCTTTATTATTTTATCATTTTATCTGGGTTCTATCTTCTCCTATTTTTATAATCAACCTAGGGTTATATTATCCCATGATTTTTATGGGGGTTTTGTTCGTTTAGGGTTGTTCTTCATAGGTTTAGGGTTTATAAACCCTCAGAAGGTGATATTAGGCATGCGTTTCCATTCCATCATGGTTTTGAGGTAGGTTTCATATTTAACATGTCATTTTTATTTAATATTCATCCTTTTCATGGTATTTTAACCCTCTAAACATTATGAGTATTGTTTTATAAGCCTTAAATAAATTTACTTTGTGTATAAAGTGGTTTTTACACCTTGTTTTGTGAAAAGTAGTGTTTCTTTGTTATGGAAGTCCACACTAAGTGTTTGTTTAAATGTCCAATTATATTTAGCACATGGTTTTTGATGTTTTGAACCTATTTTAGGAATGTAAATAAATTTTTGGCATATTAATTCGGTTTTATAACCTTTTAGTGTTAAATAGAGTTTGTTTTATTAAATGTTTCATGCCTCTTTTTCAGAAAGTGACCAGTTAGATTTTGTGTGCTAAATGTGATATAAAATGATTGGTTTGGATTAAAAAAAATATTAGAAGCAAATGAATCAAGGTTTTTGGGTTCCTTATGAGGGTTACAATTTAGATTTTGGTTTCATAATGAAAGGAGTATGGGTTTTTAGGGTGTTTTGGCATGTGTTCCTGATAAATGGCCCATTTGGAATATCTATAGAAAGGGATAGGTTTTGAATGCGTAACATGAATTTTTAAGGGGTTTAAATAAATTATTTTTTCCCAATAGTGTGTTTAAACCTATTTATGGAAAGTGGAACTCATGGTTTTGATAAACTTTGGTTTGGTGAAATGCTTAAGGTCCCGTTTGACATTCTTCTTTTGAAAAAATGGATTTCCATGTGTATTCCATGTTGCACCATTTGGGTTCATTTTATGATTCATGAAACTGATTTATTACATGGCTTTGGGGTTTCCAAATATGTTTTTTGTGGTATTCGTGGGAGTGTGGCTTTTAAATAGAAAATTTTAATTGATTTTTATGTGTAAATCCTTGTTATCCTTATGAAATTATTTTATGAAAATTATAAGTGGTTTATTGATATTTAAAAGAGACGTGAAACATGTTTGTTGGAATTTTTGTGTGCGCATGATTTAGAAGTGGAGTTTTGATGTACAAATGTTATCTTATAACATGTTGTACTTGTTTTAACACACAAGAGGGAAACCCAGGTATCTAGGTGGGCAGATTAGGACAAGTATGCTAGTGATCCAGAGTGGTTTCATCCCCGTTTCATGTAAAAAGATGATGAAAAAACTAACTAAACTATGATAATGATGTTGGGGACCACAAGGTTATGGGTATATAACCTTCTAGTGGCTCATGCATGAGAAGTGTGTTATGGTTACTTTTACACTGAGATACGATGTTACTAGAGCCCCACAACTAGATAATGCCTAGGGGTGTTCCTGTGACTTGTGATCATTGGCTATTTTGTACTCACCATCGACATACAATGTGTTTGGTTGGTAAATTCAATAACATATATGTTTTATTTAAAAGTGTTTATACTCTAAAGCTTCCCCTTAAAAATTGTTCCTATTTAAAGTTGCATCCTTTTCTAAAAACTGTTTCTACCTTTTCCTGTTTATGAAAACATACAAGCATTTGTCTTATAATTTTTATAACATGGGATATTTTTGGGAAAACTTAATTTCATTTATTGTAGTTCAAACTTGAAAATGGATGTTTCTTTTTATTTTAAAGGAAGTGCATTGGGAATAGATTATCAGGCTTTCCTACTGCATTTTCATACTCACACCTATAGTTTTTTTTCTATTTTTAGCCCTTGTGAAGGTTTCAAATTGAGTTCGATCACATTGAGAGACTTGTCATCATTGTGTTCGAGAGTGACCAGATATGTCACATAGAGTTAGTTGGTTGTTAGGTTTGGTCAGTTGAGTTGTTTGGTTCAGTTGTACTTTTAGTTTCATGTACAAATAATT
Organism: Viscum album; assembly: GCA_963277665.1. Lineage (NCBI taxonomy): Eukaryota > Viridiplantae > Streptophyta > Magnoliopsida > Santalales > Viscaceae > Viscum > Viscum album. Next base: position 1,630,743,368 of record OY728155.1, on the reverse strand, counting down.
TTCGATTCAACTTTTATATAAATGTGTATTAGGCTGTCCATTTCTTTCTGTTGTTTGTTTAATTGTTTATATGTGGGAAAAATCATTCTATTGTCACTCTAATGATTCCCTTAGTATTTTTTCCATCCTAGGAGGATCAAGAACACCTCTTGGGACTTTTCGCGGAGCGGATTGGGTGACCGGTTCAGGTTTGACTTAGGCTGGTTCATGATAGTAATGGTTTATAGATGAGTTTATTTCAAATAGTCAAAGAAAGGTGTATCAAGAATATAGGTTGATGTCACAAGTATGAAACCTGCTTAATGATATATTGTGACAAAGGAATTATATTACACAATGAGCGTGTGTATGTGGTTGTTTTCATTGTGATATATCTTCTTCCTTTATAGGTTCTTTGACCCATTAATAGAAAATAATCATGGACTTTAGGAAATCCCACCTAATGCCACTGAGTAATAGGCTTAAAGGGTCACACAAAAAAGTGTTTCCATTGATCTAAGTTGAATATTTATTTGGGAGGTAATTTTTCAATTATGCGAACAGATAATATTTATTTATCTCATGTTATTCGCATGATAATAAATAATTATTTATTCATTAAATAAATAATTTATTTAATTACATGAATAATAAATAAATATATATTTTAAATACTGTGAATATAATATTTATTTATTTATTGAATAAAATTTATTTATTTTATAATTCAACACATGATGAAGAGGATGAGCAATGGTGATTTTATCCAGTGATAAATATTTATTTACCATATTGTAAAATAATATTTATCACTGCACAGGTTGAAACACATCCTGAAATAAAATAACAATATTATTATATTACATGACATACAGTTCATTTTGGGTTTAATATATTATTAAGGGTCTTTTTAAAATTATTTAAATATTAAACCCAAACCCCAGGTCTATAAATAGACTACTATATCATTTTAGAAGAGGTTAATTATTATGAACAACATTCATGTCAACCACTTTATCCTCCTATATTCCCCTCAAGACTAAGAATAATAAGAGAGATTCTTTCAAGCATGAAAGAACATGAAGAGATAAAGGTGGACATCACAAGAATGCTAATTGGTTTTTTTAACACCTGGTGTTTCATTGGTGTTGTTCGTGTTGGTTCTAAATATAGTGAAAGTACCTATTAGGCCTATGACCAACTCAACTTTTGTCAGATTCAAATGATCATTTTCAATGAACATGACCTGACGCCATGGACACTGATAATTTTTCCAGAAAATATTAAAAATTTATTTTTTTGAAACCAATAGAGAGAGTATCTTTTCATATTAATTTATTTTTAATTTAAGATCATAAAAATAAAGATCACCTAATCTTTGAGATATTTTTTAATTGATGGTGTTGATAGTTCTAACCGATCAGTGTATAGTCATTACGTTATGAGGACCCAAAACACAATGTGCTAGCATGACCAATTGATCATCTTACATTGATTTCCTTGATCGATTCACATTCCTCTGGTCTTGAAGGAATATCACTTGTTCTTTATACTCTTAAGAGGAAGAGATGACAAGGAAGACAGTTGAGAGGAATATTGGGCATAATGATTAACCATTTTCCAATTAACATAGTAGTATATAAATTGACATAGGTCTAAAGTTTAATTATAATTAGTTTTCAAAAGACCCTTAACTATAAATTAACCCCCAATCAACCCCATTCTATCAAAATAATAATAATAATATTATTTTACTTGTGACATGTGTAAACCCATGAAATAATAAATATTTATTTTACAGTCTGAAAAATAAATATTTATCATAAGATAAAATCTAGTTTTCTCATCCTCCTCAAAATTTATTGAATTATCAGATAAATATTATAAATTCAATAAATAAATAAATATTATATTCACAATATGATGAATAAATATTTATTTAATATTCATGAATCTAAATAAATTATTTATTAAATAAATAAATAATTATTTATAATCATGTGAATAACATGAGATAAATAAATATTAAATATTCACTTAATTAAATAATTATCCAGTGAATTGATATTTATTTATTAAAACCTATATAAATATTAATTCTCATTCTAGAGAATAATATTTATTCCAATTGTTAAATATAAATAATTTTTAACTAGGATCAAAGGAAACACTGTGTGTGACCTGTTGGTCCTAGATGGATGACAACAATGAACTAGAGGGGGGGGGGTGAACAGTCCTTTTAAAGTTAAAAAAAATCAATCAGAGTTTTTTTATTGTATGGAGAAACAATATAGTGTAGTGTTCAGAATATAATTCAATGGAAATAAAATATGAAAAAAATATTTTTATAGTAGTTTGGATCACAAAGATCCTAATCTACTCTTTAGTCTTCTCTACTCAATGAGAAGATCAGTACCTACTATGAAACCTCAATTTTAAATGTGTGATAACCTGTTTAGAGACCCCAAATTTTACAATACCCAGTGGAACAACCAACTAGAATTTTTACTAAAGTCACAATATATACTAACTCAATTTTCTCTCAGGAGTCACAATCCATGGTCCTTCTTTTTTGGTTAGGTAGAATAATTTACATTTAATTTTATTTTGATTGGGGAAAGCATAAACATATGCTAAATAATAAATAGAAGAAGAAAATATTAAATAGAGAAAAAATAGATAGAAAATTGAAATAGAGAATAACTATGAATGTAGAATTTGATGTTGCTCATGGAACTTTGATCACTTTAGCATCAATGAATCGAATGTCAAAGATCCTTTATGATCCCACCAATGAAATAATATTTAACAAAGATCTTAGAGCTTGAGTATCATCTGGTCTGGAATAGGGGTGATCCCCACGAGCCCATGAGCTTGGGAATCACCTCCCAATCAGGGCATCAAGAACCCGCTCCCAAACTATAATCTAACATTTTATCTCTGCCATTAATGAGAATCACTCCTCTCGTATGCTCTCCTAGTTTCACCCAATGTCTAGACACTATACTGTTGCAGACTCACCTTACCTCCCATACCCACATGACCCTCTCCTACCTCCATTCATCAACCCTAGTTGTTGTCTGCACTTCACCACTCACCCATGCCCCTACAACGTAGACAATAACCACACTCTGAATATTCACCTTCTGTAACCAGATCATCTCTCTCACACCCTCTCCTACCACATTGTCCTCATCTCCCTTGGTGTTACCTTCCTTTCCTCACCTCTATTTACACTATTTTTTGTGTCATTAATCGAATGTAAATCACCTCACTAATGGAAGAATACTTCCCCCCATCTCACTTCCCCATCCATCCAGCCAGCTAGTGACCTCACCTTGACTATACTCCCTCATGGTCGATCGGCCTACCACCCTCCTCTCCCCCTGAAACACCTTCAACGCTATGCCTGACCCTCTCTCTCATAATATATTTGGTCAACATGTATTTTTTTTATTTTTATTAATATATATGTTACATTTTCATAATTTTTTTTTGAATTATCAACTTGAGATCTGATCACACATAATTAATTTCATAATTCTATTTAATTTCTCATTTTAATTGAACTTCACACTACACTAATTTATTAGCTTATCAAACTTTCAATTAATAAATTCTCATGTACAAACTATTTAATCTTTTACTTCATCCCTATAGATTTCATTTTATGTCCACTTTCACTTTTTTAGTTTACATATTTTTTAATTTGAAAATTTAAAATTTAAAATGTATATATAAGAATGGATAGTATTATTTAAAAAATAATAGATTGTTTTTACTTTTAAATAAAAATTATTATTTGAATTTTTAAAAAATATATTTAAAATCTATTAGATTTTTTAAATCTAAAAATATTTTTTACGAATTGAAAATACAATTGATATACTTTTGAAAAATAAAATATAATTAGAATTCATTTGGTTTTAGAAAACATTTGTTCCGTTCATTTTCTTAAAAAATATTAGAAAATATGCTAGTGACTAAAAAAATGTAAACAATAATCGTTTTGAAAAAGAAATCAAAACCTTAAAATTTAGAGTTTTAATGTTAATTATTTTTACTTTTAAGTTATATTTGTTTAATTTTTTTAATTTAATTGATAAAAAATTTGAGTCTATATATTTATAATTTAGCCAATAATTGTTTTATTGGTTTATATTTGGTTATTTATTTTTCTAGAAAAATATTCACTACAATAGTTAAATATTAACTATAAATAAATAAATTAATACCATAATTGGGTTTGTGAAGTAATTTATATTGTTTTGGTATGCTATGATAATTTTTTTTGTATTTTTTGACTTGTGTGTTTTTTAATTTTTTTTTGGTTAGTTGAAAATTATATTTTTATTCATTTGAAGCTTCAGTCTCTAATATTCCCCCATGTTTGGGGATCTTAAAACAATATAGTTTTACTTTAGTTTTTTATCTTATTATACATATTATTATTATATTAAAGATTGACATTTTTATAATTAGTCTTGGGCAACATCATTGTATGGGCCGATCTTGAGTATCATGTATAAGTCATGTGTTCATTAAATATGTTACATTGCATGCATTTATATTTATTTATAGAAAAATCACCAATGATCATCTCACTCCTTTGATTCTCATTGAATTGGAGTTTCTTGAAAATCAATTTGCACTAAGAAATGGTAAAATAATAAAAATGGAAACACATTATTGTCACCTATTGTAAACTTCACACATTTTCAAGGAATAGTTTTGGCATGTTCAAATTACTACATTGAACTTATTGAAATAAAATACAATATTCTTATTATTACATATAAGAGTTTTCCAAATATATAAAATAATAAAAACCATTATAATAATCTTGTAGTAATTCGATAATTCAAAAATTATAAAAATAGAGTATCAATTAAATAATATATAACTCATTAATTCCAAAAATATTTCCATGATATTTTTATCAAAAAAATTCTAATATATTTGTTAGAGTATATATATGTGAATTTAAGAACTTAAAAAAACTATCTAAACTTATACTTCATTAAACATAAAAATATCACTTAAAGAGTTTTTTCTTTGTTTTTTTATTTTTTTAAATAAGTATGGGGTATATTTTTTTGAATTGTGCATTGGAAAGGTGGTAGGGCTCGTACTACCTTATCGATTTATTGAAAGTTGGTTGACCCACCGCGTCCTTTTCCATGAATCAATGACATGGAAAAGGCGAGTGGGGGGCCACCACCTTTCACCTAAAATAAAGTGAATTGTAGTCCTAGATTGGCCACCCTTTTCCTGACATAAAGGTGAAAGGTGGAACCCATACCAGCTTTCCCTTAAATACATATAAAAGGGAACCCCCTACTCAATTCAAAATTCTCTCCTCTCTCTAAATTCTACACCCACTCTCTCTAAAAGAAGACTTCTTTGTGTGTGGTGGTTCTGATGGCCTAAAAGAAGTGCCAATTTTTTGCAAAGTATCATTTAGAAGTATTTTTTCTTATTTAATTTAAAGTTATTTATTTAATTATGTGATTTGTTTTTAGTTAGTTCTATATATGTTATTTTTTTAGTAGTTTATTTAGTTATATATTATTTATAAATAACAGTTATTATTAGTAATGATTAAGTATAGATTAACTAACGAATAAATTAGGATTAAATAATGATTACATATAATTATTAGAAAATAATAATTAAGCAATGAATATGATATGATTAAATAATTATTAAGGAATAATTAAATAAGTATTAAGTAATTTTTAACTAATTACTAGATAATGAATAAGTAATTATTAACAAATGATTAAATAATGATTAAATAATGATTAAGTAATCATTATAGAATGTTTAACTAATGATTAACTAATGATTAAGTAATGATTAATTATGATTAAATTATGATTAACTTATGATTAAGTAATGATTGAGTAATGATTAACTAATTATTAAATAATTATTAAATATTTATTAACAAATGATTAAAGAATGATTAAAGAATGATTAAGGAATGATTAAGGAATGATTAAAAAATAATTAAATAATGATTAAGTGATGATTAAGTAATGATTAAGTAATAATTAAGTAATGATTAAGTAATGATTAAGTAATGATTAAGTAATGATTAAGTAATGATTAAGGAATGATTAAGGAATGATTAAGGAATGATTAAGTAATGATTAAGTAATGATTAAGTAATGATTAAGTAATGATTAAGTAATGATTAAGTAATGATTAACCAATGATTAACTATTGATTAATTAATGATTAACTAATGATTAAATAATGAATAACTAATGATTAAATAATGAATAAGTAATGATTAACTAATGATTAAGTATTTATTAAGGACTGAATAAGGAAAGACTAAGGAATTATTAAATAATAATAAACTAATTAGTAACTACTGAGTAAGGAATGATTAAATAATTATTAAAGAATGATTAAATAAGGATTAATTAATTATTAAATAATGAATAATTAATGATTAAATAATGATTAAATAATGATTAAATAGCAATTACCTAGTGATTAAATAATAATTAAGTAATTATTAAAAAATGACCAAGGAATGATTAAGGAATGATTAAAGAATGAATACATAATATTTTACTAATGATTAACTAATAATTAACTAATGATTAAGTAATGATTAAAAAAGTATTAGAGAATAATTAAATAATGAATAAATAATGATTAACTACTGACTAAATAATAATTTAAGAATGATTCAGTAATGATTAAGTAATTATTAAAGAATGATTATAAATTGATTAAATAGTTAATAAAGAATGATTAACTAATGATTAACTAATGATTAAATAGTTATTAACCAATGATTAATGAATGATTAACAAATGATCAACAAATGATCAACAAATGATCAAATAATTTTTAAACAATAATTAACTAATTATTAAATACTGATTAACCAATGATTAAATTTGGATTAACATATAATACAAATAGGATGAAAGATGAAAAAATAGATGAAAAAGAGTCTTAAATGCACACATGATTTATTACTCCCGTGATTAGACTATTCTTCCCTTATTTCACACTTATTTTGTTATTGTCTCTACTGTGATCTTCTCATATTGATAATTATATGGTGTTAATATAAGATCCTTTATTTTGTAAATTTTTTTGACATTTTTAAATACTTTTTCTATCAAATAAAAATAATCTTTTCATATTCACATTAATAGGAATATGAAAAGTACATGTGAGATGTCCTGAAAGCATAATCAAACTGTCCATGGATAAACCATAAAGTAAGCATATGAAAAAATAATCATGAAACATACCGTCATGTGATAAATCATACATAAATTACAAAGAAGACCATTTTATAATAAAATTCTAGATAACAAAGACAAAATATTTATATATATAAATATATAAAACCATATCTTATAAAAAAAAACTTTCCTAGATAAAAATATCTAAAAAAATAGAAATATATTTTGTGAAACATGAACACATGACCTTTTATATTGGTAAAAAAAATTCATAAAATAATGGGAATAAACATGTCATGTCTTACATTAATTATACCAGTCATAACATTCTTCTAAACATAATGTTATATTTACATTTTACACTTAACACTTATTGTATTTTTTTACATAAAAATGAAGGATACTATACTACTCACTGAGTAGGATAGACATGTTTCTCATGCTATGATAGAGGGTCATTAGGTTCGGCAGATTAGGGTGCATCGAGCGCACCATCATCATCACATACTGCCTCCAACTGCCATTATACCATAACTACACCATGCTAACTTCTATGACATTGTGGTATCTGATTTCACATTAATTGATCATCATATTCTTTCTTCCCTCAATAATATATAGTGACCATAAACACACATTCCACCTACCCAAGGGAGAGATAAACATCACCCTTGAGGATGTGGAAGTCCCTCTTAGTATTCCTATCCAGGAAGATATAGTTATTGGACCCCCACATGAAGACTGGAATGAGCTTATAGAAAGATTTCTAGGTGTCTACATTTTTTCTGATGATACTTTTAAATATTAAGGGTCAAAATCTATGAGGTGGATTGAGATGCACTTTGTACATTTACCCGATGACTCTTATGAGAAGACTATCATGTGTCATGTCCATTTCTATATCTTATGGATCATGGGAGGGACACTGTGGACTGATCACTAATGTATGCATGTGCACATTATGTATTTGGGGACAAAGAAGGATTTTTATCATATCGGGACATGTAGTTGTGGATCTAGGTTCTTGGATTACACTTACAGAGCATTATGCATGACATGCTGCTCAGACCACATAGATCTTGTGGGATGTGTCATCCTTCTTTATATTTTGGTATGGGAATTCATCCCTCCCATCTCCCTTATTATTTCTATCCAAGAGATACCTATATATGTGCTATGTGACACTCCATGTGGATGCTGGTATGATCGCTCATCTCTATTGGTTTCTGATGCTAGTAGGAGTTATTGAATTTAATTTATTATTATTTATCACTTTTAATGTTGTATTTTATAGGTGTATTTAGGAACACTGCTTTATTAGTGCTCCAACACACCATTTAAGCACATACTATCTCATGTTAGATAGTATCCTACCCAACGACGTAAGTATATACAATCTTTCATTGACTAAAAAATTTTATAATATCATCATTGTTGGATTTTAAGATATTTTTTTTTGAAAAATATCACATGTCATTTTAGATTTCATGGATTCTATACTGGGATTTATTGGACTAGTTTCCTACATACTACACTTATGGACTTCATGATTCTATAACTGTAGTGCTTCTCCTTAAATTTTATATTATTTAGTGGAACCAGCCTGATAGAGTCATGTGCCAATTTGAATGTGTTTAGAACATTCCATTTCCACTGAGACAGTTATAGGAGTTACATTCTGTGAAGTTTACAGGGAGGAAGGATATCAATTGATGTTGATTACATGAAAACTATCTCAAACTCTGGGGTATATGATCATCACTTCATATCTAGGGTGTACCTATGATGCAATTCCATATTTCAAAAAAGGTTGATTTTGAGCCATGGTATAGACTGAAGTCTATAATGTATCTTAATCGACATGGAAGAGGGCTACAAGATATGGTAATTCAATAAATTTACATTATTTTTTTATTATACTATCTTCTAATTCATTTTGAATCTATTTACATCATACCTGACTACAACAGATTATCTGCATGAGTGATCCAGAGGAGAAGGAGGTTTTCCACCATAGAAATGATCTATGCTGTAATGTAGGGGACACTACTAGCTTATCATTCTGTTCATGATAGTATATTAGATCATACACCATAGGGATATGATGTTCCTACTCAGGGAGTAGAGGTTCCTACTCAGGAACCTCCTCCAGCAGCAGTAAATGTTGAGGATCCACAACGACGACGACGTAAAATGCGTAATGCTGCATGTGAGGCCCCACTTGTTCCATAGGTAGAGGTTTAATCTTTATAAGTACAACCTCAACCAATAGGGGATGTGCATTAGGAGGCATGTGATCTATCTGTATTGATAGGATATCCATAGTTTTCTCCAGGTTTAGATTATTTGAGATTCTATAAGGGGTCATTTTTTGTGCCTCCACCTTTTATTCTAGATCCTTCACAGGCTATATGGTTCCCCTAGGCAATGATGGTAGGTCCTTCTACTCACCTAGTGGGAGAAGAATTGGGTGTGCAAGATGAAATTCAATTGAAACCTCCTCCCACTGAGACATAGGCAGAGCATCTAACAATCGATGTTTTAGCACCCAATGACCAGCCCTCTCCTGGTCATCAAACTCCACCCCAGTACATAGGTTGGAAATCTCGATACGAGCATCCCATTCACACACCACCATGTGGGATGGGACCTCACCATAAAGAGTGAGTGTACTCTTTCATGTATATATTCTGTCTATTAAAATTAATAAATTCATTTTACTATCAACCATTTTTACATGTTTATCCACTCTTTCAATTTTCATTTATATTTTAGTTATAATTTATATTTTACAAGATTTCAAAGTATACTACTTGAAACATATTAAAACTTATTAAATTTAAAGTAGGTATCTTTAAAATCTTATAGAATATAAATTATAAAAACAATCTAAATAAAGCTTAAAACATTTTCTAAGAATCTAAAAAGTTGTTAAAAATAAAAATAATTTCATAAATATAATAAATAATTGAAAATGAAAGGAATGTAAAAAAATATTATAAATACCATTGTAATGGTTTAAAACAAAAATATATTGTGTTACTAAAATTAATTTTAATTAATTGTTTTTAATAAATTCTTATTATTTTGAATTATTTTTCATATGCAGAGTAAGGGTGTCAAATATCATTTAGATTGTATTTATATTTTATAAGTTATAGAATTTCAAATCCACATACTCAAAACATTATTATGTTTCATTTAGGTGAATTTGAAATAATATATCTTATAAAATATAATTATAGTCTAAGGGATATTTTACAAAATGACTCAAAATATAAAATATAATTGAAAACAAAAAAAAATAATAAAAAAAATAAGTAAAATATAATTTACATGTCTCAAAATTTATTTCTTAAAAACATAAAATTTTCACTTTCAAATATTAATGACATAATTATAAAAAAATAAAATAAGGAAAATATATATCATAATATAAAAAATATATATTTTTAAATATAAAAACATGTATATTTAATTTTTTTTTCTCTGAAAGGCGATAGATGCCCTACCATCTTTCCACTTAACCAAAAGGTGGTAGGGACCTACCTCCTTTTAGGATTAATTGTCAAGTTTTTTTTACCCTAGATGTATTAAAAAAACTATCTAAAAGAGAGATCTACTACCGTTATGCTTCGTGTTGAGGGAGGTGTGTGGAGGGGAAAGCTGCTGAGGAAGCCAAGATCTTCTACCATAGATGATAAGATGCCACCTTGAGATTTCCATGCAAATTTAGACAACTGTAGTGATGAGAATCCATGGAGACAAAATAGTTTCTACCATGGTCATGGGAGAATTAGATGCGAGGTGGAGTCGTAGCCATCGAAGAAGTTTGGTATACTGAAACTTCCAAGCAAGGGTGATGCTGATGCTTCATGCATGTGAAATATATGCTACTATGAATAATGTAAGAAGCTATGGAACCCTGAAGATCTGAAATGTCCGAGTGATGATCTTGATGATGAATATATATATATACTATTTTAAATATATATAATGAAATATATAAAGAATATATTTTAAAAAATAAATATAATAAGATATTTATGATATTAAAATTTTAGTACTAAAAAACATTCTAAATAAATTTAAAAACATAATACTATCATTAAAAAACATTATCACATGTGGTCTATAAAATATAACGTTGAATAAACTAAAAACATGCATCACATGTGATACCTAAAAATTAACACCGCATATGAAAAAATTAAGAATATTAAACATGAACATGTGAGATCTTTGGAAATATGAAAAATTTAAATGTCAGGTAATTAAATTAAATTAAATGTGAGGTAATTATAATTTAAAAAACACAAAAAATTAATTAAATATTAACTCCTATGTTCAAACACTAATAATCCACCTTTTTAAATTAAAAAATCAAACATTTATTTAAATTTTAAAATAATTCACTAAATATTCTCCCCATTTTTTAAATTTATCAAAAAGGTAAAAATATTATTTAATATCCAAAATATTATCCATTTTAAATAATAAAGAGTTTACAAATACCAAGTTTTGTCTCATTTAAGAATTCTTATAAACAAATTATAAGAAAATATATTTAAATGTATACATCTCCCCCTACATAAATGTATATATAACATCATTAAAATTATGATAGGTATATAAAATTTTAATATAAGTATAAATTAATCATTATATATAATTCATTCTATTCCAAACCATGATTAACACAAAATAAGATATTTTAATGAAAATTTTACAATAAATAAAATGTATATCAAAATATTATTCTTCTAACTTTTTCTCAAATCTTAAAGAATCTACTGGTTTGATAAATATATCAGTAAGTTGTTTTTATGCTGGAAAAAACTCCAAACTAATATCTTACCTATTCAAATAATCCATGAGAAAATGAAATCTAACATCTATATGGTTTGTTTGAAAGTGTTACCGAGGATTTTTAGAAATTAAAATTACACTATAATTATCACAAAAAATTGGAATTTTATAAAAACTAATATTAAAATTAAATAAAGTATGTTTAATAAAAATACTTTGAGAACAAAAAACAACAAAAATATACTCTACCTCATATTTATATAATGAAATAGAATTTTTTTTATAACTCAATGAAATTTAATTCTTACTGATAAAATGTCACATACCCATTATGCATTTTTGGTCAAGCCTAAAACCTCTAAAATTAGTGACAAAATATGACAATAGATCAAAAAAATTCTAATTTGAATAAAAAGATATTGATAATAGTTCATTAAAATCTTTAAGATTAATTTTCTCAAGATTCGACTAAAATCTAGCACAAAAGAAAATAGAAAACACTATATTTGGTCAAGGTGTAGCCAAATAAAGTAAGATTCCTATCATGCCTCTATAAATTTTAACATCAACACACTTCCCAGAATCATCTAAATCAAACTTTGAATTAGTACTCATTAGTGTTTTATTATAATTTCATGAATAAAGGAAAACACTTTTAACAATTCATTTAGAATACTTATATTGATTTAAGAAAATACCATATTTTCATTAGTTAAATTTTAATCCAAGAAAAAACTCAAGTTCTCCCATTAATCTCATATCAAATTCACTACTCAACAATTTTTAAAAATAATATCAAAGTAAATCATTTTTAGAAAAAAATATTATATCGTTAACATGTATTTGTACAATAAAAATATTATTTTAAACTTTATTTATAAACCAATTAGGATGAAACTTTCATTTAATAAATCAGTCTCACAATAAAAATTGAGTTAGTCTCTCGTAAAAATTTCTAGGATCTTTTTAAGACCATAAAATTATTTATTATGTTTAAAAAAATTATTTTGAAATGTTTTGTTTTAAAATATATGGGGTTATTTAAAAAAAACTTCTTCGAAAATTATTCAATTTCAAAATTCAAATTTTAAATCTATATAAAATAATTTTATATTTTGAAAATAATAAAATGATAATAATATTATAGTATCCCCTATCCTAGAAATAAGATAAAAATAATCCCCAATGTATATTCCCTATTCCTGAGAATAACCATGGGTATCTAGTATTGATTTATTTTTAACTATGTTACCAGATTCATCAAGTTTATTATAGAAAATCCAATTGGTTCCTATTATTTGTTTTTTTCTTTAGCAATTCAACCAAATTACACACTTTATTTATTAAAAATTGATTTAAATATTCATGCATAGCCTTAAAATATTTTGAATCATTGAAGTCATCATCAATATTGAAAGGCATAAAATTAGTAAAAAATGAATAATTAGAACAGAAATATAAAACAAATTTCCTAGTTTGTATTCTATATTCAATATTTCAATTTATTTATTCAATATGATGATATTTTTGATTTTCATACTCTTTAGGATTAGTTCGAGAAGATATTTTATCCCCATCAACCAATGAATTATAATTTTATTGACCATTATCTTTACTATAATGGAATTTTATAAATTCTTCATTATCTTTATTTAAATTTGAATTCTGCTTGATATTCTTATTTTCTTATAATATAACATGAATTGAATCTTCAAAAAATAAAGTTATCTTATTGAAAAATATATATTCCTTACAAGAATTAAAAAAACCTAAAAATATTCTTTAATAACATTTAGAATCAAACTTTTCTGGATTATTGTTTTTATTTAAATTAAAAACTTTTAAACCAAACACCCTAAAATACCCAATTTTGGGTTTAAAACCCTAAAAAAATTCATAAGGGGTTTTATTTAAAAATCGTATTATAGAATATCTATTTAAACCATGAAAAAATTTATTCACAGCTTTAACCAAGAAATATTTAGGCACATTAAACTTTATAAGAATTGATCTTACAATTTATTAAATTGGACTATTCTTTATTTCAACCACACCATTTTATTGTGGTGTCCTAGGGGTAGGAAACAATGTTTATATCCATTATATTCTAAAAATTTATCAAATTTTAAATTGACAATTTCACCACCTCTACCACTTATGATAGATAAAATTGAAAAGTTTTTTTTTATTTTTTTTAAATTTTACAAAAAGAAAAAAATTTGATCCAAGCTTCACATTTATGAGATAAAAAATAAATCCAAATGAATCTACTATAATTATTAACAAAAAAAATAAATACTTCTTTCTAACTAATCTATTTGATTTTATATGACTAAATAAATCAATATATAGTAATTCAAGACATTATACCATCCTAACATCATTAATAGATTTAAAATTTTCTTTATGCTACTTACCCTTTAAACACAAATCACATATAAAGTTATTATTTATATTTATCTTTGGAAATTATAGAAATTGATCATGATTTTCAAACTTGATCATGCTTTAAATATTATGAACATTATATTTTCTATTTGTAGAAAATAAAACATATTTATTTTTCAAAACTGTACATTCATTAATTTTAAGTATTACATATAATACATCATCAGATAACTATGATATACTTATTAAATTATGTTTTAAAACCATCTATAAATAATACTTTTGAAATAATAACAATTTTAAAAATAATACTTTTCCAATCCCTTTAGTCAAACCTTTTGAATTTTCACCAAATGTGTCTAGGCCTCTATAACATGAATTAAAAGATAGAAAATTTAAAATATCGCTTATCATGTGTATGGAACAACCACTGTCTTGATACTAATAATATTTGACATTTCTAAGATATATTTCTTGAAATGAATCAACAAAGTAAAATGTTTTGGTAACCAGAATAATTTTGTTACAATTATATTAGGAGAAAATTTTGGCCCCTAAATAGATTTAAAACATTTATTTATGGCCTATTTTAGAAAAAATATATTTACCAATAATAATTTTAGTATTTCAAAATGATTATGTAAATATCAAGAAGCATTAATATGCCCATGTATTCTATATTTAAAACATTTTACACTTGAAATAATCACTTTTGGGCATTTAACAAAATTATTCTTATTTATACTTGGTGAAAAGTTGTTATAACCAAAACCATTATTGTTATAGTTTGGTTTCATCATAGAAATAAATTTACCACATTTCTCTTTTCATTGAATAAATTCATATAAAGTATATTTTAGATTAGAAAATTCCTTTTTCAAATCCACACTCTCTATTTGAATAGATTCTAAATTATTATAGACCTTTTCATTAGAATTAGAAGTAGTATTTCTCAATTTTTTATTTTATTTTTTATGTTTATTACATCCATTATTAACTTTAGTCATATACTCCATGACTTAATTAAACTTTCTTTCATTATATTTATCATTTACTACTAGAAAATATTTAATTCTTTTATTTTCTTCTTTTAGTTTCAATATTATTGAATCAAAATTCTTTTTATAATATTTATTATGGAAAACAATGATATTTATATTTTCACATTCCCTTTTAAGTTTCCCATTTTCTTTAACTAGATTATTATTTTTAATTTTTATGTCAGTATAGTAATCTTGATGATATCATTATGTAATTATTCATTCTCTTTATACACTTGTTTTACTTTATAATTCATATAATAAGAATCAGAACTAGAATCAGTTTCAATTTATATTTATATTTAGTGTTTTCATTATGATCAACATTAATAGTAGTTATTAATTGAGTGATGAATAATATGGGTACCTCACAACATGTAGCTATCAAATTGAGTTTTCCTATCTCCTATTCACTTCTCGCATCACTGCTTAAACTCAAACAATATGAACAATCCCATCCTCCAAAAAAAGCGTACTTTTATTTTCTCATTTTGTATTTTTATTTCTTAAAATTATTTATTTTGGGATAATCATTCATGATGCATCCTTTCTTTATGAATTCATAGCATATTATGTATAAAAAAATTATTATTGCTTGTATTACCTTTTTTATACCCCCTTTTGTTATTTATTTTGATCTGAACCCCCTTTACTTTTCATAAATTTGTAAAGATTATTGATAAAATAATCCATCTCTTTATCAATTTTCTAGAACTCAGATTTAGAAGAGTTAAAGGATTCATTAACATTATATTTAAAAGAAATACCTTTATTCTTTGTAGACACCTCATTAGAAATGTTTTAAAATTAAATTTCATATTGCATCAATTAAATTTATTATTTTATGTAAATTATACTCTTTAAAATTATTACTTTCATCTATTAACACTTTATTTTTATTCTATATTTTTGATAATTCCTTTAGTACCCTTTCCACTAGATCTATATTTTCTAGTGCTTCACTATGTGCACTCATTCCATTTGTAATCCTTGTAAATTGGTGAAACATTTGATTCATTGAATCATCTTATCCCATATTTAAATCTTATTATTCTACTCAAAGCATTCTTAGCTTAGATCTTTTAAGCTTATCTATATCATAGTGATTAACTTTTATAATTCTCCAAATATCATGAGCTATATTATAGGATGAAACATGTCTATACATGTTTATAATTACAACACAATACAAAATATTTTTTACTTTATAATTCATAAAATTATCTTTCATATCATTATCTACAAGTGTTTCTAGATCAGATTTGGGTATCTCATATAGTATCTCCATGATTTTCCAATGACCACAATTAACCGCTTCATCCATGCTTCCATTCGGTCATGCCAATATCCATAATCAATTCCATAAAAAATGGGGGTTTTTGAGGTACCTAATAATAATTTTCTTTAATAAATTATATATTATAGAACTAATCTTATTCCTTATACCGTTAGGTTTAGGATAAGGTTAGAACAAAAAAAATTTAAACAAAAAGAATTATATAATGAGGAATAGGCTGTGATACCAATTGTTGCTCCTAGATGGATGACAATAATGGAGTAGAGGGTGGGGGGGGGGGTGAATAGTCCTTCAAATGTTTTAAAAAAATAATTAAATAAAGTTTATTATTATGTGAAGTAATAATATAGTGAAGTGTTTAGAATATAATGTAGAATAAATAAAATACAAACACAATATTTTTATAGTAGTTCATATCATCAAGATCCTACTCTATCTCTTCATTATTCTATACTAAGTGAGAAGATATATACCCACTATGAAACCTCACTTTTAAAAGAATGATAACCTATTTATAGTCCCTTCCATTTAAAATATTCATAGGTTAAAATAACATGATTTTTTATAGGAGGCACAACCTATACTAACCTGAATTTTTTTGGGAGTAACAAAACATGAATATTTCTTTTTGGTTAGTTAGAATAACTGATACATGAATTTATTTTGATTGGGAAAATCATAAAATGATGTTAAATAAAAAACAAAATAAGAAAATATTAAACAGATAAAAAACAGATAGAAAATATAAATAACAAATCTATGAATGTGGAAGTCAATATAGCTCATGGAACCTTGATCAATTCAGCATCAATAAATTGAATGTTTAAGTCCCTTTATGATCACACCAATGAAATAGTATTCATGGAAGATCACAACACTTGATTATCTTATATTAGTAATATGTTTAGTAAGTATATTTTACTACATGACTTAATATTTATTTATATAGAGATCACTAATGGATATCTCACTCCTTTGATTCTCATTGTGTGGGAGCTTCCTAAAAATCACTTCGCATCAAGCCATGGTAAAATAATAAAAATGGAAACTCATTATCATTTCTTGTTTTAAAATTCATGAGCATTTAAGGAATAATTTTTTCATGATCTAATTCCTACATTGAAATTATTGAAATTATTGAAACAAATTCCTATATTCTTGTTAGTACATGTATAATTTTTCTATATGAATAAAATAATAAAAACCATTATAATAATCTTACAGTAATTCAATAATTCAAAAATTATAAAAATAGTGTATAAAATGAATAATATGTAACTCATTAATTCCAAAAAAATTTCAATGATATTCTTTATCAAAGAACCTCTAATATTGTTGGTAGAGTATATATGTGGATTTTATAACTTAAAATAAACTAATTAAACATACACTTCATTAAACATCCCAATATCACTAAAAAAGAGAATAAAAAAATATATAATACATGTGTTATTGAGAAAATAATTTATACAAAAAATAATTAATAAATTAAAATATTTATTTTTTAACCAACATAATTAATTTAAAATTGAAATATAAATTAAAATATTTTATATAAGGTTGTATTAATTGTAAATTAAATAAAAATTTAAAGTATGAGAAAAATAACTCATGGTCACAAAGGAATGTTACCATTACTAATAAGTGGAAAAAGAAGAGTGATATAGTTTAAATAGAATATATTACACCAATACTCTTCTATATTGGAATGGTGTAGCCTGATCCATTTGGATGAAGTTGGGCCTAATGTTAGATGACTAGGTGATATCGACAGAGCACTATAGTAGTACAGACTTTTGACATGGTTACTATAACATCTTAGACTTTTGAGATAGTGGTACTATAGCTCCATGGACTTCTATACACCACTCACTATAGAATAGTGGACTTACTATGTGGTTGGTGGAACAACTAAAACATGTTATTTATTAGCTCATTCAATATAGGGTTTTTGTTTGTGTTTGAAACTCAAGAAATATCTTTGTAATTCTTCACCTAACCATAGTGAAATTTATGCTTCTCTTTAGATGTAGGGATAATTTCCCAAACCATGTAAGTCACTTTGTCCTATGATATTATTCTAGTTATTTTGTTACTTTATTTATCTTCAAACCACCTGTCGCTGTAGCTCTTGGCATTTCCATAATAGTTCTACTACCATTGGAGGAAGGTTGCACTACCTTTATGGTTCTTTTATGCTACTGTTGAAGAATATATACCATTAAAGTTCATGTGAAACCATCCATGGGAGCATGATACTACCTTTGATTACCCAAAGGACCAACTACCGGTGTCACATGATGTTAAAATTGGAATGATGAGGGTGTAGTACCACTGAACATGAGAAGTTGTAACCATCAACGATGGATGAATTTTTATTCCACTATAGTTGGAGGTGAGGTGGATATGTTTCCATTATCATGAAATCTCCAGGTGTAGGTACTACCATGAGTATTCTAACATGTCATATAATCTTGATACTTTTTAGTTCCATGTTGAGGAAGATACATGGTGGATAAAACTATTGAGGAATTCATGATCTATTACTATGGAGGATGATCTTCCAATGTAAGATCGCCATGCATGGTCAGACGACGGTGTCACTTTGAAGTCAGGGAGCCAAAACAGGTTCTATAAAGGAGATGGGAGAATCATATGTGAGGTGGTATTGTTTCCATCAAATAATCATGGTATGCTGAAACTCATAAGTGAGGGTGATTCCCCGACTTTATGCATGAGAAATACAGGCTTCTATGAACAATGTAGGAAGCTCATGCCTGGAGTGATGGCACCATGAAGATATAAAATGACTAAGCGAAGAGCTTGAATATGAATAAGTATATATATATATATACTTCTTTAAATATTAATAACAAAATATATAAGAAATATTTTTTTAAAAAAAATATATAACATGATATTTATATAATTAAATAATTAATACTAAATGAAGCATGCTAATTTTTGTAAAACTTAAGACAATTATTAATTTTTTTTAGCACATTTCATATATAAAATAAAACACTAACTAAACTAAAATCATGTAACACATGTGATATATAAAAATTAATACTTCATATGTTCATATTAAAAACATTAAACATGAATATGTGAGGTCTTTGAACATATAAAAAATATAAATGTCTGGTAATTAAATTTAATTAAATGTGAGGTAATTATAATTTAATAAATAACATAAAATTAATTAAATATTAACACCCAATATCAAATGCTAACATGATACTGTATACCTCTTACCAGATGGAATTAAGTGTGCTTTCTTAAAGTCCAATATTACTGCCTAATAGTAGGTCAATGCACCCATAGAGAAAAAATATACATCGTAACGAAAACTACTATATATTAATGCTTACTATGTAATATAATCCCTTTATCATAACATCTCATCAAGAAGGCTGTGCACATGTGTCATCAACCTATATGTTTGATATGTCTTTCTTTGACTATCTGAAATCAACTCATTAATAAACCATGACCATGGAATTTAATGTGACAGTTCCATTTCTATCAAAGGGACAATTCACCATCTTCCTTAAATATGGAAGGGAAAAATCCTTCCTTGACTTATTTATTAATAACATTTCATTCATGGAACACCTAATACACCCTATATCCTATGAATATATGACATTATGGTTTTTGTTAGTACATAAAAGTACCCAAGTCACTACATTCATTAACAATAATATTAAAGTCTAATAATCATCACACATGCTCAAAGAAAATAAATTCCAATGAAACGTAAACATGTTGAATCCCTACGGGTGGTGCTTTTCTTATAATATCCCATCTTGAAGATTACCATGTATAAAATTCATGAGATGAAGTATCATATGATTATGAGTACTCTTACCCAAAATTCAACATACTATATGCCCCATCATAGAATGTTATACAACCATTGAACAATATTTAAGAATATCATCATTGCATTTTAAGGTTCTCATCATATAGAGGTCTGGTCTGAACTTTTCATTATGATAGATACTCTTAGAAATTTTTACATTAATGTCACACATAACAATGATAAATATGTAATAAGATATTTTCTTCAATTTTTTGAATATACATGCAATATAAAGTACAAACAATTGGTTTTAGAACACCAACTATAATAAACTCCCACATAGAATATATCCAACTACTAATGATTTTTATTCCACTAGATCTCACATGATTATCATGTTTCTGCTAATTTAAAGCTTTAGTTAAGTGGTTTACCACATTTTATTCCATGGAAGCTCTACTAACTATGGAATCACCTCTCTAAGAAAAATCCCTCAAGAGATGATATTTTCAAATTTTATGATTTTCCCAATGATGTGACCTTGGATTATTTACAAGAGCCACCTCCATAATATTATCATAATAGAGTGTGTTGGGATATTTAATACTAGGAACCACATCAAGTTGTTGGATGAATTTATATATCGCAACCACTTATTTAATTACCTCAAAAGCAGTAATATACTCAAAATCCATTATAAAATCAATAACCATGGCTTGATTCGAAATCTACCAGTTTAAAAAACCTCTATAAATAGTAAATATGTATCTTGACTATGATTTTAGATCATCTAGATTTGTTTAGAAACTAGAATTCATATATCCCATGATGACTATATCTTTATCTCATCCATATAACTAGAAAATATCCTTTGTATGCCTAAGATACTTAAGGATTGTCTTGAATTCCATCAAATGGTGGCCACCTAGGCCATTTGGATATCTTCATACTATGATTAAAGTATATGAAAAATCTAACCTAGTATATAAAATAACATACATGACCAACTCAATTGCTTATGAATATGAAATAATTTCCATCCTCTGTCTCTCCTCATGTGTCTAAGGACAAATTTTCTTGTAAATATGAATTCCAAGTGACACTATCTACAATCACTTCTTGGATTGTTTATTAATGTACATACTTTGACTTAGTCCAAACAACCTCTTGTATCTAACATGATGGATTTTGATACTATGAACATATGATTCTTCTCCTATGTATTTTAGGGAGAAGTAGGTGTCTAACTATGCCTTAAAAGACTACAAGACCGGTATTTATTTTCTAATAAGTTATATTTCAAAGAAATAAACTATTAGGAAAATTACCAAACTCCTACTAAACCGCTTATAGACATAAAGATCACATTCATTCTTTCTAAAACTAATTTTTTTATGGCTTCATTAATTTTAATTTTTAATGACATGGATGATTATTTCATTCTATAAATGGATATCTTCAACTTGAATATCATGTTAAAATCTTTTGGAGTCACAAAACGTTTTGGTTGTATTATATATACATATTCATGAAGGTTACCAGTAAGGAAATATTTTTTTATATCTATATGAAAAATATCATAGTCATGGAATACAACTATAGAAAGTAGAATTATGATGAATTTAAGCATAAAAACTAGTAAAAATGTTTCATCATAGTCTATGGATTGATACTATTTAGACCTATTTATAACTAGTCTAGCCATATAGGTGTTAAATTGAACATCCATGTCCATTTTATTTTTGACTACCCATTTAAGACCAATGAAATTTATATCCACTAGCAGATATACCAAAATAAAAACATGGTTTTGGTACATGGAGTCCATTTCAGAATTCATTGATTCATTCCATTTTGATGCTTATGTGATACTTACTACTAATTTTTTAGTTACAAGATCACTATTATCAACCAACGATGATTCACCATCCTTAGAAACTATAAAAACATATAATTATAGTTCTCTAATATCTCTCATACTCCTACGCAGTACTTGTGTTTTCAAAATATCCCCTTCCATGAGGATTTGTGGAATATATTCCTATGAAATATCTTGTATATCATGGAATTTGAATTCATTTATGTCTATTGATATCCCTCAATATCTTTTTGATATGTGATCCCTCTTAATTAATATGGAATTTCTTACCACTATCACCTTTTTGAATGAGGATTTGTATAGGTAATATCCCCTTTTTTCCATGGGGTATCCTTGACATGTATATTTTTTTCTCTAGGTGCACGTTTATTACCTAAATAGGTCTTAAAAATGATTTATGTAGCTTCCTATCCTTCCTCACTTAAACTAATAGTTGAACTAGTTCCTTACGTGACCTCAGACACACCTTCCCGTACAACAAAGGGTACCAACTAGCAGTGAGGGTCTAATGAAGAACATGGGGAGACTATACCCTCTTTATTAGAGTAAGGTGGTATAAAAATGATGATAAATAAATAGAATAATAAAAAAATAACCATGACTCATAAAACCAAATCCAAAGACTGTGTAAATTCCCAAAAAACTAATATAGTAAATATGCCATGTCAGAATAGTTCCAAGTGCTAGAGAAACCCAAAATAAAGACATGTTGAAAATACCTAGATCAGGACCTGATATCAAGTTTGGTCCCCCCATCCATGTTCCATCACAAACTCCAAACTCAATAATCTATTATAGAGAAATTTCCATTATCCTGACTTGAAAACATGAAATCTTTTCGAGTACTAACGACGACCCGAGCAAGGTGTGAGTAAAATTTAGTAAACTACCACCAATGGAGTCTAAAGAAATATATAATAAAATAAAATTGTATGAGGAATTATAAAGGGAACAAATAAATAGGAAAATAATGAAACATTTTTCAAAATAAACAGTTGTCAATTATCCACTTAGGCACTTGGGTTTCACCATGAACACCAATCCACCAAACCTACTTCACCCTTGTTTGAAGTATGGACCATAAATTTTAGAGGTTAAACCTTCTAAATGAAAAGGGGGCATTCATTCTTCATTTAAATTATAGACACCAAGGAGCATTGATTCAGTTACCCATAGCATACCAAATACCATTAGTTCTCGAAACATTATTCCAACACCCTATCCAATAATAAGTAATTCCATGTCCACCATTTCAAGTCATGAATGTGAAGCGTCATGTCTAGCCATCATAAGTCAAGGATAATGAGTAACATTTACAACATCCTTACCCATGGGTGTGAAGTATCATATCCACTATCATTAACCATTTCATTAATCCACAATCTCCAAGGTCCAACATAGTTGTCCTTTTCAATAAATCCAAATATCAAGGGTGTACCTATTTCATTTATCATTATTCTGATGGTCTATTTCACTCAAAAATTTTAAAACCATTCCATAAGTTAACCATTTAAAAATTTATTCATACAATAAAACCATTAAAAGTTATTTAAAACCATTAAAAAACATAATAAAACATCCTTTTAAACATTTAACCTTTATTCCGTTTCTGAATTAAGTAAAACAACCTCTTATTTCATTATAACATTTCAAGAAATAACCACAACTGGTTTAATAACCTAATACCACTATTTCATCATTTACAACCCATTTTACCATTTTCAAGGGAATGACACACCCCATGGATGACCTTAGTCTAGGGCTCATTGTCATTAATAGACTCAACGGGGTTTGTGAAGGGTATCACACATCAATTTAAGGCCCAATTTACCTTTCTTATTCAAGGAAACAAATTAACAACCCAATAGTGTAATGGATTGACCACATAAACAAAAACAAAATCATGAATATAGTAAAAATCTATCAAGACACCTTACTTTTTCTCACAGACAAACTCTCATCCAACATCAAAATTAGATTCAAACTAAAACAACTATAAATGAAAAGGTGAAGAAATTCATAGAATTAGGGATCATGAGATTCAAAAGAAGATAAACAAACATGGTGTGAATATTATTGAAAATAAAAATAAATTAAGTCAAGGACTTACCTTGATCTTTGAATAATAAAAAACGACACTTAAAATTCATAATAATCAAAGGAGAATGATCCTTGGAAGAGTTGTGAGCTCTTAGTTTTCACCCTAAGTTGCTGAAAGAGAAATTAAGAGGAAAATTGGATGAATTCATATAATAGACAGGATGGAAAAGTGGTAAATTTACCACTTTTAATGAGGTTCATGGTTAGAACACATAGTTTTCCAAATCGTTAAATAACCGTGAATCCTCCTCTATCTATGAATAATTTTAGTTTCATGATTTGCTGGGGAATATGCATGGTTTTCTAGGGAACCTATATATATTTATAAACTATGTGGAATCCATGAGAATAGCATTTTATAGCCTCACATGGTTTTGAGGACACCCCTTTCATGGTTTACAAACCGCACTCCCCCCTTCTCCATGCTACACTATCATGGTGCATGGTTAGTACTAACCATACCCCAACCATGAACCAAGCATAGTATGGCCCTTTCCCCCTCTTTTTTATGTCTTGAATACTTAAAACACTCTCAAGACTTTCCCTACCCTGGTAATAATTCCATCAAACATTTGAAAAAGAGTTTAACTAAAATTAGAATAATAAATTTACATCATAAAAGGATCAAGATATTATAACCTCACCACCTTATAATATATTATCCTTGATCTACTCTCCTAAGAATCCCTAAGACTTAAATGTAAAAAAGATCAGGCCACTAGGCCCAAATATTAACTTCCCTCTTCAAAGCTTCCTTCTGAACATGACCATGTTTCCCCAACACTCGGACCTAAGACACAATATTAACTCAAAGAGTGTACTCACTATGATCTATAATACAAATCAGATGATCCTTAATTGATGAACCACCCTAAAACTCAACATAATAAAATTTAATCACATGATAATGGATGGGGTGATACTTTATAAGTTGTAACACATGAAAAAATCCATGAACAAAACCATACCACTGTGGAAGAGCCAACTAATGTGCTACTGGTATGCTCCACTATAAAATATCCAACATCCCAATATATCTAGGAACCAAATTTCCTCATTTCCAAATCCAATAGTGACCCAATATCATAAAAAATAGAAGGAACACATGGTCACCAACTATAAACTCAACAGGTCGATGATGTCGGTCAGTGTATGATTTTTGTCTACTATGGGCCATAACCATTCACTTTTAGATCAACTGAACATGATCTAATGTCTCTTCCATAAAACTTATCTCCAATAACTCTGATTCTACCACTCCCATCCAAAACAAATGTGATCAACAAGGGATACCATATATTTCCTTATATGGTACCATCTTAATAGTCACATGATAACTATTTTCATAGGAGAAATTAACAAGTGTTATGTGGTTCTACCAAGTTCCACTAAAATCAAGGAAACACGTTCTCATCATGTATGATGTTATTCACTATTAATTAATTTTCATATAATCCCCTTACCTATTTTCAAGGAAATTGTCATAATTGGATTGAAATGCACATGTTTTAATAATAAATATAATTTTTGAGCATTGTTCGAAATAATCTAGATTCAAGTATGTTTACTATATTAGTCATAAAAATATCTTTATTGATCAAAATTTTCTAATTCCTATTTTTTAGAGTTTATTATTCACAATATTAGAAATCATTATACTGAAGATTTGGAAAATTCTTCCATTTGAAGGGACATATGGACAACATAAGAAGGCCCATCAAATATCTGATGAAAACTGGACCTTCCATGAAGATAGAATTTATGGAAACATACAAAATACCAAATTTGATGAAACTCTAAAATATATTTTTGAATATCAAAAAAAATCTTGGATAAATAATTTAAGTCCCAAATACACTAAAATGGGCCCAAATGATACTTTTAAGTCCAACCCACAATTATGTCCTAGAATAAAAAATAGCCCACCATTATTGATTTTTATCCTATTACAATAATCAAATTTAGATAAGATTTTGTGGTGTGAAATCCAAGATATATCCTCCAAAATTTTTAGAAGAAATGATTAGGATTTTAAGTCATATTCATATCCATAAATTCATTCACATTTAGACCTCAGAAAAAGTCGACTAAAAAGTGGACAACAGAACATGTTTTGGGAAAACAACCATAACATTGGATACAAAAATACAATTTACTATATATTTATAAATTTTAATTTCAACATAAATCTATACAACTTTTAAGAAGAATATTTCTATATATTCTACTCTCTTAATTTTTAAATTGGTGAGAAAGAATGATGGACTATTTTAGAATGAAAAAATTCCACCACATTGGGATATAAATACATCCGCCTCTTCTTCTTACATTGGGTTAGAATTTTAGAACTTAAGGAGGATATTTTTCATGAATATATAATTTACAAGAGACTAGGATGACTTTACACAGTCTTGTTTCAACAAGAGAGACCACTCCTCCACTTTTCTTTTCCATGTTTGTTTCATTTGTTTTCAATTGTAATTGAATAAGTTATTTTCAATTTCATTTTAATTTTAATGAATTTTTCGTATTAATATTCTATTATAATAATCAAACCTATGTTGTGTAATGTTAATGGTATCAAAATAGTTTATATCTATCATAAAACCCTTCCCTTTTCTCAGTTTATCATTCAATCAAGAGTGCATTTTTAACTCTCTTCACTATTCGTGAGTGTGTTCAGCACACAACTCTTTTCTTATCCCATTATGTTCTTTATATTTATAATTTATCACCATAAAAATATTAAACTTGATTATTATCCATCTCAATGACTGTGTAAATATACCATTAGGGTGATTCATAATTTGGGGATGTTAAGTTATTGAGAGCTTATACTTGATTAATATTCTTTAAATTGATATTGTTTATGCTGAACATAAAATTTCATGGATTAATGACATGTTTTATTTTAAATGTAAATTTTATGGATTTTTGGAACCACAAGTACACATGGGTTCATGAAATATTGAACATTACATAAACAATAATTGATTGAGATCAATTCCGTTGTTAAGCCTTGAATTAAATCCAAAACAATTGGGAATTCCGATAAAAACTATCATGTGAAGTGGGTGTTAATTTAATGTAATATATAGTAACACTCAAGGATATCAAAATATTGAATCTAAAATTATTTACTCAACCCGATAATTATTAAAATTTTAAATCAATCTTCATCAATTAGTCATTTTATCTAATATTTGTAAACAACCCCCCCCCCCCCCCCGCTCAAAATGAAAAACAAAAACAATTGAATCCAAAATTTATAACATCACTGAGGATTCGAACCAAGTGTTTCTATACACATTATAGTAGAGAACTGGACCTTTGAATGGTTGATAGGTGAAAATTTACCATGCTTGAAATGGTGCCGTTGCTGAGGATAGTGAAACTAGTAGTCTATAGTTTTTGATTTTTATAAAAAAACAAAAAAATAATAAAAAAAATTATTAAAAAAAAACATAAAGAAAAAACCATCTTCCTCATCATTTCCAAAAATTCTAAATTCCATATAGCCTCCCAAATAATCCATCAGATTTTTTGACCATGAAATTGAGTGAACTCTTCACTGACTTAGGAGGTACACTAGGGATTTCCAAATCACCCAAGAACCATTCGTTTCCCATCCAATTGAACTAGATATGGCCAATACTAGGGAACAAACTTTTAAAGAGATTGATTCCCCTGATATGGATTATCAACCCTTTGACATTAAATATCCAAATAATTAGGTATATTTCTAACTCAAATCGTGTTTGATTCATATTCTACCTCCTTTTTATGGGATAACTGGTGAGTATCATCATCTTTATATAAAAAATATCCCAGTGGTGTGCTCTACCATGAAGCCTCAAGGGGTTTCTAAAGAAGAAATCAAAATTCAAGTTCCATAAACTCATGGATTGACATAAAGCAACTATTATTAGAGAAATTATTCCCTACTTCTTGTACCACTCCTATCTGAAATGAAATAAGCTGTATACATCAATTTCCAAATGAATCACTCCACAAGTCCTGGGAGAGGTTCAAAAATCTTACAGAAACCTTCCAACCCCACCAAATCCTTAACCAACTCTTGATCAAATACTTCAATGAGGGGTTATTTTATATGGAGAGAACTCTCATTGATGCCACAAGTAGTGGTGTTATTGTTTGAAAAACACCTACAACTGCTTGAGATCTCATAATAAATATGGATGCAAACACACAAAAAATATACACTCGAGAACATGATCAATTTAAACAAGTCCATGAGAATTAATATATAGATCCCAACAAGATTATTGAGTGGATGAATAAACTTAAAGGTCTTGTGTGACAACTAATAATCGATTCCAAATCCTCAACCCCATATTATACACAATATCTATTTCCTAGAACTATAAAAAATTATGGAATCTAAATCTCACCAGCTCATCCAATTGAAACACGTCCACTGGTTCAAAATGATCCATCAGATTCATCTAGACTAATGGATCTAAATGAAATCTATGCTTAGATGAACACCAAACATCAACTATCAGGTAAGTTTATTAGAAAATCTAACCTACCCCACTCTGATCCCTTATCTTATACCTATATCGTAGGCTTGTGGTATGGTAATCCCATCTCTCATCTACCTCAATTCCCTCTTTAAAATCCAAACCAATTCAAATATGGTCAAGGTGGTGGTAACTTCCAACAACCTTATCTTTTTGTTTCTCAACATCAAAGGAGAAATACTACCTCTTCTCCTCCTTGATTCCACTATCCTAGTGAGCCTTCCCAATTCCTAACCCAATAAAATTGATTTCCCAAGATCAAAAATCAAGGAAATCCCCTTGCAGTACAAGACTCTTCTTTAAAGAAACCATGGAAAAGTGATGTGGAAGATCTTTCCTCTTTCAGATATTATAACCTTAAAAACATTGAAAAACAAATTGTTCAACCTTCATCCCACCTAAGTCAATAACAAAAAACCAATTCTTCCTAACTCACAGCTCAACTGTTTCCCAACCTCAAGGGAAATGTAAGTTCAATTTCACTTTGATCTAGAAAGAAAATAGCTATGCCTCATGATGAATCCTCTCACCCCCGTTTAAATGTTGATCTAGAAAAAGAAAATAAAAATAAACCAGAAAAAGAACTTGAATCCACTACCTCACCTCCTTCCATTCCTCTAAGGAACCCCATTCATTTTCTTCAAGATGTATCTAAGCCTCTAAAGCCCTTTGAGCCTGATTTTGAAATAGTTGACATGTTTTGACGTCTTGAGGTGAAAATTATTATATTATATTTCATAAAATAATCTCTATGTATGAAAAGTTTATTAAGTAATTTTGATACCATAAGATACAACTTAGGACCATTGAAAATGTTTTAACCCAACATTCCATTTCCATGAAGTGAAAAGATATAGGACCTTTACAGTTCTATGCAAAATAGATTGTTATAACCTTGATGATGTATTTATGTACCTATGATACTAAACAAATGTCAAGCCCAAATATATCTTATCCAACCTTGGTATAGTTCCCTTTCACCCAATGGGTATTGTCATCTAGTTATCTAATCGAATCCCTGCCAGTCCTGAGGGAGTAATTGATGATGTCCTTGTCTGAGTCAATGATCTTATCTTCCCCATTGATTTCTATATCCTTGACATGGATGGAGATGTGAAATATTATATATATCCCATAATTCTAGGTATTCAATTTCTCATGAAATCTAGAACTAAGTTTTATGTTCATGAAGGAATCTTATCCATGGAATTTGGTGACCAACTAATCAAGTTCAACATTTTTCAAGCCATGCAATACCCATTAGAGGATCAATCTATATTATCCATCAATGATTCCAAGGACACTTCTAAGAGTGGATTCAATCCCATTAAATCATGTTAAGAATGTTCAAATGAGATAGGATTTTGTGAAAATTGAATCATGATTAACCGATTCATAAATGGGGAAGTTGATGTTTACATTTCATTCATAGAGTCCATCAACCTAGAGGATATTGAAAACTCTCTTGAATATCATCTCAACTCTAATATCTAAAATTATAACTTGTACAATATTGAGGAAAATAAATAAAAACTAACTATAATCCCTTCCACTATTCCTAATTTTTCTAACCCACATACAAAGGATGAAATTAATCTGAAACCTCTTCCAGCGCACCTGAAATATGCATTCCTTTTCCATGATCACTCTTATCTTATCATTATCTCTGCTGGAGTTACTGAAACCGAGGAGTTGAAACTTGTTTATATGTTAGATTAAAACAAAAATGCCTTAGGTTAGAACCTATATTACATACCAGGAATCAAACCTACACTTTTCATGTATCACATCCATTTAGAAAAAACATCCAAACCAATAAAAAAACCATAAAGAGGATTCAATCCACTCATACTTGAGGATTTAGGGAAGATATTACCAAGATTATCCAAGATATTATTATCTACCCAATTTATTATAGTGAATGAGTTAGTTCGATTCAAGTGGTACCTAATAAGGGTGGGATAACTATTTTTAGATATGAACATAGAAAGGTGATTACAACTTGAGTGAAAAAAAGATGGGGTGTCTGTATCGATTATCATAAATAGAATGTTGAAACATGAAAGATCACTACCCACTTACTTTACTAGATAAAATGATAGAATGATTATTCAGGAAGTGAATTTTTTTATTGATGGATACAATAGTTACTTCCAAATCCTTATCACACCACAGGACAAATAAAAGACTACATTCAATTTCCAATTTAGAACATACTCATATAAGAGAATGAATTTTGTCCTTTTAAATTATCCTACAACATTTTAGAGGTGTATAATGAGTATCTTTTCTGAATTCATTAATAATTTCCTGGAGTTATTCATGGATGTATTTACCATTTATGGTGATTCATTTAAATCCTTGTTGCATTCACTCTCTATGGTCTTACAAAAGTGTGTCAAATGTAACCTTATGATGAATTTTGAAAAATTTAATTTCATGGTTAATAATGGGATTATTCTAGGTAACATAATTTCACAAGAGGGTATTCAAGTTGAACCTGCCAAAATTGAGGTGATCTAATCACTTCCTGAGCCCACACTAGTTTTAGAATCCGTTCCTTGGTAATTCCTATTTCTAATGAAAATTCATCTTGAAAATTAGTAGTATTTCCTTACCACTAATTAATCTACTCTATAATGATGTTACATTCCATTTTTATGAGGTTTTCAAGAGTGCCTTCATTGAACTCAAATCTGTTCTTACATTTTCCTCAATAATCCAAACCCTAGATTGGTCCTTACCCTTTGAATTGATGTGTGATGATTTTGATAGGTCCATTTGGTATGTTCTTGTTCAAATAAGAGAAAATATTTCCTCATTTCATCTACTACACTTCAAAAACACTATTTAAAAATCAATCTCAATATACTATCATGGAAAAGAACATCTAACTATGATTTTTTCCTTGGATAAATTTTGGACCTATCTCTTAGGTTCCAAAATCACCATCTTTATAGAGAATTCAGATTTAAAGTTCTTACTCAAGAAAAGTGATTCCAAAACGAGGCTAATATGATGAATCCTAATTCTCCAATAGTTTAACCTTGAGATTAAAGATAGACCTGGAAAAGAAAACCCTATAACTAATCACTTGAGTAAAATTTATATTTCATATTATTCTGAAATCATTGATACTAAATTGTCCACTGAAAACCTCTCATCTAACACTCCCAAGCCACCATGGTATTCACTAATTGTAAATTACATTGTTTATTGTGTTTTTCCTGAAATTTTTTCAAGATAAAAAAAATAAAGCTAAAAAGTGAATCAAAATACTATTTTTAGAAAAAAAATAAACTTTAGAAAACTAGGGCTGACATGGTGATTAGGAGATGTGTTGATAAAGATAAATATTATTCAATATTATAATTATACCACTCAATTCCTGGAGATGGAAAATTCAGACCACAAATAACCTCCTGAAAAGTCCTTTACTTGATATTCTTATGGCCTTTACTCTTCAAGTAATCACATGAGTTCTTTAAATCAGGTCCCACTTGCCAAAAGTCTGGCATAATTTCCAAATGAAATTAATTTACCCAAAATCCCTTAATCTTATTTTAGATCTTCAATGTTTGGGTCATCAATTTCATGGGACCATTACACCCTTACAATTTATTCTCATACATTCTTATTATGGTTGATTATGTTTCTAGGTGGTTCAAGGACAAACCCACTAGGAAGGATGATTCACACACTGTTAGTTAGTTCCTCATAATTCACATATCCCATTGATTTGGAACATCACATGCCTTGATAAGTGACTTAGGAACCCAATTATGTAATCATACCATGGAATATATTTTTAAAAAGAATGGAGTTGTACATAAAACATCAAATGAATATGACCCCCAAAAAATGGCATGGTTGAATTTTCTAACAGAGAAGTAGAAAGAGTTCTTGAGAGAATTTTTAAGTTCATAAGAAAATACTGGCCAAAAATACTTGGTGAAGTGCTTTGGGATTATCAAACTACCTATAAAACACCCATTGTGATCTCTCCTTTTAGACCCGTTTTTTTGGCAAAGAATGACATTTACGAGTTGAAATCCAACATAAGTCATTTTCATATGTGAAAACTTGTAATTTTGACATTGAAATATCTGGTGAAGAGATATTATTGCAGTTTAATGAATTGGATGTGCTTTGATGAGATTCTAATGAGAATTATAATCTATAAAAAGAAAAGGATAGGGAACTCCATGATAAATACATCTTATGAAAGGTATTACATGAATGTGAAAAGGTAATGATCTTCAATTAATGATTTTATCTTCACCTATGTAAGCTTAATTCTTGGATGGAATGTCCTTTTATTATTAATAATGCTTCCCCATTTGGTAAAATACAAGTATAGGACCATTATTCAAAAAGTAAATTTACAGTTATTGGGCATTATTTAAAGTATCACCATGAGAGGAAACACAACCTAGAAACCACATCGACTTCCATTGGATCCCCAACAACTACAATATACCCACCACTAGATAGAGATTACAAACCACCAAATCCAATCTATGTAGCACCTATTTACCTCTAACTCCCTCTCCCTCTATTCATCCTCCTCCTCCCCTATCTCTCTCTATCCCATTATTTATATATTTTTTATTCATCCTCTCTCACTCTAAATTTCATTACCACTTTCTTCATCAAACCTTTTTCCCACTATTTTTTTAGATGTGTATGTAAATAAATAAATAAATAAATAAATAAAAAATATAAAAAAATATTCTTAATTACTCACTATTAAATTTTCAAAATTTTTACAACCCTTTTAGAGAGCCTAATTACTTTTTTTTTCATCTGAAACATTTTGTTTTTTCATTATCATATTGGATAAATAAGTTTGTGTCAAGAAAAAAAAATATTGAATGCTTATTTTTTTATTTTTAAAATGATCTTCCCTTACTATAAGGAACAATGTAAGCTTTAATGATAAGGTCACCTTTTAAAATCTTTCAATTTTATTTGTTTTCACCCCCTATTGCGAGTCTTGGGTTTGTGGACCTTTGAGATTAATTTCCTACTTTAGAATAAATTAATATGATAGAGGAATTTTTTAAACCACATGAGAATCATATTATCAAAATAGCCTCCCATTACCCTTACATTGATCCTCCCTTTGAAAGCCCCTTCGAGCCTATGATAATTTTTTATATCCACATTAAAATCCCAAAACCTTGTCCCACCCAACATATACATGTATTTTCATTTCATAATTTATTAAAATGTAAGTGTGGGGAGAATGGATTTAATTTTTGGTATTCTTTACTTGATTTTCATTGTGTCATCATATTCTTGAGGGAAATAATCTATTTAATAATGAGGGGAGGTTTTAATTTAGTGAGTTTTGGGGATATATATATGTTTATGAAATCTTGTACAAATGATATTAAAAAGTTTCAAAAAAAAAAAAAAACAAAAAAACAAAAAAAGAATGGGTTGTGTCTTGGGTGGGTTATAGACCAATATTTCTCAACCTTTTATCTTGTTATAACTATTAAAATTATTTTCATGAGGAGATAAAACAAGGGTTGGGAGATGAGTGTGATATTTTTGTAAGTTCAACTTTTGAAAAATGAAAAAAGGGAAAAAGAACACTTGAATAATCTTTTTTGGTTTTATGGGAGAAGTTTTGTGTTTTGTATATATTTCATAATTTCATCCTCTTTTAATTTTTTTCCATCTCTTATCTTCCTTCAAACATTCATTCCCTTGTAAATATGTGTTTTAATTTCCTTACATATCTTATTTTACAAAAAATTTTCAATGATTTTTCCATGTTGGTGTTTTACCACTCTTTTCCTATCTTTTGTCCATTATATTCTTACCATCCCATAGACACTGAAATTCCACTAAAAAACCATCGTGATTATTATGAACTTTATAATAGGGAATGGAATCTTAGATCTCTTTCAAACTATAGGATTTTTACTTTTGGTTAGTAAATGAGTGAACCTCCATAAATAAAATTTTATCATCTTTAGTGGAGTGATTTTTGAGTGCCTACATTTTCCATTTCTAATTTTTATCATGAAAATTAATTGTTTTTGGAACATTAATGCTATAATTTTTTAGTGGAATTATTTTTGGATGAGTGAACTATTCTAGACACCCTGATTAGAGAAAACAAAATTTTATTATTTGTTGGTGGGTGAAAATGATTTAGTTTTATTATACTTGATGTACATGAGGACATGAAAAATCCTACGTGTGTGGGATTTTAAGTTATTCAAATATAAATAATTTTTTATCCACCCCTTACTTATTTTCAATGAAATTCTTATAATTGTTTTGAGATGCACATGTTTTAATATTAAATATAATTTGTGATCATTTTTCAAAATAACATAGATTAAACTATATTTAATATTTTAATCATAAGTCTCTCCTTACTGATCCAAATTGTATGATTCTTATTTTTTAGGGTTCATTATTCATAATACTATAAATCATTCCATTGGAGATTTGGTTAATTCATCTATTTTAAGGAATATATTGATCACACAAGAAGGAACATCAAATATATGATGAAAAATAAACAATCCATGAAGATAGAATTTACAACCTCAATAAAAAATACCAAATTTGATGAAACTCCAAAATATGTTATTGAATATCTAGAAACATATTGGATAAAAATTTTAATGTCCAAATCCACCAAAATAGGCCCAAATTATTCTTTTAATTCAATCCCCACAATTCTATCTAAGAATTAAAAACAACCCACAATTCTTGAATTTTCTCCCAATAAATCCATCCAATTGGGATAATATTTTGTGGTGTGAAATCCAAGATACATAATCCAATTTTTTTAGAATAAATGGTTCTGATTTTAAGGCATATTCATAGACAAAAATGAATTCATATTTAGACCATGGAAAAAGTCAACTAAAAAATGGACATCAGAAAATGGTTTGAAAAAACCGCCATAAATTTGGATCTAAATGTCTAATGGATGGATTTTTTGAGGATTTAACTTCAAAATTCATGTATAAAAATTTTATTAAGAGTAGTTATCTAGATTTGGATGTCTGAATTGTCAAATTGGTGATCCAATATGAGGGACTGTTTTGGAATGAAAAAAACCACATTCTTAGGATAGAAATACACCCCCTATTATCCTTACAAGGGGTTGAAATTTTAGAAACTAAGGAGGATATTTTTCATGAATATATTATTTCCATCATCCTAGGAGGACCTGAGTTAATCTTTTTTCAACAAGAGAGAACTCTCCTCCACTTTTCTTATCATGTTTGTTTCACTTGTTTTTAATTGTAATCTCTAAGTTTTTTTCAATTTAATTTTAATTTTAATTCAGGTTTCATATTAATATTATCTTATAATAATGAAACCTATATTGTGTAATGTTAATGGTCTGAAAATATTTTATATCAAGCCGTAAACACTTCCATTTTATCACTTTCTCATTCAATCAAATGTGCATTTTTAACTCTCATCACTGTTCATGTGTGTGTTCAGAACCCAAATCTTTTCTTATCCCATTATTTTATTTCTCCTTATAATACATCACCATAAAAATATTAAAACATATTAATAACCATATCAATGGATGAGTAAATATACCATTGGTTGAGTCATAATTTAAATATGTTAAGTGATTGAGAGCTTATTCTCGATAATATTCTTTAAATAGATATTGTGTATGTTGAACTTAAAATGTTAGAGATTAATGACATGTTTTGTTTGAAATATGGATTACATGGATTATTATAATCAAAAGTACACAAGGGTTCCTGAAATATATAACCTTCCATCAAAAATAATTTATTGAGATCAGTTCCATTATTGAGGCTTGGATTAAAGACATAACATTAGGGAATTCTGATAAAAAATAATCTTGTGAAGTGGGTGTTAATTTAATGTAATATATAGAAAATCTAAAGGATATCACAAAACTAATGATTTAATTACCCCAATAATTATTAAATTGTTAAATCAATCTTTATCAATCAATTATTTAATCTAAGCTCTGCAAACAAACCCCACACTCAAAATTCAAAAAAAAAATAGTTGACTCTAAAATTTGTACCATCACTGAGGATTTGACCCGAGTGAAGCTATACACATTATAGATGATAAAAAAACCTTTGGATAGTAAATAGGTGACAATATTTTATAATTCAATGTCTTATAACAATAGGATAGTAAATTCTAATTTCCCATCCATCTATTGGTGAAACTCTATACTCAAAATCACTTGAGTACCTAATGCCTTTTATAAGCCTTGATAGAAGAATGATGCAAAACATAGAACATGATCTAAAAATATAATTTGAGGCACCCCATGAAAACGTAATATCTATCAAACATATATGTCTCCCAACTGATTTATGGTGAAAGTCGCTCAAATTGGTAAGAAATGTTCCACCTTTTTCAACTGGTTCACAATCAACCATATCACATCATTATTCCAAGGATTCCATGAGAAAATCAGTATGAAATACATGGTAAAATCTTCACACTTCTATTTCAAAATTGAAAATGGCTATAATATACCTCCAAGCCCCTGATGCTCAGCCTTCGCTTATTGACATTTGTAATATCACATCACAAAACCTACGATCTATTTCTTCATTCTAGGACACCAATACTATCTATGAAGATCATGGTATATTTTGGTCAAACCAGGGTGAAACACCCAATTTGAGGCATAAAAATCACCCATAAGATCATCCTGTATACAAGTAGGCACAAAAAAATTTCCATAAATGTGAATAATTTCTTCATCATCATCGATGGTCTAGTTGGGAGGTATCTCCCCACCATCAAAGTTTTCCCTCAATGATAGGCACTTCAAATCCTCGAACAAGGGAAAAAACCATATATATTCCCCCAAAACTGATTATTCTCAATATATCCTGATAAAAAATGGGGTAAAAGAGTAGGGATTTATTGATTCACTAACCAAATAATGGGAATATATTCTTGTTCCAGCTGAATAATTCACCCATCACATCATAGAAATGATGGAAGGATAGGCATATATCACTGCCCACATTCTAAAATTATTCCAAGATATAATTATTACATTGGAAGTGGTTAGGAGTTAGGACCACAACCAAAAATATGCATCTAGAGTGGCCCATCAACACAATATGATGATCACTTAGTAGTAGACACATATTCCTGCTTATAAGGGTCATCGAAAAAATTCCATGATAAATGGACAACAAGATCAAGCATAAAACCTTATTCCAAATGGATATC
Organism: Viscum album; assembly: GCA_963277665.1. Classification (NCBI taxonomy): domain Eukaryota; kingdom Viridiplantae; phylum Streptophyta; class Magnoliopsida; order Santalales; family Viscaceae; genus Viscum; species Viscum album. The sequence continues at coordinate 1,630,705,073 of OY728155.1, read as the reverse complement.
ATCTGAAAATTATAGTGGTCTCCCTAGAGAAGGCATATATCCTTGTCAAAATCCAATAATATTGTGGGAAAATCTCAAAAATTACACAAGAGAAACTCAGGTGGGCTCCCATGCTTTAAAATAGCTGTATATAATAAACGATTCTGGCCTCCCAAAGAAGGACATAAAAAATAAGTCTCAACAAAGGTGATTCAAAATTCAAGAGTAGGCCCACAAACCTAATATAATTAATTATAGTGTTATTTATGATATAAAAAATTTATCAATGGTGGCTCAGGATCCTGTTGATCTATTACCAAATTACTGAAGCAACATTTACAGTTGCAGAGGTCCTCCTCACAACATTGATACCAACAACTATAGAGGTCCTCCCTAGAATATTTTCCATGAAATAAACTTTAATGGTTTTAAAATGATCATTCATGAGAACTCATTTCTTGATTAGTATCACATAATCACTCTTCATGGTCGGAATATAAAATATTAAGAAGGCCCCCTTGCTATTTTCCATCCTAAAGTTCATACCTGGGGTATAAGCCACATAAATTCTCCCTATGGTTAGGCATTAAGACATGATGGTAGTCCTACCCATGATAGAGTTCACTACAAATTTACTCCCCATAGAAACATTTAATTTTGATAAGAAGGTCCCCCCCTTTCCGAATCAAGTATAATAAATCAATCATATCATAAGGAACCTATAAAAATGAGTCCATTTATTCCCAATCTATTTTCATTGACAAGCAATATCTTTTCTGAACCAGTAGATAGCCCAAGTTAAATGTGTTTCTACAAACCACCCTTGGATTGCCTACCTTCCAATATAGAATAAGATATCCCTACCAATACTACTTATTATGAAAAATTAGATAATAAATTACCACTTTGGGTATAAAAATTGGAGGTATCTCCCTTGGAGGAAAAATAGAGTATGTTGATCATAAAGAAGTAACTAGCTGAGGATAATGTACTAGTCATGTTTTTTCCCTTAGCCACTTATCAATTTAACATTACAGAGGTGTTATAAGAAGAATGTATACACAAAATTCTCCTAAATATTTTCAAAACTCTTCATAACCTGAAATCTAAATCCTTATCTTACTATGGATATGCAAATCATGTCACAATAATAGAATAAATCCACCATCAAATTAACCTAACTTTCCTCCCATTTGAAGAATGACTAAAATTAGGAAAACAAAGGGATGGTCTTTAATGTGAATGTATTAATTATTTTCACAAGATACATCAATTTATTACTATTTCCCCATCAAAAATTTATATTAGGGGATGGGGTGAACATGAATAATTTCATTTCAACTTTCTCCCTGATGAAAAAAGTTCACCAGAAGTGAAATCATGTAATGCTATTTCCCAAAGCCAATTCTCATAAACAATATTTACACATAAATGGTGGTATAACCAGTAATAATTATCATGATAACATCTCAAAAGTGTATATATCGATGAGAGTGAAATATTAAAAAAATATTGCATCAATCATCTAAAAAAATTGTGAAATATTTACAATTAAGGGAATCTAATTTTTGGGTACCACTGATGCCCTTATATGAAAATGGATCATGTATTAACCACACAATGATCTCGACTCATGCTCACATGAAGATGTATAAGATCAAGAGAGTGGCCATAATATCTGCAGCCGTGATGATACTAGGGTAGCCCTAACCCTTAGGGATGAGAGAATTTTTACCACAACAACATCCTTAAATACTATTAAATCCATATCAAAGTAATCTAGAAATGGATTATGGGGAACCCCATCCTGTAGGGTTGGGGTAATTTTTAACCGAACTTTATCCCTGAAGTAAATCAATATTTTCTCATTTAGGAGGAGTGAAACAAGGCAGAGCCTCTATTTTCATCCCATATCATTACCTATATTCCTCATTAGGGACACATACGATGAAACTGTTTGGAGATTCCATTAAGATCACTTTTCACTTAGAGGATATGAGAGAATCCTTTAAGGGAAGGATGAGTCCCAATGGTAGCCACAAACAAAAGCGACATATCAAGGGTGAACCCACTCTTGAATATCACCACACTTTCATTAGATATTCCTAGGAAAAATGACCTTCTAGTCATTTTGGTACTAATGAAAAAACTATAATGAAATATGAATCGATGATCGAAATTAGCACCACCCCTATATACTCCATAGAATATGAAGTTCATATATAATAATAAGAGGAGTATGTTTCCATAAAAAACATAGTCCACTATGAAATATTTGAATAAGGTGTGAAAACTAGAAATTAGAAGCTCTCTAAGAATTTAGGGATTCCTAAAAATTCTTATATACCACTCCTTTGGTGAGATTCAACCAAGGAAAAGGGTAAAACATGACTACATCCCATCCTTTACCTGAAAAAGTTAAACTGATTACATTAGAGGATATGTTCAATCAATATGGGATAGAAATGTAGTAGTTAAAGAAACTAAACACAAAATAACTCATAGGTAATATTCCCAATGGATATTTTCTTCAAGAAGAGACTCATCTCACACTCCCATCTATGGCCCTCAATAAGAAGGGCTCACTATACCAGTGAGAGTAGATCTAGAACATACACTCAATGTGGGATCCATAAAACCAATATACTTGGACCAAATAGTGGTGAGATATCAAGAGTTACCTCCATTAGGGATGGAATTAGAGCTATGTCAAATGTTTCCTCATAGGCCATCCCATACAGATTACCAATCATGAGTATAGAAAGAACCATTACAGTTGACTCAACCCGTTTCCCCCTATTCAAGCTCCTTCTCAACTGACCATTCCCCATGATTTTGTCAACACCAATGAGTCATTGGAAGCCTAGCTATAAGTAATGGAGGGATGATGTAAAGTAGTGCAACCATAAAGGAATCCTTAACCTAAATGGTTGGATGAAACTCTTACCCCATAGAATTTTTGGAAATCCCACATTTATGAAATTCAATGGATTAAGGGATTTGAAACAATATCTAATTCACTTTGTGTATCGATTTAGTCCCATGATGGAATCTCTTAAACAACAAGAGGTACCCAAAATCAGGTGCTTCATGTTGACCCTTGAAGAATCAACCTTCTTTTGGTATACTATTTTACTAACAAGATCAATTAAAGGGTGGGAAGATCTTTGATGATAAATTCTATATTAATAAATCTTTATACTATAGAAGATGATAGTCCTCAACCACTCAAATTAAAAATAGTGAGAAAGTAAGAGGAACTAAAATTTTATCTTTAGCTGGAAGGGTTTGACTCACTCCCTGAAATTACAGCTTCCTCAAGAGGGCCCTTTGGTTATTTCCATTGAGAACCTTCATGATGAGATATGAACACTGCTTATCCTAGTAAAATATACAGGCATATTTTGGGATCTATTCATAGTTTCATAGATGTTCTAAGATTCTATTTTGAAAACTAGATCCAAATCTTATCCTGCACTGACATCTCAGGGAAAGTGGACATGTAGGGTGGAAGCTATGACTATCACCTTAAATCCCACTCCTATGCCTACCAAGATCCAAAACCCACACCTTCTTACATGATACCTCATTATGAATGAAAACATTAGTAGAAAAATCCCTTTTGGGATGAGGGAAAATATCAGACACATTCATAATTTTAAGATCAAATGAATAAATTTTACTTCTTTTGAGATAAGGGTGTTTTGAGTCAGTTCTTAGAATCTATGGAAAATAACTTGTTAAATTTACTATAACCTATGAGGCATGATCAATTAGTTCTTGATGAAATACCAAATTATTTCTCCTTTTATTGATCATTGGGGAACACCATCCAATACTTATTCATGTTTAAAGATACCCTATAAAAGATGGTTGATTCTAGAAAAATAAAGTTGGGAAAACCACTAGCAGAAGTGGAATGTGTTTCCGCTTCCACTCTATAGGAAGAATGTGAATGGAAAGAAGTTACTAGTAAGAGTGTAAAAATGTTCAGTGATTGGATGACTATAAATAAAATCAATTGAATTCATTATATTCTTAGGCAATAGTTTAATCAACCAACTATATCCCAACTTTCTTCTACCTCAAGACAACCAACATTGTTGGAATCACAATCATCTAAGGGTCAATATTCTAAGAAATAGAATAATTGAAGAAAAAAATCAAGTACACGGGGAAGAGCCTATATAGATTCTAAATCCATCCCTTAAGTCTTTCATATTTCATGCCTCGAGTCCCAAGAGTAATGGAATCATTCCCCCAAACGGTATCATAGTAATTTCCCCGAAAAAGAAAATCCTCATCAGAAGAAGAATTAATATTCAGTTCCATCAATACTATACATTTAATGGTCCCCTTTTATGATTATGAGTATAGTTTTGAATTTTAGTTCCTTAAGAATTATTTAAGAACTAGGGGTAGATCCCATATAAGTTGAGGAGGCAAGGGAAGATGTAGTCTTGGACAAACCCAATTTGCTATCCATTCCCCCACCAAAGCTATTTATATTATTGAAAATCATGGGAAATACCTTTAACAATCAAAAAAGAGTTGGAAAAGACACATATATTCAATTATATTACTCTATTCTTGATTATTTTGGTATATCTACTAGAAGGTGCACAACAATCTCGTCAGTCCAGATGTGTGATAAAGACAAGATGAGCTAGTCCAATAGCAGAAGAAATTACCTCAATATCTATTCAAACACCTGAATTTTTAAATCTTGTCACTTCACCCCCAAGGTGCTGACTAGGGTGTCTCCCCCATGGGGAAGCATAGACCTATGGTTCAAAAATATGATATCCTAAATTTGTTGACTGCATCTCCAACCAATCTATAAAGTTGGATGCACTTAATTTATCAAAGGATCTCTAGGGTGAACCTATAGAGGACCTACTGATTTGTCAATAGTTTGAATCTAAAGTCACCGCTATGAAAGTATATCATACATATACTAACCCACTAGAGTTTTATGTGGTTATATTTTTCTCAGAGTAGGATATGGATGATATTATATAGGGTCACATCAAAACCTTGTATGCATATGATAGATTGGATGACATTTACATCCAAAAAGATTTAATTGATAATAGCTTGTGAGTAAATATAATTATAATACAAACAATTCATTGGTTAGGATACAGTGAAGCTGACGTATACCAATATCCTTTGAAATTTCATGGGTATGATAAGTGTGAATAAAAACCCCTTGGATGGGTTAATCTTAGGATAAAATTTAGGTACCTAGTGTTTGATTATAAATTATTAGCTATCCAGAAGGATACATCCTTCAACATACTTCTAGGAAGGCCTTGGTTACAAAAACACATGAAATATTTTTCTTCATATCATCAATTCCTCAAATACTACATCAATGGGTAAATTGGAAAATTACATGGTGATAAATCTCTATTTGAATCTTGTGAGTCTAAATACATTGATGTGGGATTTTACCATAGGGAAGGCAAACAACCCATGAATGATGATATTTATTGTCTTACTTCCAAAATAGCCTAGAAATGACCCAAAATAATATATTTAAATATATCAGGGTTGAATATGTGATGCTTATCAACCAAATTGAAAATTAGTGTTCAGAATTGGGAATCCACTTGCCAACCCTTATGACATCAGTCATGTTAGATGAACCCTAAAACATTGAAAATATCTATGATACTCCCACCAGTGGTGAATATTCAGGTAAAAATCCCCTCAATTTATCCACATAACTTCAACATACCCCAACATCATCAGTTTTATTTGATGGAATTGTCATGTCACCACTAGAAAATGAAAATACCTATGCCTTGAGATCTCAGAATATTGATCTCCTCTCTATCTCTAATGATCCCTTTTCACCCATCCAACCCAACATGGGTATAGAGGAATAGGAATATGAAGAGGAATAGGAGGAGGTAGAGGAAGAGGAAGAGGAAGAGGAAGAGTAAGAGGAAGAGGAAGAGGAAGAGGAAAAGGTTGATGACCTCAAATATGCTTCAACATTTTAAGAATGTGTATCTACCATTGTCGATGAAATTTGATCAATAAATCTGGGCATGAAGGAAGATCCAAGGCCTACACTGATTAGTGAATATATAACCATCAAAGTAAAATAGGTATGTACCTCCTACTTAAATCATAATCAATACGTGTTCTCCTGTAATGATACAAAAAAAATCTAGGCCTCGATCCTGATGTGGTCACCCACTATCCAGTCCTGCCTAAATATCATCATGGTTACAAGTAGACAACCATAAGAACACATCTAACTCATGCTGCCAAGTATAAATCTTAAGTGGATAAGATCATCAAGGAAAAATTCATTCTGAAAGTTTATTACAAAGAATGGATTAATAATATTGACTTAGTCAAGAAAAATAATGGGCACATATGTGTTTATATCGATATTAGAGATTTGATCCTGTACTATGAAAAAGATGAATTCCTGGTTTTGATTATAGAACTTATGATTGATGTGATAGTTTTCTACCAATACCTCTCCTTTATGGATGAATATTTAGGATATAACTAAATTTGAATGTCCCTTGAAGATGAAAAACCCCCAACTTTGGGGAACCCTAAGGGGTATACTGCTATTGGGTGAATCCCTTTGGTATAAAGTGTGATGGTGAAACATACCAACATTCCATGTATCAAATATTTAAATATTTATTAGAAAATTATATAGAGTTCTTTTTTAATGATATATTAGTGAAATCCCAAGAACTTTTTAATCATCTTGATGACATGGAAATCATTTTCAATAAGCTACGACATCAAATCTTGAAAATAAACACCTTTAAGTTTAGTTTTGGTGTTACCTCAAAAAAGTATCTCATCTTTAGTAGAGAATTATGGAATCAAAGTTTATTATGCGAAGACTAATGCTATCCTTAATATGTCATATCCTCAAAACCTCAATGTGTTAAGAGGACTATTAGGAATCATTTACAACATTCAATGATTTATAGGAAATCTTTTGGGAAATTTTCTCCTCTTAAAAAATTTAATGAAAAATGGGTCACTTAGTAGTTTAATGTTGATTTAAAACAAGTATTTGATATTATAAATAAATATATTTTGAGTCCACCAGTGCTGATGCCTCCTGTTGAAGTAAATCCACTCTTCTTATATGTGACAACTTTAGAGCATTCACTAGGTGATTTCCTTATACAAAATAATGTCATCGAGAATGAGAATTGCCTCTATTACCTTAGTCAAACCATTCTCATTACTAAGACACATTATTTAGATATCAAGAAGAACTATTTGGAACTAATCATTGTAGTTCAAAAATTGAGACACTACCTACAACATCATGAGGTCCATTTTATTTCTATAAATTCCCCACTCATGTATATTCTTATCCATACCATGTTGAATTGATGGTTTTCATAGTGGGTAGTAATAGTGTAGTAATTTTACATTCGTTACATACCCTAGAAGGTGATAAAAGGGTAGTATTTAAAATATTTTCTTATAGAGAATCCCACTTTAGAAGAAATGCTAGTGAATACTAAACTGCCAAATGAAGAAATATTCTCTGTCCAAAACCCTCCCTTGGCATGGTAGATGTATTTTTATGGCATGTCCATAATCCCAATAGAATGTATTATGGAAGAAACTAGGCTCAACATAGTCAGTTTCTGAGTCATTCTTATCTTTCCCACAAAGTTAGTACTACTTTATTCCTTCATATTTTTTGGAAAGTTGGACCAACAATGAGTCAAAATACTAGAACCTCATTATAGTCCTATAATTGGTGTAAAAAATAGAAGTGGATCACATTAAGGTTAAATGTGATTTAGAGTTAATAATAAATTAAGTCATTGGTGATTATTCTATCAGAAAAGAAGATCTGATCCTCCTGCCTGAATATGTTCAAGTATTGATAGAAGAATTCCCCTCAGAGCCAATATTAACTCATATCCCATGTTCAAAAAATGATCAGGTAGATACACCGAAAAACGCATCTACAAATTTGGTAGATCCAAATAGAGATGAAATAGTAATGAACATTACACAGAACATAATGGAATCACCATTTGTTCATAGTTGCATGGAAGAGATTGAAGATGTCAATTCCACCCATGAACTAGATAATCCTACAAATGGATGGATGGAGCCCATCCTAGACTACATTTAAAGTGGGAATCTTTTATTATACACTTCCAAGAAAGATAAATATGATTTTGGGTAGTCAAATTCATTATCAATGATAGACTAGGTCATAAAAAGGCCCTTTATAAATAAGGATTTTTTTTGGAGTTCTCCTTAGATTCATTAATAGAGAGGATACTATTTCTATTAGGAAATAAGTCCATGCTGGAACTTGTGGTTCCCATCATCTAGGATCTAGTATTTCTCACCAAATTATGAGGATTGAGTATTTCTAGAATTCAATGATGTAGGATTGAAAACAATTCACCAAGAAGTGATATTCCTGTCAAGTTCATGCCAATTTCATCCATCAACCTCAGGAGTTGTTGCATTCTTCCAAATACTACTATTCATTTTCTTTACGGGGAATGGATGTCGTGTGACCATACCATATAGCTACTTCCAAGAAATTTAAGTACATCCTTATTTCTACCTACTTCTTATCCAAATGCAGTGAGTCAATACCCTTCAAAGAATTTGTGATAAAGAACATCATCAATTTTATGTATTCTAACATCATTACTAGATTTGGAGTCACACACAAAATATTGATGAATAATGGAACCAACTTCTATTATTAAGAATTGAAGAGGATATATTAGGAGTATAACATTGAATTCAACCATACATCCCACTATCATACAGTGGAAATGGGAAGGAAACCCTATATTCACTGGTATATAGGATAGAAGTAGTGTTTCCCATTGAAGTCCATTTTACTTCACTATGTGTTGCTATCTATGATCAATTATCTGTAGATGATCAATTTCAAAAGTGATTGGATGAACAAGAAAGTATTGATGATAAAAGACTGCATATCCTACATCATTTATATGTTCAACAAAATTGAATAGAACAAGCCTTCAATACTAAAGTTCACCTTTATTAATTACTATAAGGAGAACTTTTTTTGGTTCTTAGTGCTCTAATGATACCTGAGAAGAAACCACCAAATCTTGAAATGAAATGGGAGGGTAATTTTTTCATCTATAATGTATACTCCAATGGTGTATATTCATTGATTATTATGGATGGTGTGTATAATACACCCTACCAATTCAAGGTTACTCAAGAAATATTTCATGAGATCAATGAAAAGGAAATTATACTTAACACATGACATTAAACAACATGGGAGGGTCCCCATCACACAAAATTAAAAGGAATAACCTATACCATCCTAGTCACAAGACATTAAACTGTACAATGATTTTTTTAGCACATTATGCTAAAATGCAGTCTTACCCTATGAACTAAGCATATGATGTCATGGGAGAAAAGTCTAGGAAGCCTCATGTGATGAGAATAATATGCCTCACATGAGATGATTTCCCATACACATGGACTAATTCAATGTATAAGTCCCACACCTCTCTTATTTTTTCTCTATTTGTGGAACAAGTGTCCTTACCACATGATGTTAAAACTATGGGAAAATTCCCTTTAAATGTGAATTTTGCTGAGAAATATGTTTGTCTTGATTGTTTCTTCAATTAGATATGTTGTGATGTTTCTAGAACTCATCCTACTCCTATCCACAAAAAATACCCATTTCCCTATATACGAGTAAGACTAATGTAGATAATATTTCCCTTGAACTACATACAACTTGATTCTTACTACCATAGGATACATAGTGACTCCTAGATCTTCTTTTTTAGGCCCAAATACAAGTTATGAACCTGATTATGATTGTATTTTCTAGTTTTTTACCCCATTTCATTCATTCACATCAGATTCATCCTCACTATCTGATGAATCCACTCTACACCCATCGATGGTCCTAGATCCAATAACTTAAAATGAATACCGAAAATCCACATTGTAAGAAATTAAACTACATGGTTGATTACCCTTTCATATTTTTTTAGATTAAAAATTTTTGTGGACTTCACCTAATAAGGTAATCATTCTTGATGTTGGTCTTATATTATAACATTACTTTAGAACTTTTTGTGTCTTAATTCTCACTTTGAGATATGTAGTGATGCCTAGATACCTCATCCTAGGAACATATAAAAAATAAAAAAAGATTACCTGATCCCCTAAATATGATCCATATCTTCATGGGAGAGTCCAACATAGGTTTTACATTCATTGATAAACCCATATATAAAAATATATATATTCCCCCTCCTCAGATATGAGCCAGAAAAATGCTGGTAAACTTTTACTTAGAACTATGTGTGGCTTGATTCTTATTTTTATGAGATATATAGAAATGATCACATTCTAAATCCTATTATAGCCACAATATAGTAAAATTCCTTCTCCCCACACAAGAACTTAATTAGTGTGGGGAATCTTCTCTAGAACTACATGTGGCTTGATTCGTGTTTCCACAGGATACATAGTGATGCTCAGATCTCAAATCCTGGGCCTAAATGAATTATGATAAAAATATTCTCAATTATCTTGTGTATGACCTCAATCCATGCTGAAGAAACTATCATGGGTTTCATTATTTGAAAACTCATGGTTAAGAAAAATTCTCCCTTTCTTACACACGAGTTAGATTTTTTCAAGTAAAAATCCATCCATTCTAGGTCAATTGTAGTCTAAATGATATTTTCATACTTAGGTACCTTCCTTTCTCAAATTTAACTATATTTCTTGGGAAATTATGATCCCCATAAGCTTTATATAGCTATCAGTGATAAGTGAATCCAAATATGAAGGAAAATTTTGTTTTTACTATGCATAATATTTTCAAAAGTGTCTTTTTATAATACATCCCAATGTGGCCTATCAACTAGAGGAATCTTCATCCTTAGGAGAAGATCGTTTTATCTAAGTACTCCCTAACAACATCGTAATATAAACAAATTTTAAAACATTGTCTATGGTCATTCCTTACATACTTTTCTCATCTCATTTTCTCTAATCCAAAAATCCCAAGATCATGGTTTAAAACTTTCCTCCTTCACACACCCATAGCTTTACAAAACATTCTTGACCAGATTACCATGAAATGTAAAATAAATTAGTACCCAATAGAAGAAAACCTTGATTAATATTTTGATGCAATTTTTATAAATCTATGAATTCTATTGTTTCTCACATCAAGAATGAATCATGTGAGTTTATAGATTTTGGGTGATTATTCTAGATTTCATGGATATGTCATTCCACAACTAGAATCGACTACCAATTCTTGTCACACAACTTTAAAGGGTAAGGATGGTATTGAATTTAAGACCTTAAAAGGTACAACATGGGTCAAAGTTATGTGACATTATATAATATACACATATACATAATATGCACCAGTGTGGCTTGTAAACTAGAGGCACGTTCATCCATAGGAGAGGATCCTTTTTATCTTTGTATTCCTTAAGAACATCATAGTGAAATCCAGTTTTCAAACATGGACCACATTAAATCCTTACTTACATTTCCCATACAATTTCTTCATATCCTGAAACCCTAATATCACGACTTAAAACATCCCTTCTCATATCAATAAGGTGTTGGATCATTCCTGTCATACAAACCCTGCTTGGGTCATTTTTTCTTGCAACTCATGGTCAAATATGTTCAAACTCAAACATCAATTATAATTTTTCATCTTGTAATAATATAAACTAACAATGCAATGAGGAGTGGTACTATCTATGATAAAAACCTACAAAAAAGGAACACTGGAAAAAATTTGAGTCACATGTCACTATACATGCACCCCATATGACCTAGGAAAAAATAGAGCATTATTTTGTTTCTATAATTGAAATTCAATCACACCAACATAAGGGAATTCATTCAAATAAGTAAATTTTAGTATTAGGTTGTATAATTTCAAGAAAAATGTAAGAGTGAAGAAAAAAATGATCAATAAAAAAAATTAATTTCATTTATGGATAAAAAATCATAGGATAATACACAAAATGGAGTATCTCTTCATTATAATCATAAATTAAAGTATTATATCAACATAAATTTTGAACTGCTAAAGGTCCAGTCGAGCCTCATTGAAAATTTGTCAAAACTTGTCTAGCTTAGTAGCCTCATCTTTCTCAGAAAGGTAGACCTCTATCAACACTGTATTAATGACAATCTTTACCTAAGTATGGACTTCTTCTAGTGATTGATGATGTTGTATAAGCTCCCCTTTAGTGGTATCAAAATCTTATTGGAGATGTAATATTTTAAGAGATTTATCATAAACTCAGTTATTATACTACTACCACTCCTTGGCAGATTGATCTCTCCCTGGGATAATGTAGCTCAAAGATCATCAGTTTTTATAAGAATTATTTCTTTGATAAGGAGTTTTTGTGACTAATTATCTTGCTCCCATCGACAAATGATTTCCTTCATAGTTTAGTAGACCATATGGTAGTCAAATTATCTAGACCCCAACATGTTTAACATGCTATGTCACGGATGGAATAGTGAAGTAATATCCTCCATAGGTTTCTTTGAGACTATATACCACATATATTACCAAATTAATTGATGATATACCCAAAAATAATTCTGAGACTCATGGAATTAATTCTCTTATATAAGTGGCTTGTTTTTTCCTTTATGGAGTAACATCTCCTCACCTTGCACTATTGGTTGAGTTTAGGAAAAGTCTTTGACTTCATATACAGCTATTGAAACTGATGAAACTAAAAGATAAATTGAGTTTTTCATAATAACTCAAAAGAAAGTAAAGAGAATGGAAAAAGGATAATCGAATCGGCTAACAATTCCCACTCACTAACACATCATCCACTCGGATTGAGTCTCCTCTAGAATAAATGATCTCATAATTTTGAATAGGGATCCCCTAGGGGGATCACTATCTTGAATTTTCTCAGATCCTGAGATAGGAGGAAAATGGGTATCTCCCACTTTGGGACCTTGAGCTAGTGTTCCCTCTATAATAGGATTAGGATGTACCTCAACTCCTTGGTCATGAATCACCATGGGAATATTTTCTATAAATTTTTTTGCAAGAGTAAAGGTTCTTGATTAATATATAAGGCGTAGGAATATCGACCATGTGTAAATAAAGAAGAAACTCATACCCATTCAACTCTCTATTAAATTACCTGAACTCCTTTAAGGAGCCTAAAATATCAATATTTTGAAAAAAATCATCCATTTCCATTATTTTATTATATGATTATTTAAGTATTACAACATCCTCACCAGTAAGGATATACAAGGTGCTTGTATTAGGATCCAAATTGGCTCCACTGTCAACTTCATCTATCATCTGTTCATTAGGTTTATCCTTATATGGCCTCACTAAATCAGGAGTAGCATCGACACCTTCATCATACAATCCAAGACCTCTATCCTCCCTTTCTAGGATAGTGGTAGAGCCAATGGTGGTTATAGAATATTACTATAGTGTACACAGTGGATATGAAATATCATAGAGGGGGGATTCACCAATTATTACATGATATCCCATTATGTCTAACTGAATTTGCTAGTTTTTTACCTCTAAAATAACTAGAGAATGTGGGGTTATTCCCTAGGAATCTCTCCCACTGAAGGTATAAAATCATCATAAATAGTCTGCACTTCACCTAGAGGGTCATCTGTAAGCCCCTTGAGAGAAGATAGGGGATAAGATTCTGTAATCCACATGCATGATCAAATGTATATTCTAGAAAAATTGATAACAAATTACATTTAAAAAAACTCACCACAATTAGTAATGTGCTTGGATAATGTATTTACTCTCCACCCTTCCTTCACTTTAGACTAGGAAAGACTATAACTTTCCTTCTCAAATACCAGTACCAAGGAGTAAATAAAGAATGTTTTCTCCCATCTCCTCCTCCATGAGTCTCTAGACCAGGGATAATTCCCCCAACTTAGGGGAAAATTCCTCAACCTCAATTGGGGTTCCTGTCAGACCATATCTTGGTGACTCTAGCTCTGGTTCTTCTTCTTTTTAACAATTAAAGTTATGTATCTCCTTAGCAATATCAAATGTTTAAAGAAAAGAGGAATAGAAATGGAAAATAAATGAAGAATACATAGTCATCATTGAATAACACATCCCATTCATCAGAGGTTTGATCAATCACCCCCTCAACAACACCCCAAACCATAATATAAGTTACCCAATTTGTGGTGGGAATCCAGTCATCAGTGGAATATATGAGCATCTTCAACTCCAAAATTAATTCCCCGCCTTAGAAGGTATGGTATTGAAATGGAAATAATTGGTCACTTAAATATCTAAAAGTTACAGAATATTCATTCTATATTGAAGAAATATCCACAAATATTTAATGTTGGTAGAATTATCTTACCAAAATTTCAATGAATCAGTCCACACATAATATGTTACTGCCATGGCTAGTTGTGATGAGGACCCAACATCCCTTGAATTCGCTGAATTCTTAGGCTTCTCTATCCTAACATAAGTTTGGTAGCCGGAGATTGAATTTCCTCCTGTCAATGACATATTGATCACCTTGGATCAACATGTGTAGTATTTTAAGTTATATCATCCTACATGGACCATGTATGAGATCATTTAGAAGATTTTGGATCTTCATCATCATTATACTTGGGATGATCCTTTTTACTATGATTACCCCATCTAGCAGTTTTCACAACTTCGAATTGGGGGATGCTCTTCATCAAAACTCTTTGAGGGTACAAAGAAATCCAGGAATTAGTATACCCTAAATTATACCCAATGGATTAACTTAGTGGAGGAACCTTTATTACTTCCTCAGATACTTCCAAATCCATGGGGACCTAGAATTATCGGGCCACCACTGAGTTCTTCTCCAATCAGACGTGTGTGGGAGGTGATATTTTTGGTTGTTGAAAAAACATGAATTAGAATCAAAATCTATATTGAGCATATAAATAACAAATAAGCTAACCATAAATCTATGTTGTTAGCATGACATCTCCAAAAGTTATTGTATATAACCTAAAATCATTATCACTAATGCTGTTATTGGTGAATGTTCTTCTGGGTGGATCACCATATGGGAAGAAGATAAATTATCACAATTGGTTCATATTCATCAAATATTCACTGAATTTAATGGAAAAGGTTGGATACCAGAAACAGCTTGTACATATGCTCATAATTGGAATACAGGAATCCCAACCTCACTTAGCATTATGTAAGAGCTAAAATGTGCCACAATCCATACCCACAACACTTGGAATGTCTATGGAATACAAAAGGGGACCTTCCCTATATACACATGTAATGAGAACCAGTAGATATTTACAAAAATAGGGGATCCCATCCCCACATACCCCCATTTATACCACTTGGATACCATGAAGAAAATTCCCTACTTCACACCACTACCGAATTCATGGATTTACAACATGTACATACTCAACCATGTCACTAAAAAGTAGATGATATGGGTTTTGGTGGGGATGTTAGACTTAATGAAATACCCCAAATGATTATATTTTCCTTGATCCAACATAGGAATCAATTTACTGAGAATTCCCCACTATTGGAATAAAGGATATCTTATTGGTTTTTGAAAACTAGGACCATGTACTCTTGGTTCTAAGAAAACTTTCATCCATGCCTCAGGATGAACGTCACCCCTTAGGTGATGGTATTCCTTCCAAACATTCCAATTTATTTTTAGTAACTCATGAGCCAAAGTGGAATTTGTTCAACATCACACTATATTTATTTTGGTGGGATGTACACAATATACATATATTTAATATTTGAAACTCCTAAGTTATTGTAAACATCCCATATAATAATGATGACTTCTATATGTGTCTAGTGGATAGTGTTTATCTGTGGGATCCATCGGCTGAGTAGCTCAGAGATAATATCTAGATGCTTGTATACATATGTTCGGTGCACCCACACAAACTCATAAATCCCAACCTCCTTCAACTCAACTTTAAATTAGGCATAGTTTTTCACAACCAATAAGACCACATCCATTTAGGCTTAACCCCTCCTCTGACATGGATATTCTATTCTTCCTTCCAACCATTTGATTGGTCCAACCATGAATCATATAAGACTGATGAGAAATAGTATAGTTTTTAATCAGAAATATGAGGATTAAAATATGAATCACATGTACTGTGGTGCATGACACAAATAAAGGGTGAAATTTTAAAGATGTTGTTGTGGTAACTCTCAAATGATATTCATTTTTGGGTTAATTAGGTGAAACAGAGTGGCTGACCAAGGTTATCTCTAAATGGAGGAAGTAATTTAAAATAACATATTAAAGGTATTTTGAAAATAAAATAAAATAAAATAAACAACTTAGAAGGATGTGGGGGGGGGGGTGTTCAATGTTTATAAAATAATATGTAGAATTATTATGGAAGACGATTGTATTTTTTTGTTTTTGAAATGAAATTTGATTAATAAAACACAACGAGAAGATATATTTTTTAAAATATTTTAAAAGGCATAATTAATCTAAATCTACCTATTCACTTATTATTGATAATTATCATTTAAATTAAAATCTTCCTAATTTTTATCCCCTAATTTTTTAATCTTTGTACCATAAAATAATTAACATTACCACAAATATTAAAAGAGTTAAACCATAGGCTAGCTTCAGAACATGAAATCGCAACACCCTGCTTTGATTGTCATTATAAGACTAGATTATGGTTAGTGGTAAATTAGGGAATAAATCCATTCTTTAAATAATGATGAATTTATTTTAGGGATTATATTTTAAATCTACAAATTTATCCCATATGGTTTGGTTTTACTGATTAAGTTTGCACTCCCACAATTTACACAAATCTTGACCCATGTGTTCTTGTGTCAATCATTCAATTGATTGATTGATTTCTTATAATTTTAAAAACCAATTCATGGATCATATTTTTTTGAATTAAAATATCTTAATTATTCAAAATAAATAAATTAATAAGGTAAGAGGTTGATCTATTAATAAAAAAACTACTCTTCTATGGGTGACGTAGTCATCGTAGAAACTAATTTTATTTGAAAAAATTTAGAAAGGGTATAAACCAATATAGTTTCTACTATTTTATTTCCATCCAAAATACAAATATTAAGAGAATAATAAAATTGAAAATAATAGAATAAATGGAATATAAACTAAGAGTTTATTTGAAGTACAACAACATTACAACAAAGAATAGGAAAAGAAGATCATTTTGGAGGAGATCTAAGCTCGGTAGCTTATCTCATCAAATTGTTAATTTTAATGGTATGGAAACACTTCTACTATACTAAAAATCTTCTAATTAACGTCCCAAACCCTCAAAATGATTAAAACACCAATTTATTGAATGAAGGGGAGGCTAGGTTTTAAGAGGTTTCAAGTGTGAATGGGAAAATTCGTCCAAATAAATTAATCCAACTTGAACCTCCTTTTTTAACATCAAAAAGCGTGAACCAACTATCCGTATAGAATTATGATTTGTGATAAAATGGTCTCTAGAGCTCCTCTCCAAATTTGGGCCTTATACAAGCATGTATGAAAACATTATGGCCCAAATATAGAACTGATGTCCAGTATAGATAGTCCATCCCAACTTTGACTTCATGGCCCATTAAGTCTAATAAAATGAATGATTTAGCTCATATGTTATAAATGAAAGTTGTATCCCATTAATTTAGTAATAAAATTACAAAATTTAAGTTTAAATAATTTAAATAAAATTATTTATGTTCAAAATAGTTTAGTGAATTTGTAAAGGGTAAAACTGGCATTTTAATCAAATTTTCAAATGATTGATCTAATCCCAAATATTTTACAATTAAAAAATTTTAACACAATGTTAAGAAATGTCTTCATTTATTATAAATAAAATATTCAACAAAAATTAGTTTTATCTACTCCCACACACTTACCTGTTTTCACTCCTGGGAAAAACCTCATATAATGTATTTGAAAAAAATTGTGACAAAATATGCATATTCACATTTCTGAATCCACAGTGGAAATATAGGAAAAATAATAATCCCATCAAGAGTCAATATCAATAAATATTAAATTAATTATCTCATAAATTGTGTTAAAACAAATTCCAGTGAGATTCATATCACTAATCATAGTGAAACAAGTCACAAGTTTACCATGCCACTAATTCGCCACGTGTGTGTGTGCCAACCATTCCAAGTTCATATCTCTACTGTCTATTTAGTATATTCAGATCAAGTAAACCAATTATTCTTACCTAGTTTAATTCATCAAACCTATTCTATATTCTTTTATAATCGAATTTCAAGATCCACTCACTTAAGCATTCCCAAAAGTCAAACCTTAAGCTCTTGACCTGGATATCCCCATATGTTGTACATTTCATCACTTCCCTAATTTTTTTTTATTTTTTTTAAGTTTCACTTGGAAAAAATCTTAAACTCAACTCTCAACCCATGTTTGATCTCCTCATGACACTAATTGTAATAATAATAACAAGATTAAAGGTCGAGGAAGATTGGTTTTTGACTTGCCCAAGACATAACCCATATTTTTTTTGAGGGCATACAATAGATGGATAATAGGTACGCATGCATAGGTCAATTAGGTATAGTAATGAAACTGATCGAAAGAGAAACAAACGTATGGATCAACCAATGATTATTTTCACCTGACTTGACTATACCTTCAATTAAGTAGGAAAAATTTCACAAGACATGGTTGAGTGAAAATTTGTGTAGAGAAATTAATGAAACAATTTACCATGAAAAAATATAAAAAATAATGATGTCAAAATCTAAAAGGTTTTATAATGGAACAACCAATCATATCATTGATGAATTTAATTTTTATAAAAATAAACCCTTTATGATGAAATCTTACTTATGCTTATCATCTACCAATTAATTTTGAAAATAAAAAAAATGAATTTTTCATATGTTCCACATGAGAATGTTACACGATATATTTGTTTTTTTATTGATTGATTTTTTTTTGTTTTTTTTGAAAATTTTAACCAAAAACTTAATAGAAAATACACACACAACACACAAATGAAAATCTTAAATATCTACCCAAAAATGTTGTCCCCTCCCCTATAGAGACCCGAAGCTCAATGTACATGGAAATTACATTAATTTTTTGGAATACATAATACATAACAAAAACAGACACCAAAGGACCGTAATAGTTTAGTGTCTTTGGAAACTCGGAACATAATCTTCTAATCATGGTGAAAGATCTTCAACATCTCCCATAAAGATCTTACCTTTTTTTTACCTAAAACCTTTCTTTATATCCTGGGGAAAATAAAACATATAAAGGGTGATATCAAATGCTCAGTAAGGGTAAGAATGTAGAAAATAAAACCAACCATATACATTTGAACTTAAAAACATGAACATAATGTTTAAACATCGAAATCTTGAGCAATGACATAAAACATGGCAGTGCGTAAGGCATAGATCATAATAGAACATCAATCATGATAAAATAGCTTAGAACTAAAACTTGAAATTGTGGAAAAACATTAAGCACATGATATTATTTCCATAGTAGCCAAGGCATTGCTACCAAGACCATCTTAGTGGACAAAGTCCCTTTCTGAATTGAGTTCACTCCTCGTTCCAGTCCTGTAACACTAAACCAGATTAACTTACCATTCCAGCCATGTCTATCTCATGAGATATAAATATTTACCCAATTCATTGGAAGGAGATATAGGTCTGACCCATATCATAATGAAATTATTCTTACTTGTTCCATAAAATAAAATTAAAACATTCATCATAACCCAAAGAATAAAATGGGTTTCATAAACATCATCCCATCATCACATAGTCAATATAAAACAAATGGATATTTCATCATAAGAAAAGTGAAACCATGTAAATCATAGAGACATTATAATTTAAATATACACATATGAAATAATGTTATCTTATATGGAAAATGGTTTTGATAAAACACTTGAAATGAATTCTTGAGGAAAATATCCTTTCTTCTTCAAAATCATTTTCTTTTCACAAAATTCCATTCAATTTTAAAACACAAGTATTTTGTTAAAGATAGTAATAAAATATTATAGATTAAGATTCATGAAAATTAAGAGTTATTAAACCGTAAAAATCCTTTCACGCTGTATAAGTTAAAAATAAAATTCTTCTCGTACTTTTGTTAGAAAAGTCAAAAAGTACCTCGTATGGTAAACAAAAGAAAGATTCCTTCAATACGATGTGGTAAAAGTAAAAAAAGGGTAAAAATGTCTTTAAACATAAATGGAAGAAAAGTAAACATTTTATGAAAACATTTTGAGAATATATGGACATGGATAATAAACACAACCTCAGTAAATACTTTCGAATAAACAATCTCGGATAAGAATGAGATTGGAATAATTATCCCTTACCTTAGGTCCGATATGCTTCATACGTATCAGAACCTCCTGTATAATTATTTAAAAAATTTCATTGACTTATTAAAGAATCATATTCATTGTTATGATATCATATATGGTTCAATTATTACTTTATATTACCTATTCTTTTGTAAATTCCATGTTAAAGCAGCGTTTTGGGTAAAATTGTTTTATTTATCGTATATGTTTGAACTTGTTGTTCTTGATATTATTATTACTTATATCATGGTTTAATTACTTACAGAATGTAAATCATTATTTATATATCATATATATTCAATATATATATATATAATAGATAGATAAATGAAATGAAATACACCGTTCATGGAGACGGTAGGCCGTACGTATGCATGAACGCTGTTTTCCTTTCCTTATTGACTTCAATGGAAGTAAGTAGATTAAATATATATATATATATACATAAATCTATTAGATTTATAATTTAATATATTTCATTATTATTCATTATATATACTTTATAATCATTCTTGAGTGGTTAACATGGAGAATGAATCTCATCGCGTCGTGGAGACGGTAATCCGTACGTATGCACGAGCGATGATATCATTCCCATAATTGTTGAATTGAATTGGAGTGGATAATATAATATTTTAGAATCAGTATGATGTTATAATAACTATATATAGTTATTCTTTACACCATTATACCCATCCAAGTAAGGTGGTGGTGGAAAAACAGATTACACCACGACGTGGAGATGATATTCCGTACGTACGCACGCGTGGTGATTTCATTTTCCGTAGGATGAATAGAAGGTGAAATAGGGTTGTTTAATATTTGTAATAACATATAGGTATATATGTAATACTTATGTTATTACTTTACAATGAAACAACTAAAGAAGAGGAAGTAGAAGAAGAAAGAAACTTGAAAGAATCGGTAGAAGAGATTACCTCTTCTTCGACGCACCTCCTTTAAACTTCTTCTTAGGGAACTAGGGTTGGTATTTTGAGAAGACCAGAACCTATATGATATAAATATGGAGGTTTAGAAGAGTAATTTCCAGGGTTTGGTCGAGCTTAAAGGCTCAAAAGGGTGTGAAGAGAAGAGGGAAGGGGTGCCCTTTTTATAAGGGAGGAGAGGGGCACCTTTGGAAAATCTTAAAATATTATTTTATAATAAAGTCATATTCGGTTTATAATAGCTCCAAATTGATTTATTTAGAATCTAAAGTGGGTATGGGTATAAATACTCTAAAAAAATAGGTTTTATACAAGTTTAGGTTACTATTTTAACCTTATCATTTAGATTTAACTCTAAGTTAAATAATTTAACTTTTACCATGTCTTCTTGTTTTCGTACACTATATGGTTAATAAAATTACTATAACAATCCAAACGAACCCCAAATGGTTCATTATTAATATATATAATCTTATCTAAGTCATTTGGACTAACCTTAGATTTTTATAAATATAATAACAATTAATAATATAATATTTTTTTTAAAAACTATTTTATGTCAATTTTGAAACTATTTGGTAATTGATTTTTGTGAAAATTAAAAAAACATGATTAGTTTGAAAAAAGTTAATTGAATCAATTATAACATGTCATATTAACCTATAAAATTAGTGGAATTCATAAAAAGTATAAAATTACATTTATTTGTGTATTTATAACATCAATTATGTTAATATTTCATTAATAAGGTAATTACTGCATCATCATTGTGTCATAAATAAATTATATTATTTAAAGTCTAAAAATTATAAATAGAATACCATTATGTATTAAATCTTTTTATATTTATAATGAATATTTATAGTTGAATTTATCTTATGTATAACCCTATATTAAAAATGTTTTAGTTATTAAACTTTGATTTTAACTATTTTAACTCTTTTTTAAATAAAATAATAATAAGTGTCCTAATCTAATCCAAGTGGACCTAAAGGGTAATATTTTATTCCTAAGGTTGTTTTTGGTCAAATTAAACTTATCCAATAGAATTAGGACATGTGTTAGGGTAATAATAATATCATTTTTACCCTTAATTACCCTATTTACTTTTAACCGTGGTAAATAAAAGTAAAAAGTTACTATTCACCAAAAATTATTTTTATCTCATTGAACCACATTTTACTCATTGATATTAACCGTGTCTCTCTAATTTTTGAAATTCCACTCACAGAAGTGGTAAAATTAAGTTTTATGTAAAATTTTAAATTCTTCTAGGAGGTGGGTAAAAGACGGTAAAAAGTTCAATAAAATTTTTATGTATCTATATTATTATAAAATTACTCCAATGAATTACATTGAAATTATATAGGTATTATGTATCTATTTTGACCTAAAATAAATTTAAATAAAAAAATGATTATTTAAATAAAAAGTCGGTTTTGACCAATAACTCAGTGTTTTCACTATTCATCAAAAATTGAAAGTTTTTAGAAAAATCCCAAAAATTCACCCTAGGATAATTTAGATATTCCAAATCCAAAAATGAAGTCCATTTTAAAAGATAAAATATATAAAATTTCAAAAAGTGGGTATTACTATTCATAACAGCTAATTCCTAATAATATTATAATAATATATCGTTTAGTGAAACTCGATATTACGTACTACCCACACTATCGATGAAGGTCTTGATTGCATGTAATGCAAGCCAAGTCAAGGATGCGTGTAGTGAAAGATCCATTTGGTGTTGAGTATAACATAATCAAAACTCATTTCATTTATACATTAAACAAAATCTATACTTAATGTTGCGTAGAATAATTTCCATAAAATGAACTTGAATTTGTGTGTAACACGAGCTAAGAATAGTGTTGCGTATACTGCAAGCTAATACGATGTTGTGTATAGTACAAGGTAATCTTGGTGTAGGATACAACAGAAGATATGAAAGAAATTAAAAAGAATTTATCTCATAAAATCTCAGGGTGTTACATTCTACCCCCCTTAAAAAGAATTTCGCCCTCGAAATTCATCAGGGTTATAAATGGTTTTACTACTTGAAAGTTTCTTTCATAAAAACTCACATCGTAAAAAGTAATACTAAAAATTCATTTTAAAAAGGGAAGTTAGAATCATAACAGTCACCCAAATTAACTCAGTACTGAGTTTCCACATAGGACAACATAGGTAAAAATACGGATATGGAAGAGAAGTCTAACCATCAAGTTCTGATGGAGAGTGGTAGAGAACATGGCTATGAAAAATCCATCAATCAAAAAGCCATAAATTTGTGATGATTTAAGGTACCATCTAATTCATCGGGTATGGGGGTACAAGGACAACATTTTTTAGTTCTCAAAATCATTTCCCTAATGTTGAAGAATTGTTGAATTAAAAGAAATACTTACTTGATTTTGGTACAATCTCACTGTTGTTCATGCCTTGAAAAATTTACAATTCATCTCTTAAAGAAATAAAGTTGAATTTGTCATTCGTGAAGTGTTAGCAGATCATGTGATAAAATTATGGGTCATTCTATCTGTCTCAAACATAAGGTTAGAAAAAGTTATATACATGAGTCCATCTATGGTGAGATTAATTGTATATGGTTCCAAAAATGGACTTATACTTCATCTATCATACCGATTAATAAAATAAAACTAGTT
The DNA here is from genome assembly GCA_963277665.1 of Viscum album. Classification (NCBI taxonomy): domain Eukaryota; kingdom Viridiplantae; phylum Streptophyta; class Magnoliopsida; order Santalales; family Viscaceae; genus Viscum; species Viscum album. The sequence goes on along the minus strand of OY728155.1, from coordinate 1,630,681,042 downwards.
TATACTAACCATGGACTTCCTGTAGGATAGTGGTAGGTGATGAAGGCCAGTCGCACTTCAGTTGTGGGTTCGATTCCCACAACCTTGTCCGACGCGATGGGTTTTCACCCGTTCTGTAGGCTGTCCTTTTTCTAAAACTACATTATTATAACATCCCATCAATAATATCGAAAAAAAGTTTTATCCTTAAACAATAATAACTTATGTGCAACATAATCCATTCCAATCTTTATGTATTTCTAAAATACTTATGTCCAATCTCATTGTATAAAGAAAATGATTACTAGAGAGGTCATATACCAAGCATGTGAATACCATTATTTATCTCCCATATATCATAAGATATATCTTGTTGGTCATATTACAAACATGTGAATACCTTAATCATGTATTCTTTTGAAACATGATTACCATAGAACCTTAGCAAAAACATGAATGCTATCAAAAGTTAACTCATTCCACATACCAAAATCCAAAAATTTCTATATATTCAAACCATGATATCACTTTGTCCTTATATCAGTCATGAGCTCATGAATACTATCAAAATTTCATTTTCGATTTATCCCTTGATTATGCGCATATCAACTTCTTTCCAAAAATATCTGAATAACCTTTAATGGTTACCAGTACCATTCAACATATACATTCAAATACTTTTGGAAAAACAATAGTGTAACAATCCTTAGATGTTTCTTTATTCCATAGTACAATTAAATTACATATACAACATAACTCTTGATAAACATACAATCATTCCACTACCTTCTTAAACCATTGACCAAGCTTCAACAATTATTTCATCTCATATATCATTTGTAGTCTCCTCATCATCATCCACATAAATTCTACCCATATAACCATACTGTTTCTCTTCATGAGATTTTCCATTAGGGGATTCGTTTGCATAATGCCCATACATCCCACATTTAAAACATCTAATCATTGTTGATGTTGTAGCAATACCATTATCCTCTTCCATGGTGTTAACTGAACCTTTTCCTTTGCACTTACTGGATTTGTGTCCTTCTTTTCCCCACCCAAATAATCTTCCAGTTCCTTTGAAACATTCTCCTTGATGCCTCTTCCCACATGATTTACATGAGATAAATTGAACTTTGTTTCCTCTATGATCATCATGAAACTCCATCTTTCTCTTATTATCCGAGTTGGAAAACTTACCAAAGTTGAGATTATTGATCATATTATGAGACTGCTGATTAGGCATAATAATGATGTTTGGACTTTCAAATCCCGTTTCATTTGGTTTCTCATGAAGAATATCATTCCATTCTCCATCATATCCTCCATTATCGTGAATCTTCCTCTTTTCATCCATTTTCTAAAACCCAAAAAGAATAGTGCGAGAGGAAAAAATCATGCTATGGAAAACAACATAATAAAGGGGGAGTACCTTCAATATATAACATCTTAGTTTTAATTCTAATATTGTTACCATAATTCTAGGACTATAACCTATACTTATACTTAACCTTAGGGACATCCCTAGACATACCTTAAAAATATCTCTAGGGATCTCACTAAAGTTTTCACATATTAGTTTCCAAAGGTTAACTAAACCTTTCCTTTGATACCAACAATAGAGACCTGAAGATTGACGTACATAGAGATTACATTACTTTTGTGGAATACATAATACATAACAAAAACAGACACCAAAGGACCGTAATAGTTTACTTTCTTTGGAAACTCGGAACATAATCTTCTAATCATGGTGAAAGATCTTCAACATCCCCCATAAAGATCTTTCCTTTTTTTACCTAAAACCTTTTTTTATATCCTGGGGAAAATAAAACATATAAAGGGTGAGCTCAAATGCTTAGTAAGGGTAAGTATGTAGAAAATAAAACCAACCATATACATTTGAACTTAAAAACATGAACATAATTTTTAAACATAGAAATCTTGAGCAATGACATAAAACATGGAAGTACGTAAGGCATAGATCATAATAGAACATCAATCATGATAAAATAGCTTGGAAATAAAACTTTAAATTGTGGGAAAACATTAAGCACATGATATTATTTCCATAGTAGCCAAGGCATTGCTACCAAGACCATTTTAGTGGACAAAGTCCCTTTCTAAATCGAGTTCACTCCTTGTTCCATTCCTGTAACACTGAACCATATTAACTTACCATTCCAGCCATGTCTATCTCATTAGATATAAATATTTAGCCAATGCATTGGAAGAAGATATAGGTCCCACCCATCTCATAATGAAATCATTCTTACTTGTGCCACAAAATAAACTTAAAACATTCATCATAACCCAAATAATAAAATGGGTTTCATAAACATCATCCCATCATCACATAACCCATATAAAACAAATGGATATTTAATCATAATAAAAGTGAAACCATGTAAATCATAGAGACATTATAATTGAAACATACACATATGAAATAATTTCATCTTAGATGGAAAATGGTTTTGATAAAACACTTGAAATGAATTCTTGAGGAAAATATCCTTTCTTCTTCAAAATCATTTTCTTTTCAAAAAATTCCATGCAATTTTAAAACAAAAGTATTTTGTTGAAAATATTCTAAAATATTGTAGATTAAGCTTCATGAAAATTAGGCGTTAAGAAACTGTAAAAATTCGTTCATGCAGTATAAGTTAAAAATAACATTCTTCTCATACTTTTGTCGGAAAAGTCAAAAAGTACCTCATATGGTAAACAAAAGAAAGATTCCTTCCATACGATGTGGTAAAATTAAAAAAAGGTTAAAAATGTCTTTAAACATAAATGGAAGAAACGTAAACATTCTATGAAAACATTTTGACAACATATGGACATGTATAATAAACATAACCCCAATAAATACTTACGAATAAACAATCTCGGATAAGAATGATATTGAAATAATTATCCCTTAATTTAGGTAAGATATGATTTGTATGTATCCGAACCTCCTATATAATGATTTAAATAATTTCATTGACTTATTAAAGAATCATATTCATTGTTATGATATCATATATGGTTCACTTATGACTTTATATTACCTATTCTTTTGTAAATTCCATGTTAAAGCAGCGTTTTGGGTAAAATTGTTTTATTTATCGTACGTGTTTGAACTTGTTGTTCTTGATATTATTATTAATTATATAATGGTTTAAATAATTCCAGAATGTAAATCATGATTTATATATCTTATATATTCAGTATATATATATAATAGATAGATAAATGAAATGAAATACACCGTTAATGGAGACGGTAGGCCGTACGTACGCATGAACGCTGTTTTCATTTCCTTATTGACTTGAATGTATGTAAGTAGATGACATATATATATATATACATTAATCCAGTAGCTTTATAATGTCATATATTTCATTATTATTCATTATATATACTTTATAATCATTCTTGAGTGGTTAACACGGAGAATGAATCTCATCGCGTTGTGGAGACGGTAATCCGTACATATGTACGAGTGATGATATAATTCCCATAATTATTGAATTGAATTGGAGTGGATGATATAATATTTAAGAATCAGTATGATGTTATAATAACTATATATAGTTATTCTTTACACCATTATACCCATCCAAGTATGGTGGTGGTGGAAAAACAGATTACACCACGGCGTGGAGACGGTATTCCATACGTACACACGCGCGGTGATTTCTTTTTCCGTTGGATGGATAAAAGGTGAAATAGGGTTGTTTTATATTTATAATAACACATCAGTATATATGTAATACTTATTTTATTACTTTATAATGAAACAACTAGATAAGAGGAAGTAGAAGAAGAAAGAAACTTGAAAGAATCGGTTGAAGAGATTACCTCTTCTTCGATGCACCTCCTTTAAAATTATTAGGGAACTAGGGTTGTTATTTTGAGAAGACCAGAACCTATATTATATAAATAGGTAGGTTTAGAAGAGAAATTTTTTGGGGTTGGCCGAGCTTCAAGGCTCAAAAGTGTGTGAAGAGAAGAGGGAAGGGGTGCCCTTTTTATAAGGGAGGAGAGGGGCACCTTTGGAAAAACTTAAAATATTATTTTATAATAAAGTCATATTCGGTTTATAATAGCTCCAAATTGATTTATTTCGAAGATAAAGTGGTTATAGGTCTAAATAATCTCAAAAAATAGGTTTTATACAAGTTTAGGTTACTATTGTAACCTTATCATTTAGATTTAACTCTAAGTTAAATAATTTAACTTTTACCGTGTCTTCTTGTTTTCTTACACTATATGGTTAATAAAATTACTATAACAAGCCAAAAGAACCCAAAGTGGTTCATTATTAATATATATAACCGTATCTAAGTCATTTGTCCAAACTTTAGATTTTTAGGAATATAATAACAATTAAAAATATAATATTTGTTTTAAAAACTATTTTATGTCAATTTTGAAACTATTTGTTAATTGATTTTTGTTAAAATCAAAACAACATTATTAGTTCTAAAAAAGTTAATTGAATCAATAATAACATGTAATATTAACCTAGAAAATTAGTTTAATTCATAAAAGTCTAAAATTTCATTTATTTGGGTATTTATAACATCAATTATGTTAATATTTCATTAATAAGGTAATTACTGCATAATCATTGTGTCATAAATAAATTAAATTATTTAAAGTCTAAAAATTATAAATAGAATACCATTATGTATGAAATATTTTTAGCTTTCTTATGAATATTTATAGTTTAATTTATCTTATTTATAACCCTATATTAAAAATGTTTTAGTTATTAAACTTTGATTTTAACTATTTTAACTCTTTTTTAAATAAAATAATAACAGGTGTCCTAATCTAATCCAAGTGGACCTAAAGGGTAATATTTTATTCCTAAGGTTTTTTTTGGTCGAATTACACTTATCAAATATAATTAGGACATGTTTTAGGGTAATAATAATATCTTTTTTACCCTTAATTACCCTATTTACTTTTAACCGTGGTAAATAAAAGTAAAAAGTTACTATTCACCAAAAATTATTTTTATCTTATTAAACCAAATTTTACTCCTTGATATTAACCATGTCTCTCGGATTTTCGAAATTCCACTCATAGAAGCGGTAAAATTAAGTTTTATGTAAATTTTCAAATTCTCATAGGATGTGGGTAAAAGACGGTAAAAAGTTCAATAAAATTTTTATGTATCTATATTATTGTAAAATTACTCCAATGAATTACATTGAAATTATATAGGTATTATGTATCCATTTTTACCTAAAATAAATTTAAATAAAAAAATGATTATTTAAATAAAAAGTCGATTTTAACCAATAACTTAGTGTTTTCACTATTCATCAAAAATTGAAGTTTTTTAGAAAAATCCCAGAAATTAACCCTAGGCTAATTTCGATATTCCAAATCCAAAAATAAAGTCCATTTTAAAAGATAAAATTTATAAAATTTCAAAAAGTGGGTATTACTGTCACGAACCAAATCTGGTCACCGCCAAAACCGGCACCAAACCCAGCCCGTGACATGACCCGAAGGGCGTTCCCTATCCCCACGGGCTGGCACAAGTGCCCAGGTATCATTAATATAGGTTTGGGAACGATTTACCCGAGAATGAAAGCATAAAACATTAAAAACAATCCATAATATAAATCTGAAATTTTTGAGCCAAACAAGACTTAAGTGAAAACCAAAACTGAGTACATTGGTTTAAAGATTATACAAGTGGTCCAAATAAAAATAATTATATCATTAAGACAGCCCCAAGGACTCCACACGACTAGGGGTCATCGCCCCCATGCTATCTCCACAACTCCGCACCAAGAATGGGAACTAACACCATGAACCGCCATCACCCTTAGCCTTTCCTTTACCTGAATCAAACATAACCAAGTCTACTTACACCCAAGGGGTGTAAGTAGGGTGTGAGCCTAAGCCCAGTAGGATACCACCCAATGATTCCAAAGAGTAAGAAATACAATGTGAAAAAGCAAGCAGTTTTCAAACGCAAGGAAAAGTAGTGTTCAAATTTCAAGAAATGAAACCTCTAATTGAAAATAGTTTTCAACCCAAAATTTTTAGAATACTAACACATTAAAATAGAGATGTTAGATACTGTAATTTACTTCCAAACACACCCTAATACATGGGTAGATACTACAAATCCAATGAGCAACAACATTGGGAACACCCCTAGGCACTAGGTTGTCTTGGGCCCTATGTACCTCGTACCTCGGTGTAAAGTAACCATAGCAAAATCCTTTCTCGTGCACGAGCCACTAGTAGGGAACACACCCATAACCTAGTGGTCCCCAATAATCATCCACATAGTTTAGTTAGAGTTGTCGTTATCCAAATGCTAAGTGAAACAGGGACAAAACCCATCCGGTCCACTAGCCGTACTAGTACAAATTCGTCCCACCTAGGTACCCGGGCTTCCCCTTTTGTGCTCAATCAATTTCAGCATGCAACATAAATAAATTTTCATATAAAACACCATTACTGGTCAATCACAACCAATGTAGTATCTATCACATTTTATACCACTTAAAACACGCAACAAAATACTTAGATTTTTCATAAAACAATTCCTCAAAATCTCGTAGTGTTTCGGACACAAAACACCTTATAAACCTCACTTGCATAATATGTGCACATATTTAAGTTTCCAAAACATAAAGGAGATACCAATACATTTCAGTTAAAACACAAAATCATTTTTAGGGCAACCCTATATAGTTCAAGAAACGACATCATTGCAAAGTCTCCATTTTTACACAACACAACTCTTAGAATTTCATGTGGTTCACAAACACCATTAAAACCAGATTTTTCAGCAACAAACACAAGGGACAATCATTAAAAACAGTATTTTTATCCCTATTATACTTCAATAAAATCAACTAGTTACTTATAGGGTAGCCCCAATTAAACTAATAATACATTTCTATGAAAAACCCCCAATTTCACATGAAATTGGCCTTTAGGATTCATTTTAAATACAAACACCACTAAAACTATATTTTTCAGAAATAATAAAATTTAATAAGCATTAAAATACCATAAAAATAGTATCCAATTCACAAAGATTTCATACACAATGGAATCACCTACCAAAACCAAGGAAACCCTTGAATCCTTTGTGTGAAAACTCAAACGCACCACCGCCGCACCTCAAGAAAGCTAAACCAGACCTAAAACCATAATTTCAGACCATAAAACACAATATAAAACCTTAAATTTTAAACCCTACTTCCTGGAAATTAGTAACCACAATTATAATGGAAGAAACCCTAACTAAATTGGATGTAACCCTAAACAAATTGAAAGAAGAAAGGAGGAGAACAACTTACATAAAATATCTTGTAGAAATCGCCCCCCAAAATACCAGTAGCTGATTTCAAAAATACTCAAACCTTCAAGTTAGGTTCTAACAAGAATAGTTAGATCATTTAGGAATTTGAATGGGGGAAAAAGAGTAAGAATCGAAGGAGTTATGAAGGAAACAAATTACCTTTATAAATCTGCCCGAAATTTGAGTTCTTAATAACTTTCGACCTAAACCGCGATGAAAATGAGCTGAAACGAGTGTGGGAGGATATAGGCCGCGCGGCTGGGTTCAAGGGTCGTGTTTGGGGCTTGGAATCACCGAAAACCCCTTAAAAATGAATAAGTTATTAACTAATCAAATTTTATTTTTAAAACTGGAATTGGGCTTTCGGGCAGGCCCAATCCCTTAAATAAAAACCCATATACACCTTGGTTATGCATTTCCAAAGGCTCCAAATTTTAATTGTGGTGCTAATATATTAGGGGAGGACATTTAGGAGTTGAAATTAGTGAAAAATATTAAAAAATGAATAAGTTATAAAAGAAACAAAATTTATTTTTAAATCTGGAATTGGGCTCACAGTTTGGCCCAATTCATGAAAACTCACCTATTCTCCATAAAAACTTTGGAAACCCCCCCAAAACGAAGAATTAATGGAAATTAAAATAAAAATACATTTAAAATAATCTATGTATGTGACAATTCTCCCCACCATAAAAACTTTCCACCCCGGAAAGTCACAGTAAGGCCAAAGCAACAACTAAACCCAACTGAGAAACCAAGCGGTACTCTCTTGCCAGGTTTCTCCCCCAAAGGCCATAAAACCTCCAGTGATCAATGAAGGAAGGAATACTCTCACAAACCTGACTTACACCACTTTCCTGAACGAATAAAGCACATTCAATCTTTATCCCAAATGAAAACTCCTCTAACACAATCTGAACAACACTCAATCAATTTACCCAAATAAACGACAACATCGAACATGGTTACACTTTCCCTACTATAACTAAACCATTGGTCACTCTCCAATATCAATTTTTACCAAAGAAAGATGTAGGTAGTTAGATATCTCCAAATGATAATACCTACTTCCCATACAAAACCAAGGAAAAAATATGAGTTACTCGTATGAAGAGACACAAATGGGCTCCCCACCATAAGAGACAACTTAATTTTTTTTTCCGAGACAGAATCAAGACACTAATAGGGGGAGGCCCAAACAGACTCCCTAGTACAAGGGGTATACATAAATTAGAAATTTACAAAATAATATACATTATACCCACAGTGGGTCTTCCCACCACAAGAACCAACCATCTTAACTGACCAGTATGGGACGACACAAAAAGACCCATTTTTTTTAAGATTTGGAAAGGGTGCAGGGTCAGTCCGCACGGTTTGGGAAACCATACACTAACTATGCTGATCATTATTTGAACGTGGCTTACTAGCACACTGACACTACTAATCATGCACAAAATGTGTGACATGGGTACAAGGCCCTCTACCTATTTCCATCGAACGAGAACAACAGAAGGAAGATGATGAAACCATAGGTTTAAACTGTTCCTATCTTTCATACTGAGGATAGGACTTTGTACAAGTGTTTAAACGACACTGGTGTTTCCCCTGACTACGCGCCAGCTTCTCTCCGGGACCTATGGCTGGAGCTCAAAATATTGAAGCATCTTCGGCCACGCAGTTAGGCTGTTGAAACCCCTATGTGGAACTTCTTCTTTCGGTGCCACAAACAACTACACTGCATACCCTGATGGGTATATCAAGACATAACACACTCCATAACCCACTTTACCAAAACCAGACATTTCATTGAAACAAGGGATCAGAAGATGCACACACATCACACCTTGTTTATTTGGGTGAGAAACAATATAAGGGAAAGACATGTATAAACACCTTCCTCTAAGATAGAGGATTTGATGTTTTTCCTAAGGGATACACAATCCCAACATCACATATAACCTTAAAGGATTGTGTGACCTTCACCTTTATGGTCAAAAGAGCACACAACATCACAATGCGTCACCGAACATGACCCTGACGATTGATAGAAACAATACATGGAACGGGACCATATTCAAAGTCCCTAAACAACAGATAAGTCCAAAAAGTGGACACAATATCATATCATGACCTAAATCTCAAAATTGGTTGTTTAATAATGACTCTTTATTCAAAGAAACTATAAAGAACCCAGAGGCCCTCTTAGACACCATCAAGACACTCATCTGTACTAACAACGAAAGAACACTCCCACCTTTGATGAATCGGGAAACTTAAGAAACTAAGGTCTCTTTCAACCTTCCACAAGCACTATCCCACTACAAGAGGATCCAGAAATCAGCGAAAAGAATGGGTGTAGACTCAATAAAAGAAATTTTCGATAAAATATTATGTATATTGATCAACTGGAGGATTTTCCAATGGCGAAACAAAACGGGTTGCACTTCAGTTGTGCATTAACCCTTAATGGGGGCGTACCTTATGCAATGAGAGAACCCAAGGACCCAACCAAGCTGGTCCATTGGTCAAAACATTCCACCAACCAGATCCAAACACATTGAGGGAACCACCGTAAAGGCATCCCAGTTTTTTTTTTCAAAAGAGACCACTAATCGTCCCTACAACACAGCTTACCGACCAAACACAAACCCAAAACACAGTTCAAACAGAAGGGGTTCTTGAACTCAAAACCTCCCATGACATTAACATTTTCAAAAACCCATAATACAAACCATACCAAACTATTCATCAAGACATCATGTTTTTCTTTAAAACCAATTCTTTGAAAACAAACGGTTTAGCAGTAAGCGTATCCACCAATGGTACCCCATGGGCCTCACACATGCATGTTTTTGTGCCACACCGGGCACCCTCCTCATATCCATCCCAGCACTCATCCAGTCGTGACATCAACCATCCATCATCCCATATAACCCCATGCATGTGTTCACTCATGGAAATACCAAAGGGTACAACAAAACTTCCTTCCACTTTTCAAAAACAAAATGGTCAACCAACCCAACCTTTTTCTCAAAACTGCTAACATTGAGATCAAAATCCCAATTCACATCTTACAAAACATTTCATAAGGACACAACCATTTAGAAAAGAACTCACTTTAAAGTTATTCACATCAATTTCGAAACATATCATCCCATTAAAACACACTCTAATTGTTTAGAAAACTCTATTGGAAACGCTTTTAAAAAAACAAATTCAATATAGTTCCTACTTTCAAAGAGGTGTAAGCACACCATTTTACATTTCAAAACAATTCTGAAAATTCAATTCCACCATTTCATAAACCAAACCATTCCCTCTTTATTTGAAAATCATTTCATAAAAATGTTACGCTTCTTAAAACCAAGTCACCTTAAAACCAAAGTGCTAAGATTTCAAAACTAAAGCACAAAACAATGCAAGAGGAAACTAGTTTCGGTGGGTGACTTGGACATATGGTTGGCAGCCATATTCCAATCACTTCGCCGTCACAGAGAGTATTCTAGGGAAATATCCATGGCTCCACATGGCTTGCCAGGCCCTGCGAGCTCACTGAGATTATTCTCCCAACTCTCTTTTCATTTCCCATAGTCGTCATTAAACCAAGAAAACCAAAGTACTCCGATAAATCCATACTTACCATGGTGACTTGAATCCCTTCATGAGGTGTGCTGGCCAGGCACACTACCCATGACTGAAATTTCATGTCCCAAAAATCCTAGCTCCAGACTATGCTGACTCTTCCCCAAATAACATGACCCATGGAGCGAACCTCCTCTGATACCATTTTGTCACGAACCAAATCTGGTCACCGCCAAAACCGGCACCAAACCCAGCCCGTGACATGACCCGAAGGGCGTTCCCTATCCCCACGGGCTGGCACAAGTGCCCAGGTATCATTAATATAGGTTTGGGAACGATTTACCCGAGAATGAAAGCATAAAACATTAAAAACAATCCATAATATAAATCTGAAATTTTTGAGCCAAACAAGACTTAAGTGAAAACCAAAACTGAGTACATTGGTTTAAAGATTATACAAGTGGTCCAAATAAAAATAATTATAGCATTAAGACAGCCCCAAGGACTCCACACGACTAGGGGTCATCGCCCCCATGCTATCTCCACAACTCCGCACCAAGAATGGGAACTAACACCATGAACCGCCATCACCCTTAGCCTTTCCTTTACCTGAATCAAACATAACCAAGTCTACTTACACCCAAGGGGTGTAAGTAGGGTGTGAGCCTAAGCCCAGTAGGATACCACCCAATGATTCCAAAGAGTAAGAAATACAATGTGAAAAAGCAAGCAGTTTTCAAACGCAAGGAAAAGTAGTGTTCAAATTTCAAGAAATGAAACCTCTAATTGAAAATAGTTTTCAACCCAAAATTTTTAGAATACTAACACATTAAAATAGAGATGTTAGATACTGTAATTTACTTCCAAACACACCCTAATACATGGGTAGATACTACAAATCCAATGAGCAACAACATTGGGAACACCCCTAGGCACTAGGTTGTCTTGGGCCCTATGTACCTCGTACCTCGGTGTAAAGTAACCATAGCAAAATCCTTTCTCGTGCATGAGCCACTAGTAGGGAACACACCCATAACCTAGTGGTCCCCAATAATCATCCACATAGTTTAGTTAGAGTTGTCATTATCCAAATGCTAAGTGAAACAGGGACAAAACCCATCCGGTCCACTAGCCGTACTAGTACAAATTCGCCCCACCTAGGTACCCGGGCTTCCCCTTTCGTGCTCAATCAATTTCAGCATGCAAAATAAATAAATTTTCATATAAAACACCATTACTGGTCAATCACAACCAATGCAGTAGCTATCACATTTTATACCACTTAAAACACGCAACCAAATACTTAGATTTTTCATAAAACAATTCCTCAAAATCTCGTAGTGTTTCGGACACAAAACACCTTATAAACCTCACTTGCATAATATGTGCACATATTTAAGTTTCCAAAACATAAAGGAGATCCCAATACATTTCAGTTAAAACACAAAATCATTTTTAGGGCAACCCTATATAGTTCAAGAAACGACATCATTGCAAAGTCTCCATTTTTACACAACACAACTCTTAGAATTTCATGTGGTTCACAAACACCATTAAAACCAGATTTTTAAGCAACAAACACAAGGGACAATCATTAAAAACAGTATTTTTATCCCTATTATACTTCAATAAAATCAACTAGTTACTTATAGGGTAGCCCCAATTAAACTAATAATACATTTCTATGAAAAACCCCCAATTTCACATGAAATTGGCCTTTAGGATTCATTTTAAATACAAACACCACTAAAACTATATTTTTCAGAAATAATAAAATTTAATAAGAATTAAAATACCATAAAAATAGTATCCAATTCACAAAGATTTCATACACAATGGAATCACCTACCAAAACCAAGGAAACCCTTGAATCCTTTGTGTGAAAACTCAAACGCACCACCGCCGCACCTCAAGAAAGCTAAACCAGACCTAAAACCAGAATTTAAGACCATAAAATACAATATAAAACCTTAAATTTTAAACCCTACTTCCTGGAAATTAGGAACCACAATTATAATGGAAGAAACCCTAACTAAATTGGATGTAACCCTAAACAAATTGAAAGAAGAAAGGAGGAGAACAACTTACATAAAATATCTTGTAGAAATCGCCCCCCAAAATACCAGTAGCTGATTTCAAAAATACTCAAACCTTCAATTTCGGTTCTAACAAGAATAGGTAGATCATTTAGGAATTTGAATGGGGGAAAAAGAGTAAGAATCGAAGGAGTTCTGAAGGAAACAAATTACCTTTATAAATATGCCCGAAATTTGAGTTCTTAATAACTTTCGACCTAAACCGCGATGAAAATGAGCTGAAACGAGTGTGGGAGGATATAGGCCGCGCGGCTGGGTTCAAGGGGCGTGTTTGGGGCTTGGAATCACCAAAAACCCCTTAAAAATGAATAAGTTATTAACTAATCAAATTTTATTTTTAAAACTGGAATTGGGCTTTCGGGCAGGCCCAATCCCTTAAATAAAAACCCATATACACCTTGGTTATGCATTTCCAAAGGCTCCAAATTTTAATTGTGGTGCTAATATATTAGGGGAGGACATTTAGGAGTTGGAATTAGTGAAAAATATTAAAAAATGAATACGTTATAAAAGAAACAAAATTTATTTTTAAATCTGGAATTGGGCTCACAGTTTGGCCCAATTCATGAAAACTCACCTATTCTCCATAAAAACTTTGGAAACCCCCCCAAAACAAAGAATTAATGGAAATTAAAATAAAAATACATTTAAAATAAGCTATGTATGTGACAATTACTATTAATAACGACTAATTCATAATAATATTATAATAATATATCATTTAGTGAAACTCGATATTGCGTACTACACACGCTATCGAAGAAGGTATTGATTGCGTGTAATGAAAGCCAAGTCAGGGCTGCGTGTAGTGAAAGCTCCATTTGGTGTTGCGTATAACATAATCAAAACTTATTTCATTTATACATTAAACAAAATATATACTTAATGTTGTGTAGAATAATTTCCACAAAACGAACTTGAATTTGTGTGTAACACGAGCCAAGAATAGTGTTGTGTATACTGAAATCTAATACGATGTTGCATATAGTACAAGGTAATCTTGGTGTAGCGTACAACAAAAGATATTAAAGAAATTAAAAAGAATATATCTCATAAAATCTCCGGGTGTTACATCCCCCACATTTAAAATATTACATTTTCCTCAATTTGAACCTATGAGATGATATATGCACATGAAATGTATAATTTTAAATAGGACAAGTAATATAAAAGTGAAAGGGTTAGGAACAACCTAAAATTTTCAAGTAATTATGGGGTTATGTAGTGTGATGAAATCCACTTCATCAATAGAAATTACCTCAATGTATTGCTTCAAGCGCTGCTCATTGAATGTAAAGATTATTCTTGTGTCCTCTTGTGTGATCTCCACTACACCATAAGGGAAAAAATTAGATACAATAAAAGGACCTAACCATCTTAAGCACAACTTACCAGGCATCAACTTCAGTCATGAACAGTGGAGTAGGACTTTATCTCCAACATGAAACTCCTTTTGTTGGATCATTATGTCATGATATGATTTTGATATATACTTATAGATCCTTTAGTTCTCATATGATGACTATCGAATCTCCTAAAGATCTTGAATTTGTAGCTTCCCTTGAATTCTAGATTAGGCCAAATCCATGTTGCATTTCTTTATTACCAAGTATGCTCGATGCTCGACTTCCACAAGGAGATAAAAAGCTTTCCCAAAAACAATAAAAAATGAGGACATACTGATGGGGGTCTTGTATACTATCCTATAATCCCACAATGCATCATCTAATCACTTGCTCCAATCCTTCCTATCCGGCTACATGGTTTTCTCCAAAATTTGTTTCAACTCACGATTCGAAACCTCAACCTGGTTATTTTTTTGGGGGTGGTGTGATGTTGATGTTTTGTATGTCACCCAATACTTCTAAAGGAGGGAATCTAAATTATGTTTGAAGAAGTGTGTCCCTTGGTCACTGATGATAGCCTTTGGTACTCCAAACCTGTAATTTTTTTTTGCCTTGACAAAGTCCACTACAACATGAGAATAATCAGTCTTTATGGCCTTAGCCTCCACCCATTTACTCACAATATCAAAAATAACCAAAATATAAAAAAAATGAACTAGGAAAAATACCCATAAAATCAATTCCCCAAACATAAAAAATCTCAAATAATAATATGGGTTGTTGGGGCATCTTGTGTCTCCTAGAAATGTTCCCAGTGTGTTGGAAATGTGAGAAAGACTTGTAAAACACATGAGTATCGTGGAATAATCCAGGAAAATATAATCCAAACTATAAGACTTTCCTTTATATCTGTTGGGGTCCAAAGTGTCCACCATAGGAAAGTGTATGAAAAAATGTAAAATAGACTCAGAATCATGATCATGAACACACCTTCTAACAACTTGGTCACTACATATGTGCTATAGGTAGGGATAATCCCTCACATAAAATCTAGACTCATTCTTTAATTTTTGGACTTGATGTTTCCTGAAATTTGCCAGGATTTCAGAGGCAACATGGTAGTTAACTAAATTTGCATACCCAGGATGCGTACTTGAGATGGAATAA
This sequence comes from Viscum album, assembly GCA_963277665.1. Lineage (NCBI taxonomy): Eukaryota > Viridiplantae > Streptophyta > Magnoliopsida > Santalales > Viscaceae > Viscum > Viscum album. The sequence goes on along the minus strand of OY728155.1, from coordinate 1,630,665,533 downwards.
AGATGCTCATTGGGGAAAGTGTTCTAAAGTGGTACCTAGTCTAAGGTGTCATCCTCTAGTGTGTGAGTAAGACTACTCATGTGGTCCACCACTAGGTTTTCTAACCCCTTATTATCCTTTATCTCAATATCAAATTATTTAAGAAGGAGCATCCATCAGATAAGTCGGGGCTTTGCATCTAGCTACTTCAAGAGGCACCTCATAGCTTCATGGTCATAAAAAAACTACTTTAGATCCCAATAAATATAATTTTTTTTATCTAAATAAAATATAATAGCATGAAACTCCTTTTCTGTGGTTGTGTAGTTTTATTGAGTTGAATCCAATGTCCTCAATGCATAGGAAATCACATGCGAGCGTCCCTCCACCCTATGAGATATGATAGAACTGACCATGAAGTTTGAGGCATCACAAAAAATCTCAAACGGAAGCTCCCACCATGGGAGATTTATGATTGGTGGAGTGGTTAAAACTTATTTAGATCATCAAAGGAAGTCATGAAAGAATCATCAAACACAAAATCAGAATCCTTTTGAAGTAATCACGACATAGGAAGAGCATTATTACTAAAATATTTGATGAAGTGCCGATAAAATCCTACATGCCCTAGTAAAGATCTAACATAATGCACACATGAAGGATAGAGTAAGGATGAAATAATATCTACCTTAGATCTATCAGCCTCTATCCCATATTTTTTCACTACATTCCCTAAGACAATCCCATGCACTACCATGAAATGACACTTTTCAAATTTTAAGACTAGATTCTTCTCAAAATAATGATTGAAAACCTTTCACAAACTTGAGATAAAATCATAAAATGAAGGCCCATACACTGTCAAATCATTAATAAATACCTCCATGCAGGTCTCAATGAAATATGAAAAAATAATCACCATACATATCTAGAAGGTACCTGGGGCATTGAAAAGTCCAAATATAATCCTATGGTAGGAAAATGTGCCAAATAGACAAGTAAATTTTGTCTTCTACTGATCCTCCAGAGCAATAAGAACCTGAAAATATCCAGAAAATCTATCCAAGAAACAATAGTGTGTTTTTACAGCTAATCTCTCAAGCATTTGATCAATAAATGGGAGGGAAAAATGGTCCTTGTGAGTAGAATGATTTTTGTTTCCTATAATCAATACACACACACCAACTATTTTGTACCCTCATTAGAACTAACTCTGTTTATCATTTTTAACAACAATAACACCATTTTTTTTAAGAACAACTTGAATAAGACTTACCCACTGTGAATCTAAAATGGGATAAATTATACCTTCCTCGAGAAAATTTTCAACCTCTTTTTTAACAACTTACAGAAGGGTTGGATTGAGTCTCATTTGTGGATGCCTAACTAGTTTAGCCCCATCGTCCAAAAGAACGCTATGTATGCAAATACATGGGCTAATACCAGATATGTTAGCCAAGGTATATTCAATTTCCCTAATATTCTCCCTCAAAAGATTCAAAAGTTTTTCTTCATATTCAAAAATGAGATTGTTAGGAATTATAATTAGTAATTTATCATCACTTAATAAGTATAAATATTTGATATTAGGTTGAAATGGATTTAGTTCCAATGAAGGGGGGTGTAGTATAGATGGAGACATTGAAGGAACTGAAATTTGTGCACAATGAACATTAGTACCAGAATAATCAACATCAAAATCAGAGAATAATGCATCAAAACCATCAACATATTCAATAACCAAGTCATAATCAGAGTGAACATGATCAAAATCAGAATATGAATCCATTTCAAAATAAAATCTAAGAGAGTTTTGTGCGTTAGAAATAGGTGTGGAAGTGCTCTTAGAAATCAAACTATAACTGATGTTCATAATCTCTCTAAGCACAGGACAATCAAATTCCATGGGGTTTTTAATTGGTGGTTTAGAATGTGAGATAACAAAAGTAGAGTGGTCATCTAAGGGGTACTTCATGGAGTCCATAACATTAAATATCACAACTTTATCTCCAAAATCTATTGAAAGTGTACCCTCATGGAAATTTATGATTGTTGTTTCAGTTTTGAGGAAGGGCCTACCTAAGATAATGGGAGCATCATAACTTACCTGATCATCCTCCTTGTTAAGAATGTAAAAATATGCTAGAAATATCACATCCTTACTTGAACAAGTACATCCTCAAGGACTCCCACTGGATATTCTATAGCTCTATTTTCTAACTACACCACTACTCTCATCAGCCTCAACTCACCAACATGTTAGGAAGAGAATATAAAGTGAGGCATCACATTTATGGAAGCACCTAAATCACATAAAGCATCATAAAAGTGTAACTCCCCTATGGTTCATGGTATGGTGAATGTACCAGAATCCTTATACTTTTTTGGCATTGTTAGAGTTGGTGTAATTAGTGATGGCACATTCCTTCTAAGACTGATCCTCTCATTTCCCTTGATCCCTCTTCAATTGGTACTATGTTATTTTAAAAATTTGGCATACCTTGGAGTTTTCTTTATTGCTTAAAGTAGAGGGATGTTGATCTTAACACACTTTAATGTACCCAAAACTAATTTTTTCATTGCCTATTTAGCCATATTATTGGTCTATACAACTATGTTTGGAAGTGGAAGGGGTTCAGAAGTAATATCATCAATATTTTTATTACCTTTTTCTTTCTCCTTGGGATGATCCTCAGTGGTTCTTGAATGGGGACTCTTCGGAGTTGAGGTGAATCCCAGTGGAATGGTAGGTGCATAAATATTACTTGTTTGCTTCCCACTTCTCAATGTGATAGAATTTCCATTCCCCTTGGGATTTGGAGTAGGTTGGGAAGGTAGATTTCTAGAATTCTTACTTACTAGTTCATAGAGGGAGGTAGCAATCTGGCTCATTTGAGTCTTCAACTCCCTCAACTTCGAACCTTGGCTCCTTAGCTCAATCTATTTATTAAGAACAATTTGTTTCAAAATATCATCAGTATTATAATATAACTTTTATTTAAAAGTCCCTTGTTGTTGACTTGATGATTCTTGAGCTTTAAATATCCTTTGAAGTTTTTGGAAACCCTATTGGTATGGTGGAGACTGTTGGAAATTTTATTGAAAAAGGGGCCTTTGTTGTTGTCCAGAGTAATACCTCATTTCTGATTGATCCTTACACCCTTGGTTGTATATTGGAGAAAAGGAAACATACTTATTCTGGGGATGTGGTTGTTGTTTCTATTGATATGGTCTCCTAGGGAATAATTCTGAACAATATTCCATCTCTTGTAGTTGGGGGAACAATTAGTCAGGTGTTCTGTTTTAGTAAAAATTACACAATGTCTCACAGGAGTGGGTTGGAATGTCTTTTGAGCCAAAGAAATATATCTCAGCATAGTAGTTAATTATTCCAACTTGGTATTAATTAAATTACTTTCAAGAGAATATGGACATACTTGGTGTACTCCTCTAACATGTGGTGTACCTTGATCACCAAATTATTGGGAGTTTTGTGACATCTTGTCAATCAATGCATGTGCGACTACTAGTGTTTTGTCTGAAAAAGCTCATCCAGCTATGGCATCCACCATGATCCTCTTTTTAGGTTTGAGTCCTTCATAGAAGTACTGGATGAGGAGTTTCTCACTAATTTGGTGATGCAGGAAGCTTGCACACAACATCTTGAATATCTCCCAATACTCATACATTGACTCCTCTTTTGATTTCTTGGTCTCTAATATCTCCTTTTAAATGGAAGTGGTCCTTGATACTAGAAAAAATTTCTGCAAGAAAAGACATTTCAAATCATTCCAACATGTTACGTTTTCAAGTTGTAAATAATACATCTAGTCTTTTGTAGCTCCATCAAGTGAGAATGAGAATGCTCTTCATTTTATTTGATTTTCAGAGACATTTCTTGGTTTAAGGGTTGATAAAAACACATTAAATTATTTTAAATTTTTATTTGGATCCTCACCAGATAACCCATGATATTTTGGAAGTAGGTGAATTAACCTAGATTTCAATTCAAAATCTGATTAAATGTTTGGATATGTGATACAATTTGGTTGATAGTTAATATCAGGTGAAAACAAATCTAGAATTGTTATATTAAGTTCATTGTTATTGTTTTTATCCATTGGTTCTTGTTTTATTTTGGATTCATAAGTGCTTCCAATTTCAATTTTGTTAGAGTGTAGGAATTCCCTAGTTGTGTAAATATCAACACTTCCTGTAGATTGAGATTCTCTAATTCGAGCACTAAGGCTACGTTCAATCTCAGGGTCTTGATCAAATAGATCCTTAGGATGAGATCATGTCATAAATCATATAAATTGATATAAGTAGACCATAATATCATGAGAATAAGTTTCAATTGATGTTCTAATAGAGAATAAAAGAGAGAGGATGAAGAAAGAGAGAGAGAAAAACAAACAAAAATTGAGAAAGGGGAATGAATAAGGAAGAATGAAGTTAAAAAAAGGATAAAATAAAAGTAAAGAGATAACTCCAATTAGTTGAATAAAATATTTAACTCCTTAAAAAAAGCCAATTTTAAAGACAATATCGTGGGTGCTCTCAAATGATATTCAGTTTCGGGTTATTTAGGTGTAGTAGAGTGGCTGACCATGATTGTCTCTCAAAGGAGGAAGTACTTTAAAACAACATTTTAAATGTATTTTGAAAATAAAATAAAATAAAATAAACAAATTAAAAGGAGGGGTGTGGGGGGTTATTCAATGTTTATAAAATAAAAATAAGTATACTTGAATAATATTGTATTTTTTTGTATTTTTTTTTGAAATGAAATTTGATTAATAAAACACAATGAGAAGATATTTTTTGAGAAAATATTTTAAAATGTGTAATTGATCTTAATATACCGATTCACTTAATTACTGATCATTATAATTTAAATTAACATCAAATTAATTATTATCCTCTAATTTGTTAATCTTCATACCCTATGAGAATTAACATTACCATAAAGATGAAAAGAGTTAATTTCTAATCCAACTTCAAAACATGCAATCGCAACACCCTAATTTTATTGTCATTATAATAATAGATTATGGTCAATGGTAAATTAGGGCATAAATACATTCTATAAATAAGTATTAATTTATTTTAGGGATTATATTTGAACTATAAAAATTTATCCCATGTGATTTGGTTTTACCGATTAAGTTTGCACTCTTACAATTTAAAAAAAATATTGACCTCATTGGTTTTTGTGTCAATTGTTCAAATACTTGATTAGTTTCTTATAAATTTAAAAATCAATTAAGGGATCATATTTTTTGAATTATATTATCTTAATGATTCAAAATAAATAAATGAAGAAGGTAAGAGGTTGATCAATTACTAAGAAAAATTCTCTTCCATGGGTGGCGTCATCGTAGAAACGAATTGCATTTGCAATGATTTAGAAAGGGTATAACCCAATATCGTTTATACTCTTTGATTTCCAGAAAAAAGAGGACAATAAATAGAAGAATAAAATTTAAAATAATAGAATAAATGGAAGAGAAACTAAGAGTTTATTTAAATTACAACAACATTACAACAAAGAAGAGAAAAAGAGGAGAATTTTGGAGGATATCCTAGCTCGGTATCTTCCAATCTCCAATTGTGAATTTAAATGGTATGTAAACACTTCACCTCTTATCCCAATCTCCTAATTCACATCCCAAACCCTCAAAATGAGAAAAAAACCTATTTATAGAGTGAAATAGAGTCCAGGTTTTAAGAGGTTTCAAGTGTGAATGGGGAAATTAGTCCAAATAAATCAATCAAACTTTCACCGCCTGTTTGACCCAAAAAATGCATGAAATAGCCTTCCTTCCAGGATTCCTGTGTGGTTAACATGTGTGGAAAAATTTCATGACAGACTTTCATGAATTATTTACACATATAACCTGTGTGATCGACTTACACAATGAATGTGTGTAATCCATTTATACATTTTCCCCTTTGCATGAGAAATAAGAAGTAATGTTCAGCAGACATGAACATAAATGACCAAAAACACATGGAGGCCAAGGAGTGAAGAATCCAATAATACTCATGCTTCTCTCTACTGCAGGATTCTATCCTCATTGTTCCAATCATATATAATCCTAATGAGGGGGGGTGAATTTGGCACTCCCATTTTTTGAAGCATGACATAACCTTCAAAATAATTGAAAAATGAAGATAATGAATTTATCCACCCACCTGTGTGAACTAGCTTGTGTGAAACCCCTATCTGGACCAGCCTGGGTAACCCGCCTACATGGAGAACCTATATGGAGTATCCTACATGGAACACCTACATGACCCACCTATGTGAGGGACTTTCACAGGAAACTTCCTTCTATGAGGGTACTTAGTTTTCCTGTAAATTAGATACTTGTGTTTCTCATTTAGAATGATTAGAAGATAAAGAGTCATCTTGAAGCTCTACTCACCCAAGTACCTATCTCAAGTCCTAAAAACCCCAATGTAGTCTTCAAATCCTACCAAATAAGAGGGAATTAGCAAGAGAAAATGGGTAAGAGTTAACCTAGGGTCTAAACACCTAGAATTTACATAAGGATCTGCTTCACTAAGTTCAAACATACTAGGGAAAAAGAACTTTAATTAGCTCAAAAAATGAGCACCAACTTCCAAAGAGCATATGAGTAAACCCTTGGAGATTAGAGAAAGGTCTCACCGATGTGTGGTTGAACAAGTTGCATGTTATTCACCCAATAGATCAACCGAGGTTCTCCCAAGTAATACCTGGGTGAGGTACTCTAGTTTCACCCAAGTAAAACATGGGAGAGGTCCCCTCTAGATTTCCTAAGTATCATCTGGGCAAAGCACTCTCCAGCTCGCCCAGGTATCACCTAGGTGAAGCACTCTCCAAGTTGCCTTGGTATCACCTGGGTGAATCACCCTATGGGATCTCTCTCATACCACTAATGATGGGGTCCTATCCTTGGGATTCATATCTAATGGAGACCAAGTTAAAACCTCTATCAAGGCCCCTATATTTTTGTGATTAGAGTACAAGACACACCAGTGTGTCTTCCATTATATTGTGTACTCCTATGGTAAAATATGTACTATAATTAACCTACCAAATATGTAGGTTTCTTAGGATGTTTACAATTGTGAATCCCCTCAGTAATAAGAACCAAAACTTTTTAAACAATGTGAGGGACCTCCCCATTTAAAATAGTGATGAGAACCACTTTTTTCCCCTTTTATAAGGAATAGTATAATATCCTTCTCTCCTCCTATTTGAAACTAGGAACTAGGAATACATCATGGAGTAATCCCCTAGTCTTTCTTGTGGTATATATCCCACCTTCCATACCTTGGACCTCATCCACTAGAAGAAGATGTGGATTTTTGCAAAGTTCTAAATCTTCTTCCACTTCCTCTTATTTTTCACACTGATCAAGAATCACATGGGATTAGTGTTTAGTGGTGACCATGCCATCAACATAATAAAATATCTATTTTGGAATCCACCATAGGTTTAAGCCCCAAAATTTCCAAACTACGCGGGGTTTAATTTTTGCACTCATGAGATATGTAGGAATCTACCTCGATATTCAAACCCAATACCTTTAACCCATCATCATATTTATTGGGTTATATTATTAGTAAGATCATGCTCCCCACCTGGGTGAAATATTCCTTCGAGGTCCACTTCAACCCATTCTCTTCCGTCCAAATACCCAGTTTAGGGCATCTCATTACAAAGATACATTCCATTATAGATCAACCTGAAAGGGACACTCATGTGTAAGTACTAAACCAACCATTTCTAGAAATATTCCTCCTAGAATTCCTCACTGGATGACACTAAACTGTATGGTCTAGTCCTTATCACATGACCCTAAAAGTTATGATGAGTCCCTTGAAGTGGAACTACACCATGTGAGTTAGGATTCCTTTCACACAAATAGATAGGAATCCCCTATTATGGGCCTAACCTTGATATCAAAATTCTAACCACTTCACTAGATGGACATAAATTCTAGAGAACCCAATCATGAGGCTGTAAACCAAAATCCATTAAATAAATCTTAACCAAGTAAATCAAAAAATGACATGGAGTACCTATAATGTATATAAGTGGATCCATCAATGAAGAACCTAAAATACATACATATTGTTCTACTGATGTAGTAACATTGATACATATAGATAATTATAACTCTATGTATATGTGAATGAATAAAAATGAAAAGGGTGATTAATTTTATTCTATGTTTATAAAATATTCAAGAATTTGACTTAAATCTATATAAAATTCCCAAAGTAAGAAAAACATTTCCCCAAAAGGGTGTGATGATCTCAACCTCCCATCGTCTCAACAAATGTGAGTTCCTAAGTGTCATTGGGAAAATTTCTCAATGACCATCTACCTTTGGAAAGTAGGTCCATAAACCATCATGGATATGGGAAACATTTGGAGTTTCTAGTTCCATGACTAAAACCCAGTTGTAAAACACACAAAAAGGGATAAAAAATTAATTTTGTGATCAAATGTGAAAGATTGTGCAACCATATCAACCCCCCACAATCAAACATCGACCCCCATTTTCTTTGGAAACAGTTTCCTAATACTAGACATCATAATCTTACCATCAAGGACCTGTGTTTAGGAAATATTTTTTTCTTGACACAAATACATCAAAATAACCAAGTTATTTTGTCTAATGAGACCCATCGATGCATTGGGGGCTATTATTATCCCTACCTATCACTAATTAGGTCCAATGTATTCATCATATGAAGGAATGAACAAACTATAAAATACATAACCAATTTTTATTAGTAATAAATAAACAATCATATTTAAATAAAAAGTATATTTATTTTAAATATTTCCCCAATCAATAAATTGAATAGATTTATTTTTAAGCACCCCCAAGATGACACCTTATAGAGTAATGGTTTTATGGTTAATAATTCCCAATATAATTTTTATTTTATTTTATAAAATTCACTATTATGGTAGTAAAAATAAATATACATAAATATATGAATAATGATCATCATCATACATACCTTTAGATTCATATAGCCCCCCCTCAAAATCATAATTATAATTATCATACATGAAATCAGATTAACAGTTTACGGAGGGAGTATGCATATTTCCTAACATGTCTACCATATCCTATTTTCCAGTGACCTCTTGGGGAACACCCATGTTAGAAAAATCTCTTGTATGACCTATAATATTTGGATTCCTTTTTGGATGAACATAACCCCAAAGAATCTAAATTGATTATGACTGACCATAGGAGCTTCCAATTCTTCATGAACACCTATGCCACTAATCTTCCAAACCATTGTAGGAGATTAGGTCTGAGTGATATTGACTACCAGTTGATTCCCTTGAACACTAATAGTGTTACCCAAAACAATAACAATCATTTTTGTCCCTAGGAAACCATTTCGCTTAGTGGTATCCTTCAATACTAGGTCATCACTTCGCACAAAAATTTCAGCCACTAGGACATGGACAATATTGGCATTGGAAAGGGGGGATGAAGCCACTAGTGAGGAAGTGAATTCACCCACAATATCCATAATAGCAAGAATTCCCTTAAGCTTATAGTAACCAACAAAATTGGATTCCTTTGGGATAAATTAGGAAGAAGAGTAGACAATAAAGTGAAACTAGAGTTAATCAAGGAAAATTTAATCAGACTCTATTGGACACCCATAGATAAATGCTGTCCTACCAGTGATGTGGGATTGCATGGATTTAATTTTCCCAGGCTTAGTTGGATTCCCAACAATGAAAACTATCCTAAAAGTGAATTGGACTTTCATGTATTCATACTGACACTAGGATTCATCCCAATAATATCCACAGGATCTGTGTGTGCAAGAGTGGCATTAGGCTGGGCCACCGATCCCTTATGATGGTGTTCTATCCTCCCATAATGATAGAAATTTAAAGCCCAGTGATATTACTAAAATAAAAATGAGCAAAAAATAAAGGTTTTAATATAATTAATTTGTTTCTAAATACCAATTTTACCTTCCACCTGAAGTCAAAGATGATCGAGAGGGGCTTCAAAAGGTCCAACTCACTGTAGGAACAAGCAAAGTTTATCTTATTTAGGAAGATAGTATGTTAATAATTTTGAAAGAAACAAATGATATTTTTATTTATAAATTTGGGGATTGATGGGGGTTTATAGGAAGATAAATTTTTTGAAATAAAAATCCAAAATACTACACACTTTTAATCAGAACCTCTATCAAAATAGATCATCCAATTGAAGAGAAGGAAGTCTCAATTATTACACTGGCACGAATCCTAAGAATATGAGAAATATTTGTCTAAAAAGAGGTAGATGACCAGATTCTAGTGATGTATGACTCCCACACTCACCAGAGAACATATTCCCCAAGTTGAGTTGAAAAAATCCTCAAATAGTTCTTTTGATTGTCGATATAAATCGAATATGGCCATGAGCAACCAAGTATGGAAGGCAACAATATCATGAAACTCAGATAATGAAATAAAAATCACTATAAAGCTCTATAAATAGGATAAATCCTTCTATGAAATCTTAATTAGTTGAATTAGTGAAATGGTAAGATAAATGACTGAGGTAGGGAAAATGGCCTTGGCTAGTTTGAAGTAATGGAAAGGTGGGGGATCATTGGCATGCCCTTATGTATAAGCACCTATTGAATGTATGGTTTTATAGAAAAATTAACTTCAATAAAATTAATTAAAATAGGTTTTTCATAGAGGTGAAGGAATTGGAATAAAAATCATGCGAATACATTGTGGAAGATTTGGAAAGATAAAATCAGAAATGAATTTTGGTGAATATAATCCCCAAAAAGAAAATATTATGAATGGATTTATAATATAATCCATGAAATAAAATCTTATGGTGTAAGTAATAATACTTGTAAGAAATATGTTCAATAAAAGGCATCATAACTCAAATAAAGGATATTTTAGTTATCAAAATTCTTTATGGCATAGAAAATACTTCAATAAAAAGATATTGAAAGATATAGCTTGAGATTGAAATTTAAATACCATGAATAAAAGGTAATTCATGGTATAATATATCAAATAGGTAGTATACACTCTATGTAAATGAAATTAGATATATAATACAAAACATGTCTATAAGAAATTAATTTGAGATAGAAAACCCTTATGAATTTTGGTAATAATAGAATCAAAAGGATATAAAGGAGTGATTTATGAAGAGACTTGAAAATAAACATAAAGAAACTTTAATAGTAATAATAAAATACAATGGGTTATTAAGTACACCATATAAAATAAAACATAGTTCAAAATATCAAACATGTTTTACGGATTTGAGATTTGAGATAAAGAATCCTTTTTAACAACTGTAATGTAATAACCAAAAGAACCTAAGAGGGATACCATGAAATGGATATTAAAATATCATGAAATGGAATATATTCAATATAATTTAAGGAGAAAGGTATACTAATACAAAATATAAAAAAAAAATAATTCTGCGAAATATCAACCTGTCTCATGGATTTGAAAATGAGATAATGAAACCCTTACCTTAATTCCTGATTTCCACCAAAGCACCTGAATCTCCTATATTAAAAAATAACTATATTAATAAAATATTTAAAAACATTATATATATATATATATATATCATTTTATAAAATTAATTTATAATTATTCTCTACATGTATATTTTTTATTTATTTTTTATTTTCAATATATTGTGTGAGTAATCATGACCGTTTTGAACTAGTTTAATATTAACGATGTTGTTATTCATTATTATCAAAAATTTCATAATTAATAGATGATAAAAGGTATTTTAATTGATGATTTATAATTATTTATAATTTTATAATTTCGTTATATGGGATTTTGAGTTACGATCCTTAACGATGAAATCCCTGATTATCATGTTTTCATAATTTTTAACAAACAGATTTAACTATCTTAATTAATGATTTTAATATTAATGTTACCATTAAAGAAAAAAAATAAAACATTATTAACTTATTTATTTTATATATTATTAATACTTTTTTTCTCATAGTAATCTATGATATTATTTTATATCACTATACAAGTAGGTGGTTAAAATGAACTTAATATGAACTTACCATAATTAATGGATGAGTCTCATTATAAAAGTGATTTCTTTTGGAATGGAATAATTATTATAGAAGAATAATTATATTATTTATATATTTTTAATTTTTTGAATCATATTTTACAATATTTAAATAAATAATTAAAGAACTCAATGAAAAATGAAATTTGTTACTTCATAGAGGTGGTAATCCGCATAGACTCATGAATGATGTTTTCATTTTTCTTATTGGAAAAAGGGAACGTGGTTAATTAATATTCCAAAAATAAAAAAAAATTAATTATGCTATAAATAATTATGTATTAATATAATATTATGGAAAATATATTTTAATGGGAAATATAGAAAAGAAAAAACACTAGGGGAAAGTTTGTAGTTACATTGAGGACTTTAAAATTCCTATAAAGGATTCCTTAGGAATGGAGGACTTAAGACAAATTATTATGTCAATAATCTTAATTAGGTAAAATATGGTTGTAAGGGAAGTAAATATGGAATAATTTTAAGATTAAACTTAATTTTGGGAGTGTTCTTGAAGGGGTGGTGAGAGGCCCCTTTTATAAATGGTGAGAATGAAATTTTTGTAAATAATTTAACTTAATATAAATAGAGCATATGTTTCACATATCAAGATTACTCCAAAATAGAAAATAATGGAGTTTAGATATATATTTTATATAAAAACCACAAAAAATCGATTAGAAACATGTTTTTAATATCTTTATCCTTTTAGTCCTTTAGTTAGCCCTTTTTTACCCTTTTTTGATTTTATCGTGGTAACACATTTTTATGTAAACAATTTATCCTTTATAACTAAAAATAAATGAGTCCTTATTAGATAATATATAATTTATAATTCAAAACTTTCAATCCATTTTATTGTATTTACTTTTCAATAGGGATAATAATTAATTTTAATAAAAAAATCTATAATGTATTAAAAATGATTTTTGAGAAAAACATTACCTATGTTCTAGAATGTGAAATATAGGTTTATAAATTAAAATAAATATTTTAAAATATATAATGTTACTTATAAAATATATATGTGGTAATTTAATAGGTTTCATAAGTTTTAGGTTATGCTTATATATTAGTGATGTCATAAATGTTATGGTATTTGTAAAAATGATATTTTTGAATATTCACCTAAAAATAAGTTTTTTAGAAAAATCCTGAAAATTTATCCAAATAAAATGTTATCATTTTAAATAAAAAAATGATATTAATTTTTTAAAATTTAATTTCTATTTTTTTAATTTTATAAATCTCCCAAGCATCCATGTTTATTCTTGATGGATAGATTCGATCCCATATTCTTTTGTGAGTTTTACTTCTGCCCAACATGTTTTATCTAAATTTATGATCTTACACCCTTAATCTATTCCTTCTTTAATCTATATAAATATAAAAATTATGCCAAAATTAAATGGGATTATACCCAAACCTTTAACAAAAAACAATAAATACACATTGTAATTTTTTCTTTAGTTATAGTTTTGTAAAATTTTATAGATTTTTGTTTTTTGGGTAGGAACTCGATAATCACGGTTGATTATTTAGGAGATGTAATTTTTTAACTTTCTAACATAAACCCATGATTTTTTTGGTTAATTTCATATCATTTTATTCACCCATATATGTCCAGATTATAAGTTTCATCCTACACTAGCCTTTGAAACTTTATTATTACATAAATGTTTTCTTGGATATGGGTAAACTTTTTACCAAGAGATTTCAATAGTTATATATTTAGAAAATATAAAGTGATTCATTCTAATATAAAGATAATTTTTAGAATCAATAGCCTTATCAAAGGTATCTATAGTGGAACTTCTTCTTGTATTAGTTTGGGAAGATTCATCCAATTCTAATTTTTGTTTTCTTAGTTTAACTTCAACTAAAAAACTCTTCATGTGGTGGAAAATATTTTAATCCCAATTTTTTTTCAAGATTTATTACCATTCTATTTTCACCCTTTGAATTTTATTCAAATGATTATTTATACTTTCATGTAAATAATTATCAAGATCCTCAATTCTTCTCGGTTGTACTTCTAATTGAGCATCCTTGAAACTGATAACATCTTTATGAGTTCCTTATAAAGAATGGATCTTGTTTTATAATATTTTCTTAATATTGGATATCTAATGAATTTTATTTTTCAATTATTCTTCAGTGAGGGGATATTTCTATAGAAATGATAGTGACAATTATTACATATCTTCCACCTTTCTGATGAGAATGTTTCACTTTTACAACTTCTTCTTCAATAATTCATTTAAGGATTATCTATCTATTAAAAACTATATTTTTTATCATATAGTTCTTAGATAAACTCAAATATATAAGTGACAATATAAATAAAAAATTTATTCGAGTACCCCATAACCTCAAAATAGGGGAATTCAATTGATTTAATAGATACAATATCTTCACAATATAATCCTAATTCTTCTAAAGGCTGATTCTCAAAAAAATTAATATATTAATTAACACTTTTACTAGCTTCTACTAGCAGTGTTATCTTTTTCTTATTTTTACCCTTCCTCGAGTTATTTGTCTCTTTCTTCTACTTGTTCTTTAAGGTTTTGGATGCAATATTCATATTTTCATTAATATGGATGGGAAATATATTTTCCATCAAAGGAATTTTAGAACATTATTTTAATATGTAGTTTATATATATCTAGTAAAATCATTTGGGAAAGAAAATAGATCCAATCAGTGGAAAAATAAATTATCTCTAATACCACTTGAAGTGAATCGGTCAGTGGTGATGTATCACTGAGAAGTAGGGGGGGGGGGATTAATCAAGGATACTCTTTTTATTAATTTTTATTTGAAATTAACCCTTGTGACTGGTTAAATTATTGATCAACTCTATTTACATATCAATTTTTCCTGTATACAACTAAAATGAAATAAATGAAAGGAATATAATAATTTTTTCTTTTTTTATCCCCTAATGTTGGTGACTACTCTTTATTGTATTTTATTTGAGTACTAAACACATATATTCATAATATTACTCAAGTGGATACATGAGAAGGAAAAAATATTTCCTTGAATCATGTGATTCTCTCTATGTGATTAAAAAAGAAGGGAAGAATGAATCCAGGACTCTTGTAATGTAATTGAATCTACCACAAATAAACATTTGGATGTGATTATTCTAGATCCATCTAGTTTTCAATGATCCTCCCTATGTTATTATTTGTAAAAACTATATTTAATTTTATCCTAGATGTATTTTAATCATAATATAGGATCTTAATTCTCAATATTAGATATTTGACTAACAGAATAAAATCAATAGCACCGAATGCATATTGTCCTTATACTAAGGGTTTTAGAATGATTAAAGTATTATCAAGATTATGAAAGTACATTAAATATTATTTCTTCTCAATATAAATCCATCATAATATCATCATCCATTTATTGTTTCCTCTATATATCTGTTCAATGACATTAGAGATGCTTATAGATCTATCTCTTTTTATATCTATTGGATACACATGTTTTTTAGAGAACTATAATATCAAATTATTCTCAATTCTCTCAATATATTCTCTACATATTACCATTTGTATTTAAAAAATCACATGAATATTATTTATGTAATTTGGATATTAAAAAAATCATATGAATCGTGACATCATGATTCTCTCTATAATTATGAGACATTAATTATTAAATCTGAAACAATAGATCTTAATCTCTATATTTCTATATCACTTGTGATTCTCATAACCTTCAAAAACTCTTATTATCTATGATATATAATTTTTTGTTAATAAATATCTCAAAAGTATATATAGAAACCCTCATAGTTATGAAGATCTTATCCCGGTGCATCTTTGTTCTTTAATTCAAACTTCTATTTTTCTCAGTTAGAATCATGGTTATTAAAACCTTCATTATATTTAATCTTTGAATCCCAAAAAAACATCAACACATTTAATTCATTGTAAATCTCATATATACAATAATGTACCTCATGTGTATGATAAACTAATACCTCACGAAGTGATGTGATTCATCTTTCAATAACGCTTCACATGGATGATGATAATGATAAAGTAAATTATTATATATTATAAACATGAAATAACTATTATATCCATTAAATATTTATCATTCTATAAATATAGTATATATCATTTTCCTTCTTACATTTTCACTCACTTAAAGATGATAACATCGTCCGTGTACGTGTGGACTACCGCCTTCACGAAGCAACGCGACTCTCTTTTCCTCACCAAATCACATGTATGATATATGTAAGTATATAATATAGTATATATGATATTATTATCATCATGGAAATATTATATATTAATTACCTTCTTTCCATAAATATCATTAAAAAATGGAAGAGTTACTTGTGAGTACGTATGACCTACCATCTCCATGATTGCATCATACTTCATTTTCCATAAAAATATTTCATTATTGGTTTTAGAAGTATAATTTATGTTTAAATATTATTTTTATGTCATTATTATTGTTTTGTATATGACATAACTATATAATATTAAAAAAACCTGATCTTTTATGGTGAAACATGCATGAGAAAACAAGACAATTAACACCCAAAATAATGAAAACAATGAAATATTATTAATGAATGGGTGATAATATGTTATAAAAGGATCACATATAATATTTTAAATATTAATATGGTTCTAGTGAAATTTAATATTTTTTTAAAACCACTATATGAGATGTTAAAGATCATTCAATCAAAAGGAAGCTTGTGGTAAGGGATTTATTAACTTAATTTATGTTCATTGGGTTACTCTTATACTTCATTGATTATGTCATTATAAGATTATGTGTATAATGAATTTTTATTACATTATGATTTATTTACAATTGTTTTATTTTTATTTATATTTGAAACACATAATCACTTTATTGATTAATTCTCACTTTAAAGTTATGATCATTGTAAAGGTTTATTTCACAATCTCATTCTAATAGTGATTGTTAACTCTTGAATTTCATTTGAAGAAAATTATTTGACCATTTAATAATAAACCCATTTATTTTTCTTCTACTATTTTTATTCATTTTATTTTCATGTAATAATTCTATTTTAAACTCTTTGGTATGTAAATTAATTGTTATTTTTTGAAGAAAATATGACTTTATTTCTCTCTTCTGTCGGAAATCTATTTTCTTCAAAAAACTTATCTTATAAAAATGTTTTATAAAATGTTTTTAACCTTTTCAAAATGATTTATTGAAGGAATTTTCACCCATTTTTACTCTTTTAAATTTTATTTCAAAAAAATCTTATGTCGTTTTCAAAACAATTATTATTTGGATTTTACTGAAAATATGAAAGGAATCTTCATATCATTTTCCGAATAGGGAACTTTCCTAACCTTTTTATAGTGAAAAAGGAATTTTCTTTTTAAATTATACAGAATGTATGGAATTACCTAACATCATGAAATTAATTTATTTGAAGACATATTTTCACTTTTGTGGTAATATTTTTAAATAAAATGTTTTAAAAAGTTATTTTAAAATATTTTTTTCAAAATGTTTTTCAAAATGAAAATTATATTTTCATCAAGAATGTTTTTATTTATTTTTTGGTATTTGTATTTATCAATGACATCAAACATTTATTATAATTATTATCTAGTAGAGACATGTTGTATTGATATCATCCTTATTCTTTCTTTGGATGGTTTATGATCTGTTTGACTTTGGATGTGCTGTTTTGATACAATTCACCATATTAATATAGATGGTTTATGGTTATGTTTATTGATTAGGGAAAGTATTAAAACTTCAAATGATTATTTTTCAATTTGAATTTTTATGTTATTTCGATCTTGGATTGATTCTACATATTATTTATTTATATTGACTGTATCAAAACTAAATATTTAGAGCTTGTTTTCAAGTATACCTAATGTTTCCTTTCAATACATATTATAAACATATCTTTTTTGGTGTACTATGTTCCTTTAAATCCTTCTTTTATTTGTTTTTTAGTATCTTCCCTTATATTTACACACCAAGGTAGATTATCCATCTTTGTTATTTTAATTTTTATTCATTCTTTGTTTCCTTATTCCTTAAGTAGTCAATTAATAATGCATGGTAGGTTTAAAATATCACAAATAATAATGGTGGACACTTATTTTTTAACTCTCATATAAATCTCCCAAGAATCCATGTTTTTTATTGATGGATAAATTCGATCCCATATTCTTTTGCGAGTTTTACTTCTGCCCAAAATGTTTTATCTTAATTTATGATCTTACACCCTTAATATATTCCTTCTTTAATCTCTATAAATTTAAAAATTATGCCAAAATTAAATGGTCCTATACCCAAACCTTTAACAAAAAGAATAATAAATACACATTGTCATTTTTTCTTTAGTTATAGTTTTGTGAAATTTTATATATTTTCGTTTTTTTGGGTTGGAACACAATAATCAAGGTTGATTCTTTATGAGATGTTATTTTTTAACTTTCTCACATAAACCCATGATGTTGTGGTTGATATAATAGAATTTTATTCACCCATATATATCTAGATTATAAGTTTCATCCAACACTATCCTTTGAAACATTATTATTACATAAATGTTTTCTTGGATATAGGTAAAATTTTTACCAAGATATTTCAATAGATATATATTTAGAAAATATAAAGTTATTATTTCTAATAGAATGATAATTTTTAGAATCAATAATCTTATCAAAGGTATCTATGGTGGAATATCTTCTTGCATCATTTTTGGAAGATTCAGCCTATTCTGATTTCAATTTTCTTAGATTAAATTCCTATAAAAAACTCTTCATGTGGTGGAAAATATTTTAATCCTAAATTTTTTTCAAGATTTATTACCATTATATTTTCACCCTTTGAATTTGATGCTCATGATTATTTTTAATTTCATGTAAATAATTATCAAGATCCTTAATTCTTCCAGCTTGTATTTCTAATTGAGCATCCTTGAAACTGATAGCATCTTTATGTGTTACTTATAAATAATGGATCTTATTTTGTAATATTTTCTTAATATTAGATATCTAATGAATTTAATTTTTCAATTATTCTTTAGTTAGGGGATATTTTTATAAAAAGGACATCGACAGTTATTACATAGCTTGCACATTTCTAATGAGAATGCTTCACTTTTACAACTTATTCTTCAATGATTTATTTAAGGATTCCCTATCAATTAAAAATTATATTTTTTATCATATAGTTCTTAGATAAACTCTAATATATAAGTGACAATATAAATAAGAAATTTATTCTAGTACCCCATAACCTCAAAATAGAGGTCTTAAACTAATTCAATAGACACAATATCTTCACAATCTAAACATAATTCTTCTAAAGGCTGATTCTCAAAAAAATTATTATATTAATTAACACTTTTACTAGCTTCTATTAGCAGGGTTACCTATTTCTTATTTTTACCCTTACTCATGTTATTTGTATCTTTATTCTACTTATTCTTTAAGGTTTTGGATGAAATCTCTATATTGTCATTAACAGGGATATGAAATATATTTTTCATCAAAGGAATTTTAGAACCTTATTTTAATATATAGTTTATATATATCTAGTAAAAACATTTGGTAAAGAAAATAGAACAAGTCAGTGGAAAACTAAATTATCTTTAATAACACTTGAAGTGACTAGGTCAGTGGTGATGTATCACTAAGAAGTAGGGGGAGGGGGACTAATCAAGGACACTCTTTTTATAAATTTTTATTCTAAATTAACCCTTGTGACTGGTTAAAGTATTAATCTACTCTATTTACATATCAATCCCACCCATATACAACTAAAATGAAATAAATGAAAGGAATATAATAATTTTTAATTTTTTATCTCCTAATGTTAGTGACTACTCCTTATTGTATTTTGATTTAGTACTAAACACATATATTCACAATATTACTCAAGTGGATACATGGGAAGGAAAAAATATATCATGGAATCATGTGATTCTTGTCTATGTGATTAAAAGTAAAGGGAAGAATGAATCCATGACTCTTGTAATGTAATTGAATCTACCCCAATAAACATTTGGTTGTGATTATTCTGGATCCCTCTAGTTTTTAATGATCATACCTATGTTATTATTTGTAAAAACTATATTTAATTTTATCCTAGATGTATTTGCATCATAATATATGATCTTCATCCTCAATATTAGATATTTGACTAACATAATAAAATCTATAGCACTGAATACATATTTTCCTTATACTCAGGGTTTTAGAATGATTAAAGTATGATCAAGATCATGCAAGTACATTTAATCGTCTTTATTTTCAATGTAAATCCATCATAATATCATCATTAAGTTATTGTTTCCTCTATATATATGTTCAATAATATTAGAGATGCTTATAGGTCTATCTATTTCTCTATATCTTTGATACACATGTTTATTAGAAAAATATGATATCAAATTATTCTCAATTCTCTCAGTATCTTCTATCTATATTCCCATTTGTATTTAAAAAATCACATGAATATTATTTATGTATTTCTGATATTAAGAAAATCTCTTGAATTGTTATATCATGATCCTCTCTATAATTATTAGACATTAATTATTAAATAGAAAACAATAGATCTTCATATATATATTTTTATATCACTTGTGATTCTCATGACCTCCAAAACCTCTTCTTATCTATGAAATATAATTTTTTTAATAAATATCTGAAAAAGTATATATAGAAACCCTCATAGTTATGAAGATCTTATCCTGACACATCCTTATTATTTAATTCACAATTCCATTTTTCTCAGTTAGAATCATGGTTATTCAAACCTTCATTATATTTCATCTTCAACATCAACATATTCTAATCATGATAAATCTCATATATTGGACAAAGTAGCTAATGTGTATGATAAACTACTGCCTCACGAAGTGATGTGATTCGTCTTTCACTAACGCTTCACATGGATGGTGATGATGATAAAGTTAATTATTATATATTATAAACATGAAATAATTATTATATCCATTAAATATTTATCATTATATAAAGATAATATATATCATTTTCTTTCTTATATTTTCACTCACTTAAAGATGATAACATCGTCCGTGTACGTGTGGACTACCGCCTTCACAAAGCAATGTGACTCTCTTTTCTTCACCAAATCACTTGTATGATATATGTAAGTATATAATATAGTATATATGATATTATTATCATTATGGAAATATTATATAGTACTTACCTTCTTTCCATAAATATCATTGAAAAATGGAAGAGTTACTAATGAGTACGTATGACCTACCATCTCCATGATCGAAAAATACTTAATTTTAAATAAAAATATTTCATTATTGGATTTAAAAGTATAATTTATGTTTAAATATTATTTTTATGTCATGATTATTGTTTTGGAGATGACAGAACTATATAATATTAAAAAAAATATGATCTTTTATGATGAAACATGCATGAGAAAACAAGACAATTAACACCTGAAAAAAAGAAAATAATGAAAAATTATTAATGAATGGGTGATAATATGTTATAAAATGATCATATATGATATTATAAATATTAATATTGTTCTATTGAAATCTAATAATTTTTTTAAAACCACTATATGGGATGTTAAAAATCATTCAATCAAAAGGAATCATGTGGTAAGGGATTTCTTAACTTAATTTCTGTTCATTGGGTTACTCTTATACTTCATTGATTATATCATTATAAGATTATTTGTATAATGATTTTTTATTAAATTTTTATTTATTTACAATTGTTTTATTTTTATTTATAGTTGAAACACATAATCACTTCAGTGATTAATTATCACTTCAACGTTATGATCATTATAAAGGTTTATTTCACAATCTCATTCTAATAGTGATTGTTAACTCTTGAATTTCAGTTGAAGGAAATTATTTTACCATTTACTAATAAACCCATTTATTTTTATTCTCCACTTTTTATTCATTTTATTTTCAAGTAATAATTCCATTTTAAACTCTTTGGTATGTAAATTAATTGTTAGTTTTTTTTAGAAAATATGACTTTATTTATCTCTTTGGTTGGAAATCAATTTTCTTATAAAATGTTTTTAACCTTTTAAAAATGATTTATTGAAGGAATTTTCAACCATTTTTACTCTTTTAAAATTTCTTTAAAATGAATCTTATGTCATTTTCAAAACAATTCCTTTTTGGATTTTACTAAAAATATAAAATGAATCTTCTTATCATTTTCCGAACAAGGCACTTTTCTAACATTTTTATAGTGAAAAAGGAATTTTCTTTTTAAATTATACAAAAAGTATGGAATTACCTGGCATCAAGAAATATATTTATCTGAGGACATATTTTCAATTTTATGGGAATAATTTTAAATTAAATGTTTTTAAAATTGATTTTAAAAGATTTTTTTCTCAAAATGTTTTTCAAAAATGAAAAGTATATTTTCATCAAGAATGTTTTTATTGATTTTTTTGGTATTTGTATTTATCAATAACATCAAAAATTTATTATAATTATTATCTAGTGGCGACATGTTGTATTGATATTATCCTTATTCTTTCTTTGGATGGTTTATGATCAATTTGACTTTGGATGTCCTATTTTGATACAATTCACCATATTAATATAGATGTTTTATGGTTATGTTTATTGATTGTGGAAAATATTAAAATTTCAAACGATAATTTTTCAATATAAATTTTTATGTTTTTTATATTTTCCCCTTTATATTAAGAATTTAATGGACATTGTATATGATGGGAGGGGCTGGATCTTTATATAATCCTTTGATGCATCAATAGGTATTATAAGAAAAATTAGTTGGCCAAATAAGATTAGATTATACGCACACATTTAAACTATCTTGAGTATAGATATTGACAATAACTATCTTGAGGATAGATCTTGATATTAAATTTCTCAGGGATTGATCTTGATAGTTTATACATTCAATATTATTAATTCCATCATTATGAATTCAGGTATTTATATTCCATGTGATTATTCGATTTGTTAGAATATTTATGGTTAAGATTCATGATCATGTGATTATTTATATTCAACTGTTTGATCTTTATTTTTTATTACCATATTATTCTCATGTTATTGATTAAATGAAATGTGTTTTAGTTATTTTCCTTACCAAATTGATTATGCCTTAGATATTAATATAATCCATTGTATGCTTACCCTAACTGTGCATCTGAGATCACCCCTCTATTATATTTTATTTTACCTAGGATACCATGATTTTTTTACGATTGATATGAAGGGATATGATAAGGGGAATAATTTCATTCTGAATAAAATACTTTTTTGTATTTTATGTTTTCAAATGTAAATGTGATTCAAGTATGTATCTAGTTTACCAAGACTACTAAAATATTCAGTCCTTTGGGACCTGATTCCTTATATTTTTATTCCAGTGCAATAAAGAAGACACTGACTTTGGGCAATTGGGTTCAGGGTCATTACATGCTCATCAGTCTATATCTTTACCTCTCTCTTCGATAAAAATGTTCAATAACTAAATATAGTATAAAATTCTTATCAATTCTATCAATATATTCTATTATTATACTATTTATTTTTATAATAACATAAATATTATTTCATAATTTGAATATGGAAAAAAACCTATGATTTATAACAAAATTATCTTCTTAATAATTATCCCAATTTAATTATTCAATAATGAAGGTAAAACATTACTTTGTGAAATCCCATATCTCTCTTGATTATCATAATCTTCTCAGATAATTATTCTCTATGAAAATTTATATCTCTGTACCACACATCTACATGGTCATATACAAAAACCCTCATGGTATGGAATCTCTAATCACAACTCAACCTTCTTTTTTAATTATCAATTTCATTATACTCGACTATAATTATGCATATTTAGATAATAATGATAATTTATTTTTGAATCCAACACATCATGAACACATTTGAATCACCCGAAATATAACTCTTCAATATGTATATATAATTTAGTATGATATGAATATATCATATCTTAGAATTTTTATTTTTCAACTAGAAAATTTTATATATCATCCTAAAGACTTATGTATTATTTTAATACATCAGATAACTCTTATAAATCATCTTGAAGTCCCTTATGTTTCATTTATATTCTCTAGGCAACCCTTAGGTTTTGAAATATCATTTATTATGATATATAGATTTCATATCCTAAGATTTTTATTTTTTAAATTGAAAACCTTAATGAAATAACCTCTACATATTTCTTATGAACTGTGATGACTCTTAAGTATTATTCATTTTATTTTTACATATCACTCTATGTTTTAGATAATTTTCTAAATATCATTCCCTTTGTGTACCTTTATGAATTCCCATAATGACCATTACACATGAAAGACTTTTCCTTTTAAATATCACAGTGTTACTCATGAATTTTCGAATCATCGAGACTTTAAGGTCGAGCATTCCTTTAAATATTGATCAAAGTATTAAAAGTACTATTACATATGGATCATACTCTTAGAGTTACTATTTTGTATCACTATGAGTATTTTTTCATATCACAATGAGGATATGTACTTTTTTAACTTTTATTATGAAATTTCTAAACTAACCTTATGTATTGATTAGAGTTCAAGAGTTACTCATACATATTTACTATGATGAAATTTATATTTGGAGTACTTTTCCAAATTTATGCTCTAAATAAAAATTATAGAAATTGTAAAAATAAGATTAGAATTTTTTTAAATATTCCTAAGGATTATCCAATCACTCAAATTCAACTCAAAACAAATTAAATAGATTTAAAATTTCATCTATTCTTCTCAAACATATTTATTATTGTTCCCAAATAATATTACGTCATATAAATAGGCTTCATGTGTATTAACATGAACTATATATGCCTTAAAATTTCCAACTTCACATTTAGAATTTTCAAATTATCATCTAAGAGATATTATCTATTAAATACAAAAACTATTATTCTTGATAACACATGGATGGATTCTCACTCTTTGAGCCAACTTTGGTACTCCATCAATCCCATCCCCTTGAGCTTCTCAATATCTAACTTCAAAAATTCATAAGAAACATATAAAATAAATTTATTTAAACATACATAATCACTTTTTGTCGATTCACATTAAGATTATCTCAATATTCATCTTATTTCTAGGATTATTTTATAGTAATATGCATTATTACTATTTTTTAATTACCAAGGGAACCTTCATCTTCATCCTTATATTTAACACATGATTTAATCTTACTTAAAAAATACTTAACATATCCAATTGAATAAATATTCAATATAAGTGTTCGATAGGAACTCTAATATTCTTGTCAATCATCTTCAACTTTTTTATTCTTATTGGGATGGACCTCCATCATGCAATGAATATTAACAGTTATTCTATTCATTTAAAACAAATACAATCAACAAAATCCACTGGGATCTTAAATATACCAATTTGGATCTATTATCAATACCATCAAATAACTCTTATATATTAATATCAACATGTATTCAACATTTCTCCATTTTCCTCTCTCTCCCCCTTATTGATAATAAACAAAAAGGTACAAGGGTGATGGAAATTTTTATTCATATCATGATTCAAGAATGACTTGAAATTCCATATTCCCCTTATTAAATAATATTCTAATTGTGATAAGGGTGGTAGATAATTTCTCTAAGTAATGATCCATAAATTAATAAAGCCTAAGATTATATTTGATATCTCAATGTAGAAAATAATAGTGATTGATATGAACATAAAATATATCCATAAAATAATCAATATATGATACCAAATTTTATTTCTATTTATATGGTTTGTTCAAGTATATTTTCAAGAAATTTATAAATTTCACTCATATCAAAATACATATAAGAAAATTATATCATAAGTAGATTACAACCCATTGAAGTTATCTTTAAACTTAAAAAATAACCAGTTTATAATCATGTTTGATTTAATCAAAATGGGGATGGGAAGGTGTGATTACTATACCTCAACCTCACCTTCATTTAATTACAGTCAATACTTCTAGATTTATATGAAATAATATAATCTGAGATCTTATCTTATTATAATCTTCCCTTAAGGGATACACTCAATCATTCTTCATCATAGAAAATCCTCTTTTGAATGTACTCCAAGCATTTATTTTGATACCAATTAATGTTTTTAAAGGAGGAAATATGATACAAATTAATTTTTTTGATAACAAATAACTCTTAATGTAGTGTAGTTATTATATCATCCATCCAGTTCTCCATCAAAATTAATCGTATTCAATTCTATATGGATCAGTATAGACAAATAAATATAGGAATAAGTTGGGTGACTAATTCCCTTTAGTGAGAGAAATATAGTTGATAATTTATTATCAATAAATATACTTTTCCCTATTTAACTCAATATTTTGGAGAACTATTCATGCATTAATTTTTATTCTTCAATGTAGTAACTTTTGACATCATGAATTTGTTTCCTTCTTTAATAACCTCATTGTATAAAATTACTTTTTTAATTTCTAAAATAAAATCACATAAAGTTCATGGTTCCAACTTCATCTTATATACAATTTTTTCTTGATCTAGTAGGTTGATCAAATTTTTTTAAGACATGACCAATGTTCTTTAACCTCTATCACATCACTTCATTAACTATTGGGTGTTATCCTTTTGACAACCTCTCATGAAATTTAATTTGTTAATATAAAGTTACTTATTTTTCCTTTATAACTTTTATTTACTTATTATTTTTTAAAATTTATTTTCCATCTCTAAATGAGGTGTCCAAATATATATACATTTTATAGAATAATGTTCATATTTCTTGGAAATTCCACAAGGTTTCTCATTAATGACATCCACTAAACCATTAGTCTTATTTCGATCTGGGATTGATTCTATATTTTGTTTCTTTATATTGACTGTATCTAAACTAATATTTATGGATTGATTTAAAATATACCTAATGTTTCCTTTCAATACATAATATAAGAATCTCTTTTTTGGTGTACTATATTCCTTTAAATCCTTCTGGTATTTGTTTTTTAGTATCTTACTTTCTCTTTACACCCCAAGGTAGATTATCCATCTTTATTATTTTGATTTTTATTCATAATTTATTTCCTTATTCCTTAAGTAGTCAATTAATAATGTTTGGTAGGCTTAAAATATCATTAATAATAATGGAGAATAATTATTTTTTAACTCTCATATAAATCTCCCAAGCATATATGTTTATTCATGATGTATAGATCAAATCCCATATTCTTTTGCGAGTTTTACTTCTGCCCAACATGTTTTATCTTAATTTATGATTTTACAAACTTAATATATTCCTTCTTTAATCTATATAAATTTAAAAATTATGCCAACATTAAATGGGAATATAACCAAACCTTTAACAAAAAACAATAAATACGTATTGTGATTTTTTCTTTAGTTATAGTTTTTTGAAAGTTTATAGATTTTCTTTGTGTAGGAGCACAATAATCAAGGTTGATTATTTATGAGATGTTATTTTCTAACTTTATCACATACACCCATGATATTTTGGTTGATTTAATATCATTTTATTCACCCATATATTTTTAGATTATAAGTTTCATCCAACACTAGTCTTTGAAACAATATTATTACATAAATGTTTTCTGGGATATGGGTAAAATTTTTACCAAGAGATTTCAATAGATTTATATTTATAAAATATAAAGTTATTATTTTTAATATAATGATAATTTTTGGAATCAATGATCTTGTCAAAGGTATCTATGGTGGAATATCTTCTTGCATCAGTTTGGGAAGATTCAATCAATGCTGATTTCAATTTTCTTAGTTTAACTTCCTATAAAAAACTCTTCATGTGGGGGAAAATATTTTAATCCTAAACTTTTTTCAAGATTTATTACCATTATATTTTCACCATTTAAATCTGATGCTCATGATTATTTTCACTTTCATGTAAATAATTATCAAGATCCTTAATTCTTCCAGCATGTATTTTTAATTGAGCATCCTTGAAACTGATAACATCTTTATGAGTTCCTTATAAATAATGGATCTTATTTTGTAATATTTTCTTAATATTAGATATCTAATTAATTTTATTTTTCAATTATTCTTCAGTGAGGGGATATTTTTATAAAAAGGAAAGTGACGGTTATTACCTAGCTTCCGCCTTTCTGATGAGAATGTTTCAATTTTACAACTTCTTCTTCAATGATTTATTTAAGGATTATCTATATATTAAAAATATATTATTTATCATATAGTTCTTAGATAAACTCAAATATATAAGTGAAAATATAAATAAGAAATTTATTCGAGTACCCCATAACCATAAAATAGAGGTCTTCAATTGATTCAATAGATACAATATCTTCAAAATCTAAACCGAATTCTTATAAAGGGTGATTATCAAAAAAATTATTAGATTAATTAACACTTTTACTAGATTCTATTAACAGGGATACCTATTTATTATATTTACCATTCCTCAAGTTATTTGTCTCTTTATTCTACTTTTTCTTTAAGGTTTTGTATGAAATATCCATATTGTCATTGATAGGGATAGGGATGGGAAATATATTTTTCTTTAAGGTTTTGTATGAAATATCCATTTTGGAAAGAAAATAGATCCAATCAGTGGAAAACTAAATTATCTCTAATACCACTCAAAGTGACTAGGTCTATGGTGATGTATCACTAAGAAGAAAAGGGAGGAATATTAATCAAGGATACTGTTTTTATAAATTTTTATTTGAAATTAACACTTGTGATGGGTTAAAGTATTGATCAAATCTATTTACATTTCAATCCCACCCGCATACAACATAAATGAAATAAATTAAAGGAATATAATAATTTTTACTTTTTGATCCCCTAATGTTGGTGACTACTACTTATTATATTTTAGTTGAGTACTAAACACATATATTCACAATATTACTCAAGTGGATACATGGGAAGGAAAAAATATATCCTTGAATCATGTGATTCTGTCTATGTAATTAAAAGGGAAGGGAAGAATGAATCCATGAATCTTGTAATGTAATTGAATCTACCCCCAATAAACATTTGGTTGTGATTATTCTGGATGCCTCTAGTTTTCAATGATCCTCCATATGTTATTATTTTTAAAAATGATATTTAGTTTTATAATAGATGTATTTTCATCATAATATATGATCTTCATCCTCAATATTAGATATTTGACTAATAGAATAAAATCAATAGCACTGAATGCATATTTTTCTTATACTTAGTGTTTTAGAATTATTAAAGTATGATCAAGATCATGCAAGAACATTTAATTTTCTTTCTTTTCAATATAAATCCATCATAATATCATCATCAAGTTATTGTTTCCTCTATATATATGTTCAAAAAAATTATAGATGCTTATAGGTCTATCTCTTTCTCTATATATTTGATAAACATGTTTATTAGAAAAATATGATATCAAATTATTCTCAATTCTCTCAATATCTTCTCTCCATATTCCCATTTTTATTTAAAAAATCATATGAATATTATTTATGTAATTTTGAAATTAAAAAAATATCTTGAATCGTGACATCATGATCCTCTTTATAATTATTAGACATTAATTATTAAATAGGAAACAATATATCTTCATCTATATATTTCTATATCACTTGTGATTCTCATGACCTCCAAAACATCTTCTTATCCATGAAATATAATTTTTTGTTAATAAATATATAAAAAAGTATATATAGAAAACCTCATAGTTATAAATATCTTATCCCGGCACATCCTATTATTTAATTCACACTTCCATTTTTCTCAGTTTGAATCATGGTTATTCAAACCTTCATTATATTTCATCTTCAACATCAATATATTTGAATCATGATAAATCTTATATATAGGATAAAGTAGCTCATGTGTCCGATAAACTATTTCCTCATGAAGTGATGTGATCTGTCTTTCATTAACGCTTCACATGGATGGTGATAATGATAAAGTTAATTATTATATATTATAAACATGAAATAATTATTATATCCATTAAATATTTATCTTTCTATAAAGAAAATATATATCATTTTCTTTCTTACATTTTCACTCACTTAAAAATGATAATATCATCTGTGTATGTGTGGACTACCACCTTTACAAAGCAAAGTGACACTCTTTTCTTCACCAAATCACATGTATGATATATGTAAGTATATAATATAGTATATATGATATTATGATCATTATGGAAATATTTTATTTTACTTACCTTCTTTCCATAAAGATCATTGAAAAATGGAAGAGTTACTCTTGAGTACGTATGACCTACCCTCTCCATGATAGAAACATATTTAATTTTACATAAAAATATTTCATTATTGGTTTTAAAAGTATAATTTATGTTTAAATATTATTTTTATGTCATGATTATTATTTTGGAGATGAAAAACTATATAATATTCAAAAAAACCTGATCTTTTAAGATGAAATATGCATGAGAAAACAAGACAATTAACACCCGAAACAATAAATATAATGAAATATTATTAATGAATGGGTGATAATATGTTATAAAAGGATCATATATGATATTATAAATATTAATATGGTTCTAGTGAAATTTAATTTTTTTTTTAAAACCACTATACGGGATGTTAAAGATCGTTTAATCAAAAGGAAGCATACAGTAAAGTATTTCTTAACTTAATTTCTGTTCATTGGGTTACTCTTCTACTTCATTGATTATGTCATTATAAGATTATGTGTAAAATGAATTTTTATTACATTATGATTTATATAAATTTTTTTATTTTTTTTATAGTTGAAACACATAACCACTTCATTGATTAATTCTCACTTCAACATTATGATCATTGTAAAGGTTTATTTCACAATCTCATTCTAATAGTGATTTTTAACTCTTGAATTTCAGTTGAAAAAAATTATTTGACCATTTACTAATAAACCAATTTATTTTTATTCTCCTCTTTTTATTCATTTTATTTTGAAGTAATAATTCCATTTTAAACTCTTTGGTAGGTAATGTAATTGTTATATTTTAAGAAAATATGGATTTATTTCTTTCTTTGGTTGGAAATATATTTTCTTCCAAAGACATATCTTATAATTTTTTTTTCTAAAATGTTTTTAACCTTTTAAAAATGATTTATTGAAGGAATTTTCACCCATTTTTACTCTTTTAAAATTTCTTTCAAAGGAATCTTATATCGTTTTCAAAACAATTCCTATTTGGATTTTACTAAAAATATGAAAGGAATATTCTTATCATTTTCCGTACAGGGCACTTTACTAACCTTTTTATAGTGAAAAATGAATGTTATTTTTAAATTATACAGAAAGTATATACTTACCCAATATCAAGAAATATATTTATCTGAAGACATATTTTCAATTTTATGGGAATATTTTTAAATAAAATGTTTTTAAAAGTGATTTTAAAATATTTTTTTCTCTAAATGTTTATCAAAATAAAAAGTATATTTCCATAAAGAATGTTTTTAATGATTTTTTTGGTATTTTTATTTATCAATAATATAATTTTTTTTATAATTAATATCTATTAGGGACATGTTGTATTTATATTATCCTTATTCTTTCTTTAGATGGTTTATGATCAGTTTGACTTTGGATGTGCTATTTTGATACAATTCACCATATTAATCTAGATGGTTTATGGTTATGTTTATTTATTGGAGAAAGTATTAAAATTTAAAATGATCATGTATTCAAATTTAAAATGATCATTTTCAATATTAATTTTTTATGTTGTTTATATTTTATCCTTTATATTAAGAATTTAATAGATATTGTATATGATGGGAGGGGCCAGACCTTTATATAATACCTTGATGCATCAACAGGTATTATAATAAAAATTAGTTGGCCAAATCAAATTATATTATACCCACACATTTAAACTATCTTGAGTATAGATCTTGACAATAAATGTCTTGAGGATAGATCTTGATGGTAAATTTCTCAAGGATTGATCTTGATAGTTTATACGTTAAATATTTTTAATTCCATCATTATGAATTCAGTTATTTAAATTCCATGTGATTATTTGATTAGTTATAATATTCATGGTTAATATTCATGATCATGTGATTGTTTATATTCAACTGTTTGATCTTTATTTTTTCTTACTATATTATTCTCAAGTTATTGATTAAATGATATGTGTTTTAGTTATTTTCTTTACCAAATTGATTATGCATTAGCTATTAATATCTTCCATTGTATGCTTACCCTTACTGTGCATCTGAGATAACCACTCTATTATATTTTATTTTACCTAGGATACCATGATTTATTTTACAATTGATATGAAGGGATATGATAAAGGGAATAATTTCATTCTGAATAGAATAATTTTTTGTATTTTTTGTTTTCAAATGTAAATGTGATTTAAGTATGTATCGAGTTTACCAAGAGAACTAAAATATTCAGTCCTTTGGGATGTGATTCCTTGTATCTTATTCTAGTGTAATAAAGCATACACTGACTTCGGGCAATTTGGGTCAGGGTCATTACATGCTCATCAGTCTATCTGTTTACCTCTCTATTCAAAACAATCACCATAATCTATTGGGATCTTAAATATAACAATTTGAATTTATTATCAATACCCTAAAAAACTCTTATATATTAATATTAACATGTCTTCAACATTTCTCAAATTTTCTCTCTCTCACCCTTATTGATAATAAACAATAAGTACAAGGGTGAGGGAAATTTCTATTCATATCATGCTTCAAGAATGACTTAAAATTCCATCTTCCTCTTAGTAAATAATATTTTAATTGAGATAAGGGTGGCATATAATTTCTCTAAGTAATGATCCATAAATTAGTAAATCCTAAGTTTATATTTGATATCTCAATGTAGAAAATAACAGTGTTTGATATGGACATCAAATCTATCCATAAAATAATAAATATATGATACAAAACTTTATTTCTATTTATATGTTTTGTTTAAGTAGATTTTTGAGAAATTTATAACCTGCACTCATATCAAAATACACATAAAAAATTATATCATAAGTAGATTTCAACCAATTCAAGTAATCTTTAAACTTAAAAAAATCTCCCCTTCATAATCATATTTCATTTTATTAAAATGAGGATGGAAAATCGTGATTACCATACCTCAACCTCATCTTCATTTAATAATAGTCAATAATTCTAGATTTACATGAAATAATATAATATGAGAGCTTATCTTATTATAGTCTCCCCTTAAGGGATACACCCAATCATTCTTCATCATAGAAAATACTCTTTAGAATATACTCTTAGCATATATTTTGATACCAATTAATGTTTCTCAAGGAGGAAATATGATACCAAATTTTTTTTGATAATGAATAACTATTAATGTAGTGTAATTATTATAACATCCATCCAGTTATCCACCTAAATGAAGCACATTCAATTATATATAGATCAATACATACAAATAAATATAAGAATAAGTTGGGTTACTAATTCCCTTTAGTGAGAGAAATATAGCTGATAATTTCTTATCAATAAATATACTTTTCCCTCTTTAACTCCATCCTTAGGAGAACTATTCATGTGTTCATTTTTATTCTTCAATGTCGTAACTTTGGACATCATGAATTGGTTTCCTTTTTTAACAACCTCCTTGTGTAAAATTACTTCTTTCATTTCTAAAATAAAATCACATAAAGTTCATGGTGATAGCTTCATATTATATATATATTTTTCATGATCTAGTAGGATAATCAAAAAATCATTTGAGACATGACCAACTTTATTTAACCTCCCACACATCACTTCATTAACTATTGGGTGATATCCTTTTGAAAACCACTCGTAAAATTCAATTTGTTAATATGAAGTTACTTATTTTTCCATTATCAATTTCATTCACTTGTTATTTTTTCCACTTTATTTTCCATCTCTAAATGAGGTGTACAAATATGTCTACATTTTATAGAAGAATGATCATATTTATTGGAATTTCCAAATGGTTTCTCAGGAATGAAGTCCACTAAACCATTAATCTTATTTCTATCTTAGATTGATTCTAAATTTTGTTTCTTTATATTGACTATATAAAAACTAATATTTAGGGATTGATTTCAAATATACCTAATGTTTCCTTTCATTCCATAATATAAACATCTCTTTTTTGGTGTACTATATTCCTTTAAATACTTCTTATATTTGTTTTTTAATATCTTCCCTTCTCTTTACACCCCAATGTAGATTATCCATCTTTATTATTTTGATTTTTATTCATACTTTGTTTCCTTATTCCTTAAATAGTTAATTAATAATGTGAGGTAGGTTTAAAATATCACTAATAATAATGGTGAACACTTATTTTTTAACTCTCATATAAAACTCCCAAGCATCCATGTTTATTCTTGATGGATATATTCGATCCCATATTCTTTTGTGAGTTGTACTTCTTCCCAACATGTTTTATCTTAATTTAGGATCTTACACACTTAATATATTCCTTATTTAATCTCTATAAATTTAAAAATTATGCCAACATTAAATGGTCCTATACGCAAAACTTTAATAAAAAAACTATAAATACACATTGTCATTTTTTCATTAGTTACAGTTTTGTGAAATTTTATATATTTTTGTTTTTTGGGTATGAGAAAAATAATAAAGGTTGATTCTTTATGAGAAGTTATTTTTTAGCTCTCTCACATACACCTATGATTTTGTGGTTGATTTATTATCATTTTATTCTCCCATATATGTCTCTATTATAAGTTTCATCCTAAATTATCCTTTGAAACATTATTATTACATAAATGTTTTCTTGGATATGGGTAAAATTTTTAACTAGATATTTCAATACATATATATAGAGAAAATATAAAGTGATTATTTCTAATAGAAGGATAATTTTTAGAATCAATAATCTTATCAAAGGTATCTACGGTGGAACATTTTCTTGCATGAGTTTGAGAAGATTTAGCCTATGATGATTTTAGTTTTCTTAGTTTAACTTCCTATAAAAAACTCTTCATGTGGTTGAAAATATTTTAATCCTAAATTTTTTCAAGATTTATTACCATTCTATTTTCACCCTTTGAATTTTATGCTCATGATTATTTTTACTTTCATTTAAATAATTATAAAGATCCTTAATTCTTACAGCTTGTATTTCTAATTGAGAATCCTTGAAACTGAAAGCATCTTTATGAGTTACTTATAAATAATGGATCTTATTTTATAATATTTTCTTAATATTATATATCTATTAAATTTTATTTTTCAATTATTCTTCAGTGAGGGGATATTTTTATAAAAATTATAGTGACAGTTATTTCCTAGCTTCCACCTTTCTGATGAGAATGTTTCACTTTTACAACTTATTATTCAATTATTTATTTAAGGATACTCTATCTATTAAAAATTATATTTTTTATTATATAGTTATTAGATAAAATCAAATATATAAGTGAAAATATAAATAATAAATTTAATCTAGTACCCCATAACCTCAAAATAAAGGTCTTCAATTGATTCAATAGATATAATATCTTCACAATCTATACCCAATTATTCTAAAGTATGATTCTCAAAAAAATTATTAGATTAATTAACACTTTTACTAGAATCTATTAGTAGTGTTTCCTATTTCTTATTTTTACCCTTCCCCAATTTATTTTTCTCTTTATTCTACCTGTTCTTTATGGTTTTCGATGAAATCTCCATATTGTCATTGACAAGGATGGGAAATATATTTTTCATAAAAGGAATATTAGAATTTTTTTTTAATATATAGTGAATATATATCTAGTAAAAAACATTTGGGAAAGAAAATATATCCAATCAGTGGTTAACTAAATTATATCTAATACCACTTGAAGTGAGTAGCTCTGTGGTGATGTAACACTAAGAAGAAGGGGGAGGGGGATTAATCAAGGATACTATTTTTATAAATTTTTATTTGAAATTAACCCTTGTGACTGGCTAAAGTATTTATCAACTCTATTTATATATCAATCTCACCCGTATACAACTAAAATTAAATAAATAGAAGGAATATAATAATTTTTACTTTTTTGTCCCATAAAGTTGGTGACTACTCCTTATTGTATTTAAGTTGAGTACTAAACACATATATTCACAATATTACTCAAGGTTATACATGAGAAGGGAAAAATATATCCTTGAATCATGTGATTCTATCTATGTGATTAAAAGATAAGGGAAGAATGCATCCATGACTCTTGTATTGTAATTGAATCTACCCCCAATAAACATTTGGTTATGATTATTCTAGATCCCTCTAGTTTTCAATGATCATCCCTATGTTATTATTTGTAAAAAAGACATTTAATTTTATCCTAGATGTATTTTAATCATAATATATGATCTTCATCCTCAATATTACATATTTAACTAACAGAATAAAATCAATAGTACTGAATGCATATTGTCCTTATACTCAGGGTTTTAGAATAATTAAAGTATGATCAAGATCATGAAAGTACATTTAATATTCTTTCTTCTCAATATAAATCCATCATAATATCATCATAAAGTTATTGTTTTCTCTCTATATATGTTCAACAACATTATATATACTTATAGGTCTATCTATTTCTCTATATTTTTGATACAAATGATTATTAGAAAAATATCATATCACATTATTCTCAATTATCTCAGTATATTCTATCCATATTCTCATTTTTATTTAAAAAATCACATGAATATTATTTATGTAATTTTTATATTAAAAAAATATCTTTAATCATGACATAATTATCCTCTCTATAATTATTGTACATTAATTATTCAATAAGAAACAATAAATCTTCATCTCAATATTTCTATATCACTTGTGATTCTTGTGACCACCAAAACCTCTTCTTATCTATGAAATATACTTTTTTGTTAATAAATATTTAAAAAAGTATATATAAAAACCTTATAGTTATGAAGATCTTATCCTGGTTCATCCTTGTTCTTTAATTCACACTTCCATTTTTCTCAGTTAGAATCATGGTTATTCAAACCTTCATTATATTTCATCTTACAATCTCAACACAACATCAACACATTTTAATCATGATAAATCTCATATTTTTATACGTCCATATAATATATTAAGATATAAAGACATCATATTTTACAATTATCATTTTCTTAACTGGTGACCATTACATATCATTCTAAAGATTCTTATGCATTCATTAAA
This sequence comes from Viscum album, assembly GCA_963277665.1. NCBI lineage: Eukaryota > Viridiplantae > Streptophyta > Magnoliopsida > Santalales > Viscaceae > Viscum > Viscum album. The sequence continues at coordinate 1,630,628,203 of OY728155.1, read as the reverse complement.
AATTTCAGACAATTATTAAGTATTAGATTGAAGTCCCTTATGTGTCACTTGTAATAACTAGTTGACCCTAATATATAGTCATGTCATTTAATATTATTTTTTATATTGTATATTATTATTTTCATTTTCTAAACTAGAAAAATTTACATATTAACCTTTACATTTTTATTATGAACTTTGATGAATCTTATATTCATACATCCTACTTTTATGTAACATAGTATGTATCTGATAAATTTTCAAATCTCATTACCTTTGAGTAGATTTATACATTCTTGTGTTTACTTTTATTCATGTAAGACTACCTTTATGCATCACAATCTTACATGGGATTTTTTTGAATCTTTAGTCTTCATGGTCTAGACTACCTTTACATATTGACCATAGTATCTAATTTACTCTTATGTAATGAGAAGACTATTAGAGTTAATATTATGTTTAATCTTGAGTACTTTAACATGTCATAATAAGGCTATGTTCTTTAGAAGTTTTAAGTCTATATGTTTTGGAAAACCCTTATATATATGTCCGAGTTTTAGAGTTACTTATAAATATTTTCTATGATGGTATTTGTGTATGAAATAATTTTCCAAATTTTAGCACCAACTCAAAATTCCATAAATTTTAAAAATTATCTTATAAATATATAAAATATTCTCATGGATTCCCTAATTAATCCAATTCACCTAATTTAAATCACCTTATGAATTTATCAAACCTTTTAAAACCTCATTAGTATAGTTCCTAAAGTATATTATATCATATAAATACTATTTATGAGTATTTAAATTAACCTTCATAGCCTTAAAAAATTCCATCTTCACACTTATAATTTTTAAATAATTATCTAAGTGATATTTTCCATTTAATACAACCAAATTTAAACTTAATAATTCAAGGATGAATTATCACATTTCTAGCCAGCCTTTATACTCCTTTAACCATAGATCTTTTAGATTCTTAGTATAAAACTTCTAAAATTAATAATAAAAATGTTAAAGATAGTTCTTAAAATATACATAAATACTTGTATTTTATTTATATAAATAATATCTTAATAAATATCTGATATGTAATCCTATTTCACAACACCAAGAAACATTACCCCTTACCCATTCCCAAGGTAAAAATATTCTTCATCCTCATTTCAATCCTATGATTGAATCTTCCTCAAAATTACTTAACATATATATTGTAAGGTAGATTCAATAAAAGTGATCCATAGGAACTCCAAGACACATCTCAATCATCCTCATCTTCTCTATTAATATTGGGCTCTTCAATCATCACCCAACACATATTGACAATGATCTTATTCATTGATAAAAAATAAAATCATCAAAATATATTTGGGTCTTCAATATTTGTTACTTTGGAGGATAATATATACAAATATGACCCTAGAGATATATATTACATCAGGTATTAATGTATAAGACTTTATCCATAAATGTATATATATATCCTATGGCATTATCACATGTATACGCTGTTAGCTTTGGTGATGTGTATTTCCTTCATCACTTTAGAAATGGATGGATATGTGAATTTACTCTAGTACTTTAGAGATAAGTGGAGATGTATATTCCCTATATCATCTCATATTAATGAATCTAGTGTGAATTACAAACTAAAAATCTATGATGGGATGTGTGATCAGTTTCTATTCTATTATATATTGTGTAAGTAAGACTTTACATTATGAAAGAATTATAAAATCTAACTATGGGTATCTTGAGAAGGTTTGTTTATGATCCTGTATATGGGATTTATAATTATAGGAAACTTCTAGTGTATAAATGATATTTACCATTTAGGTATATAAATATTAGTTGTATTCATTGGGGTTAGTCCACTACTTAAGAGTAAAATATTTAGTATTATTATACTCACCCATGCATGTGAAGTTTTATGTTATTTTCCTTATATCCATACTAATTAGATGATGTGGATGATGAATAATCATAGATTCTAGGGATGGTGGTGGATATAGATTGCTAGTTGAGTGGAAATCATTATTGTGGAAACCCTCATATTTATAGCTTTTGAGATATCACCTACATGGGATGTTCCAGTTGTATCCATTTTTTAGTTGTACCAAATTATTACACTGTATTTTCTCACCTTGTACTATGATAGTTGTTATTCTTTTAGTCAAATTGTTTCTCATTTTTCTTATATTTATGAGCATTTTAATTAATTATTAGTTAATATTTCAACCATGTATGGTGGATGGTGATGTATGATAGTTGGTAACTGGTCCATTTAGAGGTAGTTACTCACCTGATTATGATCATACCTCATCACTAGTTTCTACCCCCTAAAAGAATGGATGCAGGCTTGGGGAGTTCACTTAATATTAATATGGGAAATAAAATGGATCACCATAGTATGTGGGTATACACTGCCACATGTAACCAAGAAATCCTCCTAAGTGGCCTCTACTATCTCACCTATAGCTTTGTTAGTCACCACACTATTTTGGACCATTATCTAGTAGAGTATTTCCAAATAAATCCATCTAAATTGGTAAACCAATCAGTTTACATTATCTCACAAGTAAAAGTATTCATACTCCTCATTATAGATCCCAAACCTAGAGGTTATCCTAGATGTTATTCTCACATAATGTTTAATCCAGATTTAGAGTTACATTTATACACCCACATGACAACATAAACTCCTCGTGGGGTGATAAAATTAGAAATTTATATTTTTCCTGAACTGCACTAAATATAATTACATAGAATAGTGGTAATATAGAGATTACCCCACGAAAATCATTGAACACATAGAAAACTTTTGACCAAAGTTTGGGTCACCCCAATTTAAATTTAGTTATTTACTAATTAAAATACTTGAAATTAAACACCAGGATGCAGAAAGAAAGGTAGTAAAGGTAAAAGAGAGAAGGAATCAGTTTTCAGGGTTGATTTTATTAATAAAATTGAATCCAATTCACTTTAAAAATAATCATATTAAATAGCTACACAACCATTATTTTCACAATCAATATAAATTGGGATAACCCTTCCAATAATACCCTATATTATCAACTCCTTGTTGGATGATGAATTAAAATACTGAATGTGCATTAAGATTATATTTTCAATTGCAGAATAATAATCTAATTCAATTATTATGAATTAATTATCTCAACAGTATGGGGTTTTGTTCCTAATTTATGTAATTTGTTCAATGAATCACTGATGAAAATAATAAATGTGTAGGAACAACATGATACCATTGAATAAAATCATCCCAATAAAGAAGGAAAATCAAAATTTGTTGGTATGATCCCCTTTTAACTAATGCCACTCTCCCTTACGGGTTTAACCAATCATCATTGGGTTATCATCAATGATGAATAATTCAAATCCCATAGATAAGAGAATAGACAGAAAATAATGTTAGAGGTAATTAATGAAGTATAAGTATTGGAATTAAAATAAATATCATTAAACATTACAATGACTTTTAGAAAATAACAAAGAAAAAGCAAAACCTATATATGATGAACGATATCCAAGTTAGAAACCTAGAGGTTGTCTCCCAATGGTCGAATATCTATGAATCTAAAATACTATATTATCTACCATATCCTCTAGTAATATGGATTAATAATGCCTTATTTATCTTTAATTAATCCATAAAATTATTCATAATGGTGACATCGTTCAATCTCAGTGTTAATTAGCATTTCAGGTCACAATCCCCCTTCTTCTATAAAATTTCATATAAAAAAACATTCATTACTAGGTTTTTCTTCCTAATTTAATGGTGTGAAACATGTATTTCCATCGTAAAAATCACATTTCCTTATTTTAAGTTTTTTACACCATTCTATTATGCCCTGAATTGTTTTCATGCCCTAAATTACTTTTACTTCATGAATTGCTAATTTTCGATATGCTTGGCATTGTTTCATCTAGTTTCTAAACTCTTCATGGTATGAAGAATCAAAATAACTAAATCACATTAATATTATGATTCCAAAATTAATAATAATAACAAAATTCTATTTTCCTGAATTAATTATCTCAATCATGTGGGGTTTTATTCAAAATTGATTACATTTGTTCAATAAATCAATGATGAATAAAATAATCATGCAAGAAAAAAATGATAATATTGAAAAAAATCATCTCATGAGAAATTGAATATCATTTTTTTGGGTATGATACCCATTTAATGAATTTTTCTCTCTACTATGAGTTTATCTAATCATCATCGGGTGATCAATAACCATGAATAATCAAAATCCCATAGAGTAGAGAAGATGAAAAAAGAATGATAAAAAGAATGAATGGAGATGAAGGATTAGAATTAAAATAAATATCCTTAAAAGTTACAATGAATTAAAAAATAGGAAAGAAAAATAAAAACCAATCTATGAAGAATGATATCTAGGTCAGAACTCTAGAAAAAATCTTTCAATAGTCAGAAATACCTATCTATAAAGATTGATCTCTAGGTTGGAACCCCAGCAACAGTCCACTGGTGGCTGAATCCCTATGCCTCCAAAATATTGGATCATCTTTCTGAACCTCTATTTATAAGGATTTAGGATTCTCAAGTTAGCTTTAATTCAACAATAAATGTATTTATAATGGAGGATTGAGTAAATCCTGGTGTTAATTGGAATTCTGGGTCATAATTCACTTTCTTCCATCAAATTTCACATAAAAATAATTCTTTATTGGGTCGATTTTCCTATTTTCATATCATGAACCATGTATTCAAGCTATGAAAATAATATTCCCTACTTTAAAGTGTGTTTTTAATCCACATTTTTACTCCCTGATTTTTTTTCATGCCATAAATTTCTTTTACATCATGAATTGCTAATTTCCATCATATTTGGATCTTTTTCAGTATGTTTCTTCAGCTTAAAGCTTCAGGAACAACCCATGGATATCCTATGTTGTGGAAAGACTTATCATGATGAAAATATCAATCTATTTTTTCACTTTACTTGGTTTTATAGTGTTGTTTCATGCCACTTCGCATTGTTGCGTGAAGTTTCCACATCTTCTATCAATTTTATGTTTTCCTTCATGTTATTCCTGGTTTCACCATAATAATGGGTCTACCATTAAAATAAAAAAACCAATTATATCATGAATGAATATCAAATAAAATAAATAAATATTTAATGAAAATTTATAAAAACATACATGAAAATATAAATACAAAACAGAGATATCAATACCCCCACACTCAATCCTTTGCTCATATTTGAGAGAAATATCAACATCAAAACACAACAAGTCCAGAAATCAACAAGGGAAATTTTTAATTATAATTCTCATAAAAAAATTAATGTCTAAATATTATAAAAGAAAAAAACATACCCATAAAAGAATTTATAAACCATGTTTCATTTATAATTTTTAATTCAAGACATTTCCCCTTTTTTATTATAGATTTCAACCTTTTATCAAAACCCATTACATTTATGATTTACCTTACCATGAAGTTCTCCTCTCATCCCTCAAAGGAAAATTTTAATGGATTTACACCCATAACTAATGTACATTCACATAACCATTGGCCTGTATTATATTTACTTCCCCACCCATAAAGAAAAATGATATAATTAATCATAAAGTCTTTGCAATTGAGATCAAATGAATTTGAGTTTTTGGGTAGGTAAGAGTTGATGTTTGAAAATAATTAAGGATCATTGGTGAGGCTAAAATCGAAATTACAATACATGATATGAAAAAACAAACTCAATGAAATTCTCTTCAAAAAATATTATTTCATCTTGCACACCCCCAAAAGCTCAAATTAAAGTCATGATCTATATAATCATAATGAAAAAAGATCCTCTCTTAGTGTTGTTATCACACTTTTTTCTCTCTTTTCAATTATTTATTTTGAAAACTGCATGTGGGATAAGTCTCATATCCACCACTAAACCCCATATGATTTTGAGATCATCGGTCAGTTATTGGTGATTTTTGACCTCCCTGAGAAACAACCATGTTTTCCATTTTATTTTTTAATAACAAGTGGGATAAATAATTATATAAAATGATTAAAAGAATGAAACATTACTAAATCCCATGGAAATAATGTAAACTCTCCTCTCAAGATACAAAATCTCATCACCACAATAAGTAACCCCTCCCCCACACTTATTCAATTGAATATCATGAAAAATAGAAAGAGTTGAGTAGCAAAGGATAATTGGGACTTTTAATGTGGCCCAATCCATATAAGGTCATCCATGGAATCAATTGGATAAGAAGGAAAAAAATTCATAGGTGGGTCTTAAGATAAAATTTCTCATCAATAAAATGCCTCAATCATTTGAAAAGATAATTTGTTTAGTCATATCTTTGAAAAGATATCAATTCAAGTTCTTATAGGTTTAAATTCCCGAGGTACCACTCAAGAAATATGAATAGAAGTAATGAAAAATATTTGGTCAATAACCATATCAAGAATGAGAATAAGATATAAGTCAATTAGGTCATGGAATGAACATCAATAATTATTTTACCTAATACATTTTCTAGAAATCAATATTAAGAAATCAATCATATTATCAATAATTTTCATGAAAACTCAAATTGAAATATGAGTGTGGCCTTTAAAAAATATATTTATATATTTAACATTTATGGGAATGATAATTAAAATTTTCCAACATGAAAAAATAATTTTCTTACATTATGTTGTCTCCTAGATTTGTAACTATAAGAAAAATAATTCAATCATTTTGGGGTAAATTTAATTCATTTCAATTCATGCAATAATTAATCTTATCATTAAAACATGTGATGAAAAAATAATTATGTAAAAATATAAGCAAGTAAAAATAATACTCCTATTTTATAATGTTTTTATGTTGTAATTTCTTAATCTTTTTTTTTCATATTCGACATATTTCTTTGATCCAAGAAATTCAAAATGAAAACAAGTGAAATTACAAGATTCAAAAATTTCATCACAAAAAGATAAAGATATCAAACATAAGGAGGGTTATTAAACTAATATAATAAAATAAATCTAAGTTATACAAAGAAATTTTGAAATCCAGGTTGCCTCCTGATCACACTTATTTAAGGTCTATCACTATAACTTTTACCTTTATCATGTGATAGGAGAGTGGTACAATGTTACTCAATCTGGTCGTAAAACTTACTTGAAACCCAGATCATTCAGTAAAAATTTTATCTTCTTCATCTATTATTATTTCTTTAATAATGATTTTGGTGGGATGCAACTTTAGGATAGATGAATAAATAATAAAAAGAAATCAAAATCTGATAATATTTTTTAGTTATCCCCCATCATAACTTCTTCTTTATTTTTCTTAGTTTTAACTTTTGGGATGAATTATTTAATTGGATCCACCATGTTCTCCTATTAATTTAGAAATTGTAGGAGGGAGTCACATTCTTCTTTATGCTCTATAATTTTAGTGAGGTAGATACATATTTTCTCATTATCCCCTTCCTTCACCTTTTCTTCTTCCTTCTATAATGAACTTATTTAACCTCATGCTTCTCTTTTTCCTCGACCATCCAATCAATAATTTCCATAATGTTTTTTCTTATTTTTCTTGAAATTGAAAAATATATTATTAGTGTTCTTCTTTGTCTTCTTATAATTATAGAAGGGGTGCCCGAGGTTCTAATTCTTATCCTTTATATGCCTGAGGATCATCTTTTGTAAAAACTTTCAGCCTTGTATTCCAATAAATTTTCCTTGATATCCACATACATATTTTCTTACTTTGTTTCTTTAAAATAATTAACTTTCTCAACCAACTATTACTCATATTATTCTACAAACCATTCTATCCCTATATTAATAATCAAAGGTAAATTAATTATAACAAAATTTAAATTTGAAATAATTCGAGAAAGGTGTGTAGTCAATTCTCTCTATTCTCTACGATTCACCTCATTTTAATTTGTCTTATTATATAACACTTGAATTTATTTTTTTGAACAATGCCATTATTATTTCTTTGGAATGATTCTCTTGTAGCTATTGGGTGTATGGGACTCCTCGATTTTATTACTCAACCAAGGATTCACATTGGTAGTCTTGAAAATTTAGGTATCTCTAAATGGTTAATAATATGTGTCATTTAAATTTTGATGATTGAATTCTTAATATTCATAATATTACTAATAATACCAACTCATTTATTGATATGAACACCTTCTTAAATTTAGTGCTTCCCATGTGGTCAGATACTCCTGATATTTGACGTATTTTGATGGTGTCATGGAATAAGATAGGTAAATAATAAATGAATACAAAAACTAAATTAAAATTAGTAAATAAAAATGAGATATAAAATTTATTTTAACCAAGAAATCAGTCTTGAGTCATCTTCTATGTTCCACTTCTCCCCGATAACAACACCAAAATCTATCATGCCTATGTGGCATCATTAAATCCATTTGATACAATCAAATTAGAAATTTATATTACTCCCGAACCACACTAACAACAAAGGAATAACATAGTGGTAGTATGAGGTCGATCCCATGAAGATAATAGAAGGTTGTGATAAATTTTTACCAAAGGTTGCTCACCCCAATTTCAATTGAAAATAGAAATACATTAAAGGAATAATAAATGAGGAACCAATTTCCAAGGGTGGTTTTATAAATTAAATCGATTCCACTTAACTTGAAAAATAATTAAATTAAATTTTTGTAGAACAATTATATTCATAATTGATAGAAATTGATTTAACCCTACCAATAGTACCCTATAATCTAAACTCATCATGGTTTTATGAATCAAAATGACTGAAGTTCATTAAGGTTAGATTTCCAAAAGAAGAAGAATAACCCAATTCAATTTTTATGAATTAATTATCTCAATTGTGTGGGGTTATATTCAAAATTGATTCAATTTATTCAATTAATCAATGATTAATAAGATAAATGTGTAGGAAAAACGTGATACTATTGAATAAAATCATCTCATGAGTAAAAGAAAATCATAATTTTTTGGTATGATCCCCTTTTAACTAGTTCAGTTCTCCCATATGGGTTTACCCAATCATCACTAGGTGATCAAATATTATTAATAAACCAAAAAATATAGATAAGATAACAGAGAAAAAATAATGAGAATTTGAATTAATGAAGATGAAAGATTGAAATTAAAATAAATATCTTTTAAAATTATAATGACTTATAGAAAATAATAAAGAAAAATACTATCTATGAAAAATGATCTCAGGGTAAAACCCCTATTAGAAGTCTCCTGATGTTCTAACATCTACACCTACAAAATAATAGAGGATCTAACTTAGCCTTTGTTTATGGGGATTAATGATGCTTCAGTTCTATTTAATTCATCCATAAATGTGGTTATAAAGTAAGTCCGAGTTAAAAATGGTGTTAATTAGTGTTCTGAGTAATAATTAAATTTTTTATATCATATTACACATTGAAATTATAACTTACTAGGTATGTATGCATACTTTCAGGATGTAAAAAATGTATTCAGGCCTTGAAAATCACGACCCCTCCTCTAAAGTGCTTTTTCATGCCATGTTTTTATGCCCTGATTTTTTTTTCATGCTCTAAATTAATTTTAAATCATGAATTTCTAATTTCCATCATGCTTGGACATATTTCATTCTATTTCTTCAGGATTTAGGAACAACCCATAGAAATACTATTTCATGGAAATCCTTATCACAATAAAAATATCAATTTTTAGCTCATATTTCTTGGTTTTCTTGTGTTGTTTCACGCCACTTAATGCTGTTGCGTGACGTGTCTGCATCATCTCTAAATTCCATGATTTCCTTTTTATTATTCACAATTTCACCATAATGATGAATCTTCAATTAAAAAACCCAATTATATGAGGCATTAATCTCATATAAAATCAATTGACATTTAATGAAAACATATATAAAAACATATAAAAATATAGATACAAAACAAAAATATCAATCATCATGCTATAACAACACATAATGGGATATATTACTAGCCACTTAAACTCATACTATCATAAGAATATATCACTAATAATTATCCCTCCCTTATCTTATAAATAACTTTAAGGAGAAAACCTAATAACCTCTTAATCCCATATCTCTTTAAATAATAAGGATTATCTAGAAACTGGAACTGCTCCTCTTGAATCCAACCTTAGTCATTAATTGAACATCACATGGACTATCTCCCATATCAACCACATAGGTATAATCAATAGGTTATATTTATAAGAACTATGGAGGCAAATAAATCATCAATAATATCAAACACTAGCCATAAGTTGATGGTGAACTAGAATATCCATCACTTGATCAATATTGATGTGTCACTCCTAACCAAGGAATCACAATATATCATAATCAAAACATATAAATTAACTAAATGAAAGACACAAAACACCTGATGAAACACTACAAGTATTCATGGTTACACAAGAGTCCTATAATTTATTAAAACTTATAAATGGTACATTACAAGGTTATATGAATATCCCATTCTCAAGAATCTCAATAGAAATATCAACCTAGTCTAACCAACCCATCACCAAATGGAAGGTCTCAACAATATAGTTTTTATATATTGATAAATTATTATAAAATATGATACAGCATTAATGTAAACGATAATAAAAATGGAACATATAATCACACAAACTTTGGAAAAATAATGCCTCACCCTCACATAATCAAACAAAACAATTTTTTTTCAAAACAAGCCATATTAATTTTAATTAAAAAACCCAAAAATACACTTTTATAAACCATTTAAAGGGATTAACATAATTAATTTAATCAATCATGTATCTTATCAATAATACATTTAATACCATTTATAAAAAACCCCATCATTTTGAAATCTCATTTCAAAAACTTTCTTTTCCCCCTTCACTACCTCTTGATCTAGGTGTGTGAGGATCATTTTGTCAAACTGGTCATAGGTAATATCTTCCCACTTCCCGTACTTTATTCATATCCTCCACCTATTAAATTTTTTTGTTCTCCATTAGGTATTTGAATCATTATTCTCCCATAATATGGAAAAATATTATATCTTGATGCATATTTCATGTGTGGTTTGTAAAGGAAGCTTGTGATGTTTATATTCACATTGTCATACATTGTTTGATTAAATTAATTATCACTAGTGAATTTATTTATAATTTATTTATGTTTTAATATTATATTTATTATCAATTTAGCATTATAATTTAGGTATTTTGTGTTTCGTAGGCTTGGGTGTGCATCAACCCTAGAGGAGGTGAAAATAGAATTTGAGGATTTGTTTGTCGATGTCCTTAGTAGGAAACCCTAACCTTAAAAGGAACAATAGGTGAAAGAGGAATGTAGAAAAATTTATTAAATATTTTTATTCACTTATATATCACTAAATATTGATATGGAATTAATCTATTAAATATTTATCCAAAATTATAAAATATATAGTGAGTTAAAGGCTCCTAAATTTCAAATAATGATTATATCATTATTCAAGAAAGACTCGATGGTGGGGATTTTATCAAAGGATGGTTTCAAGATTCCCACTCCACTATATTTATATATAAGAGACATTTAGTTCCATACACTATGAGGTAATATGTTATGAGTGAATAACATTCTTCATTGTGGGTTTCTCACCTAGGTGTATCAAAGATATACCATGATATTCACAAGAAATTATAATGGCTGAGTATGAAATTGGAAATTTCTAGTTTTGTTACAATATTCACTACTTTAAAATATGTGAAATTATAAAACCCATTTACCATAAACATATTACCACTATAATCCATATCTATATGAAAATGGAATAATATCAGGATAGATTTTATGGATTTATTGTTGAAATCATTGAAAGGCTGGGATACTATTTGGGTTATCATAGACTACATGACAAAGAGGATCACTTATTACCCATAATTAAATTTAATTATATGAATGATATGGTTATGTTATATTTTTTATAAGATCATGAAACTTTATGGGGTTCCATTTAGAATATTTTTTATCCATGACATGAGGTTTACTTCCATATTTTGGAAAGGGTTACAATGGGATTTGGGTACTCAGGAAAAACTATGTAAAAATTATCACTCTCAAACTTATGGCTAGTTAAAATGGACTATTTTTATTATGAAAGATATATTGTGATCTTATTTTCATATTTTAGTAACTATTGGTAAGATCATGTATCATTAGTGGATTTTGGTTAAAAAAATATCGATACATCATCTATTCAGATAGATCCCATAAAAAACTCTCAACAGTCAACCCTATTTCCATCCTCTTATATATATAGAGATTATAGAATCATATTGATGGGTTTTGGGTGTTTATATAATAAAATTTTAAGTATAATAAACCCATGAAATTTCTGATCTATATTCAAATGAAAAAATATGAAAGAATCATAAGAACAAGGTGTGGTGGTTTCTAAGGGTTTTGGGTTTTGCGGTTCGACGGTTGATAGTCTTCAATGCACTTCATGAATCAACTTGTTCTTGTTCCAGTGGATATCTTCTTCTTCATCGGAATTGCAGTCATTTGGAGCCCTTGGCTTCTCATTCCCTACTCTGACCTCCCATTCCACTGTGACTCTCTAAGTAGGATCCAGAGTGGTGGTTACATAAACGTTTTGGGTGTGTGGTTCGGCAGCCGTAGGTTTTCTAGGAGCGAGTCCTGCGTCAATTCTTGTGTTCTGAGTTGGATTTAGGGAACATCTTGTATTTTATAGGTTTATTTTTGTGAAAGTATTTCCTATTCTATTTTTTTCCGTGATGTTGTTTGGTCTATTTTTGGGTGTTCTTTGCTTCTGGTTCTGATGTTGGCTGTTAGAATTATCTGCGATAATTGTGGTTTTCCTTTACTAGTGATCTCACGAAGGTTCATTATTTTTAAATTTGGGTTTGGTGTAAGGTTGTATCTACTCAACGATTGGTGATGGAGTTGAATATGATGTTTGGTGAAACAACGATGTGATGATGGTGGAGACGTGTGGACTTGATGTGTCTTACCTCGATACAGGGATCCTCAGGCCACTCACAGGATTTGCGGGTTGACGAGATCTTCTTACAATGCCCATTTTGAATTTTTGTTGTTGGTTTTTGAATTTTAAAGTCTACCACTAAAATTTGTGTGATGCTGAATTAGGTGTGGTTTGTAGATGTGTGGGTTCCCACTTTTACCCTAATAGTGGTTTTTTGAAAATTAAAAAAAATGATTTAGAGAGAACAAACAATTTTTATAAAACATAATCATTATCTAAAGGCCTATATATGTGACCCTGTGAGGCTTATTAGTGTTTGAAAAAAATATGAAATGCTAATTTCATATATGTAAGAAAAGAGCATCCTCTAACAAAACATAAATGCTACTCAAAATATTTTGGGGTTTGGTGTGATCTTGATCAAGCATACTCATATATTCATACAAACATGTCCACCATAAGTTGTATCATATAGATCATATTTATAACTATATAATCCACTTTTCCTATGATATAAAGCGACCACTAGATAGTTAACATGTCAATTTAGTATAGTTTATATCATCAATTAACGATTCTCTAAAATAGACAAGTGAATTAATACATCACATTTTACTCATGTAGAATATGAGAACATCACATATCCATAATCCAAGTTTTTGAAGACATCATATGTGACTTAGATAATCTTGGTCACATATTTCCTCAATTTAATTCAAACAAGATCCCGGATTCCTTATCTCATCATGCGAATTGAAAAATTACTTCTTAGTTGATTTATAAGTAATAACATGAGAAAAAACATACCCAAACACCCCTGATTATCTAATCCTCAAGTATTGTGTATAAAAGGCATCAAAGTGTGAAGTCTCACATGCTAGGTATCTTGAATAGCACAGGTAAAAGTTATTAATGATAGGTTACACACCTATGTATATAGATGAATGCATGATAGACCAAGATATATACTTTGGAGGGTTAATTCAAGTAATAATTATTAACTTATTACCTCAGGATTCTATTATTTTATTATCAGATATTTTTTTTTATAAATTTCAATATTATACTCATGAAAACCTTAACTTTTCATCAAAACCCATAATAGATCATGATGATTATTGAATAAGGATGAATCAATGTCATATTTTGAGGGGATATTATCATTCCAATGTTAATGTAAAATAAATAGAAACACACATGAATAACTGATACATGAATATTGAATTTATTTATAAGTTCATGATAAATTATTCAACCATTATATTTAATATTCTACCTAGGTGAAGCTCAGTGGTATCATCCTCTGTTGGTTTTCAGTGAGGTCTTGAGTTCGAGTCTCACTGAGTAATTCCTTATTGGTAGTATATAATTTCATTTTATTTAACACCCTCCCAATACTATTGTAAATTAAATTAAATCTATTATGTATAATATACCAAGATATTTAACATGACTTATAATGAACTATAATTTTATAAATAGAATTTCCCTTATGAATATATAATTGTGTTATACTTAGTTATATATTATCACATAATTCATACACACCACATTATAAAACTAACTATATTTTATTATATTAATTTAAAAATTTCATTTATAAAATAAAAAAATAATTGAAAGTATTAAAATGTAGAAAAAATATAAAATAAGATAACAATAATAGAAAAATTTGGATATGCTCGATCCCCCAGAATAATCGTACTCATGAACAACATTGTAGAAATGAAGCAGTATATTTGTAATGAAATATGATTGTTTAAAAATACAAAAATATATAACATTGAGAGAAAATTGAAGTGAGTTAATAATGAATGAAATATGAGGTATTTATAGAAATTAGAGTAGCCACATTACCATTAAAAATCTAACAATTGGAATAGTAACATGGATTTTAAAATAATATCCATATCAATGGAAGTGTAAAATAATATTTAGGTATCTTATAAAATGAATATATGATATATTTATACTATGGTACAAGTAAATAAATGTTTTAAAAATGATGAATTAGGTGTCATTATTTTGATAAAACAGAAATGTTTTCATTACAAATTTATAATAAACATAATTATTTAAAAGAAATTGTATGTTCATAAAATGGATTTATAAATTAATATTATGTTTTATTGTATTGATAAGATAATTTTATGATACCATTCATAAATTTTAAAATGGTCAGAAAATTGATCATAACATTAAAATTTATATTTTTCAAATAAATGAGTATTTTAATTAAAAATTAAAATTTTTATATATAGAAAGTTATTTTCATAAAATATATTTCATTTTATAAATCTATAAATCCAAAAATGGTTAGGGTTAATTTTTGGTATTTTTCTAAAATAGTTGAATTTTTGGTGAATAGTAAAATATAATAAAATATGTTATTTAACATTATAAGCTAAATATATAAATTCATGAGTGATGGATGATGTAAGAACCTAGTAGTTCAAAATAAAATGCACCATATAGTCACAATAATCAATAATATTGGTAGTCTTGATCCAAAAATAATAAACTAATGAATATAATATTTTAAAACATCCCTCTCCTCCTCTTATAAATTCCACCCTCACCACCCCATATCCTCAAGAACTTATAAGACTTGTATATTTCCAAATTTATTCTCAAATACATTACCAATTCTATACCCCATGTCTTGGTTCTTCTTGCATCACAAAATAACCATTTCAAATAACTTTATGTGGTATCCAAATAGTAGAAAACCAATGGAAGTGGTAATATTCTCAACTAATACCTTTCAATTTTATTCTTACTATACCACCCCATATGATCCCCATAAACCTAAACATAGTAACATAATCATCATAAATATATTAATATGCTACTATTATGGTGTAATATCTATTTTACACCCTCCCTTCTTTCGTTCATAAAATGAAAATGTTTTTTATAATAGGGTTGGTTCAACGCCTCCATGAACAACGTACTTAGTTTTTCTCCATCACATTCAAGGATGATCATAAAAATATTATTAGGTTTAATTAAGATGATAATGAATATATTATAACTTATTTCATGTTCTAGAAACAATATTTATATATAATATTAAATAAAATGAAACTAGTTCACAATAAATGTTAAAACCACCAAAATAAACTAACTATATAACATTGATGTTTTTTCTAAGTAAATAATCCATATATCAGAAAAAAGGATATTTCGGACAATTAAAATTTAAATAAGGACATTAATATAATGTTATTTCACTTGTATACCTGTATTGACATTTTACAAGAACTTCCACAATTATGCACAAGCGATTCAACCATTGAACCATGAAACGAACACCCTGAAAAATGTGAAATTAAAGTTTATATCTCATTGAAATGGTTATAAATGATAACAATAAAATTTTAGTAAATAAAAAATAAATTAAAAGTTTATTATTTAATAAATTAATGATTTTAATTTGATTATTCAGGTCATTAAGTGAAAATGAAGAATGATTCAGGAACATAAGGTAAGAGATCTCTTTGAACCACCCATTTCCTTATGGTTATTAACATTATCTCTCTAAATCCCATTATATCTCTATTTTAAATTATGTAATGATTCTAAATTCCATGTATATGTATCTTAAATATATATCTAGCTTATTCTTATTTCCTTTCATGGGGTAATACAAGCCTTATGTTTAAATCTATACCAAATTCTCTACCCTTTCTCATGAATTTTTTTACAAATTAACACCACATTTTGAGACCTATGCTCATGTACTCATATGATAACATCAAAAATATTTAATTACTTATTATATTTAGAATATTCATGATATATAATTTTATTATTATATGAGTCAGTATTAGGCAACCCATTTCTTTCCATGTGTAAATCTTATGTTTACAATTTTTGATTGATTTCATTTTGTGACACACATAAGCATGTACAAGTTATGATAGGTGCACCCAGATAGCACTCCACTTTTTTGGGTAATGTTTTTGTCTTATGAGACAATATATATTTTATTAGGTAGTAGACCTAATCCATGATGAGATTCTATCCACCATGTTATGCTATCTTGATAGTTTTAATTGACTTGTACTTATGAAATATTTTATGTTTCTACCACATTTATATGTTTTCATAAGATTCCATGTTCTTTATGTTGTTCATATACATTATTATTTAGTATCCTTTCATTTTATGATATCTTGTCACTCCTTATGACTCATATGCTATGCTTTATTACCATGTTTATTCCCTTACTGAGATTTCTATCTCACCCCATTCTTTTATGTATTCTTTATGTTATCATATAATGTTTAACGAGATTAAAGAGATTTAGGATATTATTAAGTATAATAAAATAAATATTTTGTGTTTTAGTTTATTTTTTATGTATTATGAACTTATTCTTCTAATGAAACCAAGCCTTAAAATATTTGGGATGTGTTTATTGGATGTTTATGCCAAAAATCAAGTAATAATATATATAAAAGTATTTGATTTATATAGTTAGTATCATAGTATAGTTGAGTTATTTTTTGGGATTAAGAATATAATTATTTAGTGAGAAACCTAAGGATAAGTCTAAGGATAAGAAAACATCTTAGAATATTGGTGAATTATTTAGCAGGTGGTTTCCAAGAAATTACTTCCATGTCTAGATACTATAAGTGGATGTGGATCTAGAATAGTTGTACAAGGGGTAATAACCTTGAAAAGGGTGGATTGGGGATTAAATTGATCATCACCATGTGAACAACAATGAGTCCTTACTACAGAACTAGTTTGGCACTCCCATGGGACAACCTTTGGAAAATTCAAAAACAATTTATGAACCATTATAATGGATTTGAATAGATTGTTAGGTTATAAATACAAATTGGAAACATTATAATAGATAAACTATATTTAAACCTAGATAATAATAAGTTAATATATACATGTCATTTATACGTTGTTCCATTTGAGTTCATAGTTTCCCTTTTTATATGAATTATAGTTTGGGTATTCTCATCCCTAAGTTCATTTTGGATATCATAAATGATTATAACCAGAATAAAATAGTTAAAGGTGCACTAATTATCCATTAATAGACTTAAAATTTTATATATGATTATAGTTCTGTTAATTTATTAATATCTTGGAAGTTTAATAGAACTATTCAAACCCCACCACACAATATGGGGGTTGAGCTACCCATGAGAAAAAAAACAATGTAATTATTTTATCATAATTATATGACTCCTCCCCAGATATTTTGTATGGAATAAATCTTCCATAAAAACTATCTTACATTTTTAGTGGAGTTTTATATAATATTGGGAATAGATTATATCCTTATATAAAAATAAAATCAACTATTGGGAGAGAAAGATCACTCTTTACATCCCAAGTCATCCTCCGATTATCTATAAGTGTAAGAAGGAGGATGAATCTCCTTTAGAATATGTATCTCAAGCATGTATTTTATTGACTTATGACTAGGCATATCTTCCTAAAATGGTTGATACCAAGGATAGAATAATGATTGAAGACATTACCATTGTGAGGTACTACACTAATGTATTCGATAAAGAGTTTTCTGGTCTTCCTCCCAACTGAGGGGTTGATTTCTCAAGTGAGATTATACTTAGATCCCTTCCTATATCCAATAATCCCTATAGAATGTCCACTATTAAATTATAGGAATTTAAGAAGCAGTAACAAGAGAATTTGGATAAGGGTTTTATTTTCCTGAGTGCTTCACCATGGGGTGTTCTAGTTCTCTTCATCAGGAAGAAGGATAGGTCAATACAACTCTGAAATGATTATCATGAACTCAATAAAACCATGATAAAGAACAACTATCCCCTTCCAATGATAGATGAATTGTTTTAACAACTACATGAGAACCAATATTTATCTAAGATGCACCTTCATTCAGGATATCACTAATTAAAGGTGAATAAAGAAGATATTCCCAAGACCTCCTTTTGAACGAGGTATGGACACAATGTGTTCATAGAATTTCTCTTCAGTATCACTAATACTATATTAATATTTATGGGATTAATGAATAGAGTCTTCAGAGATTACCTAGAAATTTTTTTGTTAGTATTTATAGATGATATTATGATATACTCAAAATGAAAGTAGGAGTAAGATGAGTATTTTAATAGGGTTCTAAAGACTTTATAAAAGGAGAAGATATATGAAAATTATAGTAAATATGTGTTATGGATGGAAGAAATATCATTATTGTGGAATATTATCACTAGAAAAGAGATATATATGGACCCTTATAAGATAAAGTTAATTTAAAAGTGTCCTAAACCAATATTAGTAATAAAGATTCATAGTTTCCTTAAACTAGTTAGGTATTATATATGATTTGTGAGAAACTTCTATCAATTTTCAAAACCATTAACCAAGCTAATTAATAGGGAATAGAGTATTTATAGACCAATTAATGTGAAGAGATATTCTAGGAATTTAAAAAGAGGATTATCACTATACTAGTACTTACACTAGACACAAGTGGGGAAATGTTAGTGGTATAAAACAATTCTTCAATGAAGGGATTAGGTTGTGTAATGATGAAAGATGATAATGTGATAGACTACACCTCAAGGCGATTAAAAGTGATTGAGAAGAACTATCCAATTCATGATATGGAGTTGGATATAGTGATCTTTTTGTTGAAAATATATAATAAATATCTATATTGGGATAAGTGAGAAATATATATAGATAATAATATACTTAAATATATATTCACATAGAAGGAGGATAATATGATCTAGTTAAGTTGGTTAGAGATGATTAAGGACTATGAATACCCAATCAACTACCTTAATGTGAAATCAAATAAATTGGTAGATGATTTAAGTAGGAAGAATATGATAACCTTATCAATGATGATAATTTAGAAGGATCTAATATTCTTAGAATATAAAAGGATGTACATGGGGATCATAATGGAACGAAAAACATCATTCCTTTCTCAAATGTTTTCCCAACCATCCCTTATAGAGAAGATAAAGGATACTGAAAGAGATTAAGTGGAAGTAAAGAAGAAGGTGGAAGCTATAAGAAAAGGAAAATAACCATAGTTAAAAATTGATAAAGAAGTTGTATGATTTGTGTCTCAACTCTGTATACTATAAAATATCGAGTTAAAGAAAGTGTTGTTGAAATATGCACATAACTCAACCTTCTCAATCCCCTTAGGGGGCATAATGATGTATCAAGATCTCCAAGAGCACTATTTGTAGGACAATATAAATAAGGAGATCATAGAATATAAATTGAAGTGTTTGGTTTGTAAAATAGTGAATACTAAAAGGATAAATTCGAAGGGGATGATAAAATCATTACCATACCTACATGGAAATGGGATAATATCATTATAGACTTTATCAATGGTCTTCCAAAGGTGTCTAGAGGAAATTATGATATATGGGTTGTGATATATATTTTTACAAAGGCTACTCACTTTATTTCAATTTTATAGGTTTTATCACTTGATAAAATGGAAAATATATACTTAGATAAGTGGTGATACTACATGAAACACCAATATAAATTATATTTGATCGAGATTTTAGATTAATCTCAATGTTCTAGTAGAGTATCCAACATAGTCTAAACACTAGATTGGAATTCAGTATGACCTATCACACCCTAATTGATAGATAATCTATGCATATTATCTAGACACGGGAAGACATATTTAGAGAATGATCAATGTACATCAAATGGGGATGGGATCAAAATACTCATCTGGTCAGGTTCTCATATAATAATAGTTTAAAATCAAGAATCCAAATGAATCCATATGAATCCATTTATTGGAAGATATACAGAACACTTGTCTTATGGGATGAAGTTATAAAATTCAAGATGTTGGTCCATGAAATGGTTGAGGAAATAGGGAAAATGATTAATACCATTCATCATCATAAAAAGGATACTCAAAGTCAATAGATGATCTATACTAGCAGTCTTTGATATGACCTAAAGATTGAGGTCAAAGATAAAGTGTTGCTATAAATATCCCCATAGAATAGATTCTTGAGATTTGGGAATAAGGGAAAGATAATTCCTAGGTAAAATATCTACTAGAACTCCCACCAAACTTTCCTCAAGTACATAATATATTCCATGTGTCCTTCTCGAGGAATTTTATACTAGATCCCTCACATGTGATTAACTCAGAGGTGGTACTACTGGAAAATGATCTCTCTTATAAGGAGTACCCGTTGAGGATCTTGGACCATAGAGATAAAGTTCTACATAAGAAGACATATCACATAGTTAAAGTACTATAACGAGGCCGTAAGTATGATGAGGGAACATGAGAACTGGAGGAATCCATGAAGCATAAGTACCCTCACATGTTTTCAACTTAGTATATAAAAATAAATTTTAATGGAAAAATTTCTTAAGTCAGGGAGAATATAATGTCCCATAATTTTATCAATATAATTTACCTTATTAATCTATAATTATTTCTTATTTAGTAATATAATATCATATAATTCACATGCACCACATGATAAAACAATTAAAATTTATTATTTTAAATAAAAGATTATATTTAGAGAATAAATATAGGTATAATAATTAAAATTAATACAATAGAAAAAAATATAAAATAAGATAACAATAATAGGGAGATTTGGGTTTGTTTAATCCCCCTGAATAATCACACCGATGGAAAACACTATAGAAAACAAGCTGAATATTAGTAATGAAATATGCATTATGAAAATGAAAAAAATATAACTTTGAGAGAAAATTGAAGTTAATGAAGAATTAATGAAATATTAAATATTTATTGAAAGAAGGAAACTGAGATGACCTTTAAAAATATGACTATTAGAATAGTAATATGACCATTGAAATAGTAACCCGACAATTAGAATAGTAATATGACCATTAGGAATAGTAAACTGACTGTTAGAATAATATACTCACCTATGGAAGTGTAAAATAATATTTATGTATCTTATAAAATGAAAATTTGATATATTTATACTATAGTACACATAAATGAATGTTTTAAAAATGATAAATTAAGTGTTTGTATTTTTATAAAACATATATGTTTTAATTACACATTTATAAAAAATTTAATTATTTAAAAGGAATATAATTTTCATAAGATAATATAATTTTATGAGACAACAAGTAATTTTTCAAATGGTCTGAAAATTGATCATAATATTAAAATTGTATTATTTAAATAAAAATGATTTTATATAAAAATTAAATTTCACATATTTAGAAAAATATTTTCAAGAAATATATTTCATTTTTTAAATCTACATATTAAAAAATTGTTATGGTTATTTTTTAGTATTTTTTTAAAATAGTTGTTTTTTTAGTGATTAGTGAAATATGATAAAATATGCTATTTGCCATTATAAGCTAAACACATGAATTTTGGAGACATGGATGATGGAAGAACCCAATATTTCAAAAAAAAATTCACTATTTAATTTATATATTAACAAGAATCAATACTATTGATAGTCTTGATCCAAATTAATAAACTAATGAACCTAATATTTAATAACACCCCTCTCCTCCCATTATAAGTACCACCCCTCTCCACACCTCCTCAAAATTTATAATCCTTTTAGATTTCAAAATGTATACCAAATTACCTTCCCATTCCTGTCCCCACATCTTAGTGTTTTTTGGTCACACAAAAACTCCATTTCAAAGAGACTTAAGGGGTGGCTTAAGAGAAAACCAATGGAAGAGATAAGATTCTCAACCAATCCCTTTCAATTATATTCTTCTTCTACCACCACTATATGATCCCCATAAAACTAAAAATAATAAAATAAGTATCATAAATATATTAATATGTTATTATTGTGGTGTAATATTCATATTATACCCTCCCCTATTTCTTTCCTAAAACAAAAACATTGTTTACAATATGATTAGTTCAACACCGCCATGAAAACGTAATTTATTTTTCTATAATTCCTTCAAGGATGGTCATAAAAATATTATTATGGTCGAATAAGATGATAATAATTATAATATAAATTATTTCATGTTAAAAATATAATATATAGACATAATATTAAATAAAATGAAACTAGTTTGTGATGGTTGATAAAAGACATAAAAAAACTAACCACATAACATTAATGTTTTTTCTAAGTGAATCATTCCTATATTGAAAAAAAGGATATTTGTGGAAATTAATTTTTTTAATTACTTTAATATTATTTCATTTCAATTATAGAGTTTTGTTACCATTTGAAAAGATGTTCCACAATTATACAAGTGATTCAACCATGGAACCATGAAACAAATGCCCTCAGAAAAGTAAAATTAAATATTATATCTCATTAAAATGGTTATAATTGTATATAATAATAATATAATAAATCAAATATATATGGAAAATTTTATGAAATAATTTATTAATGAACTTAATTTGATTATTCATGACATTAATTTCAAGTGAAGAACGATTCTATAACATATGGTAAGTGATCTCTTTGAACAACCCTTTTTCATTAGGTAATAAACTTTCTCTCTATAACTCAATTTATTTCTCTCTATGATATTATTGAATGATTATAAATTAGGTATATATGTATTTTAAATGTATAATTATCTTATTCTCCCTTTCTTTGATATGGTAATACATTCCTTACGTTAGCTTCTATACCATATTATCCACCCTTTCTCGTGATGTTTTTTTTCAAATGAACACCTTATTTTGAGACCTATACTTATAAACATATATATGATAATTAGAAATATATAACTAATTTATCTCTTTGTAATATTTATATATTATCATTTTATTATGATATGAGTCAAGATTATTCAACACATTTATTTATATGGGAAATTATTATGTTTATGCATTATGATTGATTTCTTTTTTGAGACACATAATCATGTACATGTTATGATGGGTGCACCAAGATAGTTTTATAATTCATCGAGTAATTTTTTTTCTAATGAAAAATTATATATATCATTAGTGATTAAAACTAATCCATGATTAGAGTATATCCACCATGGGGTGTTTTCTTGGAAGTTTTCCTTGACTTATACTTATGTCATGTTTTATATTGAGACTATATTCCTTTGTTTGCATGATATTATGATTCCATGTTATTTATGTTATGCCTACATATTATTATTTAGAAGCATTGTTTTTTATGATATCATGTTAAAAATTATAAATCACATGAAATGATTCATTAACATGTTTATTATCTTATTAGGATTCATATCTTACGCTTTTATTTTAATTATTTCACAGGTTATCCTATGTGGTTTTAAGAGTTTGAAGAGATTTTGGAGATCATTAAGGATAATAAAATTAAATTTTGTTATTTAGTCTAGTTTTGATTTATTATAAACCTAGTCTTGTAAATACACTAGGCCTCATGATAGTTGGGTTGTGATTATTGGATGTTTTTTAAAATAATAATGTAATAATATGTGTAAAAGGATTGGGTGGCTATATGAACATCATGATGTTGTTGTGGTAATGTATTCAATAATGGATATTCTATATTATTATCTATATCCTCCATATAGATCCAAAAATCACTCCTATAAATTATTTCTCATATGATATGATCTTTTTAAAGGTTACTTTTGGTTCTTTGGTCATATCAGGGTTCATTGGAATGTGTAATAATTTCATTTTAGTAAAATTAATGCTTGATTTCTCCCACAATTCATGAAACCTACACATGTTTATAAATGAGCTTATGGATTCAAATACTTACTTTACAACATTTGATGTAGTGATGTACTCCAAATATATTATTGATTCTCACATGATTTCTTATTTGAAACTCTTTAAACTGATAGATCCAAAGTTCAAGAAAATCACAAAACCAAAATTAGATTTCATGTCATCTTTATCATATTGGAAACTATCATTTGTGTACCAGTTTACACAGAGATCATACTATCCTCCAAATATCAAGAATATATCCTTTGTTCTTATAAATTGCTTTAGGATGTACATAATAGAAATCTAGTAACTTTCAATAGGATTTTATTAGTATATAATTGTTATTCTAAGAATATATGAGACATCAGGACAAGTAGAAAACATATAATACATGATATATCTTATGGTGCATGCATTGGAAATTAAGTCCACCATTTCAAACTCTTTATAAGGATCTTGAATATTCCTAATATTTGTCCGATGTAACACTGATAATGACCCCATTTTGGTGTTATCCATGTTAAAATGATTTAGAACTTTACTAATGTATATGTCATGACTGATTCTATAAATACACTTTGATCCATCTATATAGATATTCATACCTAGTGTATTGGTTTCTCCACCCATGTTTTTCATCGGGAAACATTTACCCAACTAAATATTTACAGATTTTAATGTCAGGATATAATTTTATGTATAAAGTATATTATATAAATACAATATCATAAATACTAAAAAAATCTCACTAATACACTTGTATACATTTGAATAATTAATTTTTTTATGAAACAAAAATATTTTATTTCATAATCAAACTAAATATTCCATCTTTGAGAATCTTTCTTCAATCCATAAATGTTCCATTACAACCTGTATACCTTAACTGACTAATTTGGACCTTCAAAACATTTGGTTTTATATAATATAAATCATTTACTAAATAAATATTAAGGAAAATAGTTTTTACATACATTTGATATATTTCATGATCCAAATGATATGATATAGAAAGAATTATATAAATATACATTATTATCATAGTTGGGGAAAATGGATCTCCATATTAATTACCAAGAATATGTTTTTTCAAAATTTCCACCCAGATGGGATTTATAGGTAGAAACTCTACTCTATATTTAAATTTTCTTTTATAAAACCCAAGTTCACCCTTTGGGACTCACCCCTTTAGGATCATAAAACTAGTTCAAAACATGGTTAGTTTACATGGTGTCCATTTAAGATTCCATGAATTTTAACAATTTATCTTAATTAAAACTCTCAATGTCCTCCATGTTGGTAGTAGGTTCATCTACCATGATAATTAATTCATATTAATTTTAAAAAATAGATTCATATCTCTCAGGATCCTGATAAACCCTTATATACCTTTAATGTTCTTATGTGTTTTGAGTTTTTTGTTTTTCTAAAACACTTTGTGGAACCGACACAATTTCAATCAAAGGATCACTTCCTTTTATATTGGTCTTGAAATTATTTAATTTCAACTTTTCTCTCACCGAAACCTTTAATTCTCTATAAATATACCAATTCAATCTATAACCACTTTTTGTTCAATAGGATTATAGAAATAGTATCCCATAGTTTCCTTAGGATAATAAAAAATAATTATAATTTCTCTAATTTGTGGAAAATATTATCCAAATAAAATCATATTATGAGTTATTCACAACCCTAAATCTTCATAAAATATATTTTAGGAAATTTTACAATACATATATCATATGGTGTATTGATGGCTACATTAGATGAAATATAGTTAAGTAGTAATGAAATAATATCTAGATAATAACCCCAAAATGTAATAGGAAGGTCACACTAACTCATCATCTACTGAACCATGTCTAATGAATTTTGATTCCCATATTAAACAAACTATTCCATTGTGGTGTTCTAGGAGGAGGGAGTTTTGAAAAACAAAATCATAATCTCTCTAATAATAAGTGAGTTCCTATCTCAAGTATTCAACTCCCTAATACAATTAGAGAATCTTACTAATTTTACTCAGTTGATTATATACATTTTTATAAAACTCTTTGAACATTTCAAATTGTTTATTACCATATATTATAAAAAATACATAACCATAATGAATAAATAATTGACAAAAGTTATGAAATACCTAAAAACACTAATTCATAGTACACTCATTGATCCATATATATCACTATGCATGAGATCCAACAATGAACTATCTCTTTCATATTTTACACTAAAATGTTCTTTGGTTATCTTTACTAATGAACAATATTTTTATACATCAAATGATTCATTATAAAATATGTCCAACAATCCATATCTATAATGTTTTTAGTTGTTTTTTTTGATTTATATGTTCAAGGAGACAATGTGAAAGTAAGGTGGTATTAGAATAAATCCTAAGCTTCTTATTTAAAATAATCTAGACAAGATTATCCATATCTAGGATGAATAAACTACTAACCATATTCCTAATACATAAAAAATTCCATTCATATATATAGAATAAATCTTATTCTAAATAATGAATAAAAATACCATCTTTTTGAAATAATATATAGAAATAAAATTTATATTTATGGAAGGAACATACTAATATTTTAATTAAATAAATAAACCACTGGGTAGACATAGATCATAAGTACCAACTTATATTATAGTAAATATTTCTCTATTTCTATAATAAATACATACTTTCCCCTTCACCAATTTACTAATATCTTTGTGTCTGTTTTTATCAGCATAAATGTGTAATGCGCATCTGATATCAAATTCCCATGAGTCAGAGTTATAGAAATTGATCTCTATAAAATTAATATTAAGGTACACAATATGCTTCTTTTTTAGAACACTTACCAAACTTAGATACTAATTTTGAACTATTTTATAGGTTATACATATAATAGATATCAAAATTATTACCAATAAGTATGATATAATCTACAACAAATACATATCTCTGGGTGATTATCTTGTTTTATATATTTTAATAAGGTAAATTTAAGGAAAGTATTCCCACTAAAAATGATGACCCTATACATCATATCCATTTAGATATTTGAGATCCAAATTTCAATAAGTTTTGGATCAATTTATATTTCTCCCATAATAAATATATTTATTCTATAAATCATTCCAACCATAAAAGTTTTTATTTGAAGATAGTTGAGAATATAACTCATTATAAAAATATATCATATGAATACACTCAAGTCTATTCCATGAGTATCCTATTCTTATTATGGTCTCCCAAATAAGTGTAACCTAAATAAAACATCAATAATAGGAACCTAATCTTATTAGGGTCACCAATGACAATCTTTCCTTACAAAATAAAATCTAGGGGTACCCACCTTTAGCATGGACTAGCCAATTGGATGGTCTAGGTATTGGATAGTTCCTATTTGTAAGGAATATGACACTTATTATTTGAATGGTTTTATTTTAAAGTCTCATAAGCTAATATAAATTATATGTGTATTAAATTCAAAACTGTTGTGTCATATTTTTTTATTTAATGTTTTATTTCTTTGTGTATATTTTCTTTCAAATTATTTAGTTTTGGAATACCTATTTCATCTACCAAAGTAATATGTTCAGACGATATTAACAATAAACTCTTTACACATGTAACACCCCAATCTTCCATGGTACGTTTCCCTTTGAATAATGCAATAGCTTATATTGTACGCAACTTCGAGATTCTAACACACTACGACCAATCAAACTTGCAATCATGAATCATAATACCCACTTTTTGAAATTTTATAAATTTTATTTTTCAAAACGGACTTTATTTTTGAATTTTGAATATCAAATTTATATTAGGGTGAATTTTTGGTATTTTTTTGAAAACATTCAATTTTTGATGAATAGTAAAAAATACAGAGTTATTGTTTTAAAGCGAATTTTTATTTAAATAATTATTTATTTTATTTAAATTTATTTTAGGTTAAAATAGATACATAATACCTATATATATTCAATGTAATTCATTGGAGTTAGTTTACGATAAGTTTAGATATATAAAAATTTTAATAAACTTTTCACCGTCTTTTACTCACCTCCTAGGAGCATTTGAAAATTTGCATAAAAATTAATTTTAACACTTCTATGAGTTGAATTTCAAAAATCTGAGAGACTTGGTAAATGTAAATATAGAACCCCCGGTTTGAGGTATGTGGCCTTTGTTTATGAATTTTTATGTGTTTAAAGTGAATGAGTTGAGTTGGGAAGAGGTTGGGAGAGTTTGAAATGGTTTTGGATGAGTTTGGAGGATTTTAAAGGGGTGCACGGTTTGAGAACGGTTTGTGGAAACTGTGTGGGTTCCTCAATAAATCATGTATACCATTGTTCTTGAGACAGTTGGCCTCACACGGACTGTGCAAAGTTTTCCAAACCATGCAAGGAAACCATGCAGACCCTGGCACTAGAGGCAGTGGCGTGCGCACGGTTAGTGCACGGTTTGCCAAACTGTGCGGGCTAATCGTGCAGCCACTTAAATTTAGGGTTATAAGTTCCAGGCTCACTCTGGATTTCCTCATTACTCTCCAAATCTCCTCCCACTTTATATTTACTTGGGATTTTTTGTTCTTAGGGGTTAGGGGTACCCTCCCACTCGGTTTGGAAGGATTTCGATGGGGTTTCAAGGTGGCTTCAAGGTGGTTTCTCCCGAGTAAGTCTCTACTTTTGTTTCTCTTGAAGTTTCCTCTAGATATACATCTCCCACTCTATAAGTTTTCTAGATCTACAATTTTTGTGTGTAGATCTAGGGTTGTGGTTTCCTTGGATGTTAATATTAAGGCTTGTGGATGTTAGGGAAAGAGATCTAGAGAGGTTTCGGTGGTGCATTCTCCAGATTGGAGGTGCGGTTGTTTGTGGTTCGTTTTCTCAAGAACCCTAAAGGTAGGTGGCTTCTCTATCTAATACACTTGGTTAGAACTAGTGGTTCCATGTTATAATTAATTTTTTGATTAAAATTAATTGTGTGTTGATGTGGGAATTTGGTTGGAAATCCATTTGGGGGTTTTTGGGAAAAATGGGTTTTGTGGTGAAATGTTCTTATTGTGGATTTTAAAATGGAATGCTATGATTGATTTGTGAAATGATTGATGGAAATGTTATTCAATAAAAAGGTTGTTTTATTAAAATGGGGTTTAGCATGGAAAAAAATGGTTTTCAATAAATGGGTGATTTATTGAAGTGAATTGACATGTAATGGAATGGGTTGATTACATGATGTTTTTGTTTCTTTAATTGGTTATATACTTGGTTGTGATTGATTGGAATGTTGTGTGGAAGTGGAGAAAGGTACCACTTTAAAAAGGGGATGGATAGTGGACGGAAGGGCCACCATCTAAGGATAATTGGACGGGAAGAGCCACTAGCTGTAAATGGATGAAACGGGTGGGATGAAAGCTCCATCATTATGATTGTTTGTTGAGAATTGCTTTCCAAGTTGGAAATTGTGGTGTTAGTGTGTAATAATGGAATGGTTTGTAGCTTGTTGGTTGGATTTCCCTTGATTTCTTGGTTTGGGTGTGTGATGGCTTGGTAAGGGCATGTTTGGATTATGGTAATGGTTGCACTTGTGATTATTTTATATAAACTGTTTTATATAAATGTGCTAACGGTTTTATCCTAGTGGTGTGTATAGGGAAGTCATTTGGGTAAATCCTTCTGAGTTTTAGTACTCACCCCCTTCTTTGGAACTCTGGTGTCTTTGCAGATGTTGTGTACCGTAACATGTGAAAAGGTAACACATCTCCCTCCTTTAGTGGAGCATTGTGATCCCTTAGTGGAGCTTGGAGCTTGGGGCTTGGCGTGGAGCTGTGGTGGTGTCATGGCTTATGGTGTTAGGTTGTTTAGTTTCCACAGTGTACTCTGATGTTCTGTGGACATGTCTCATTGTATTGGGTTTGAGTTGTGTTGTGGAACAACTTGGTTGTATTTTGGGAATTCATGGTTGGGTAATGGAATTGATGTGCATCATATAGTGGCTATTAGTGGATGGTTTGGTTGGTTTTGTCTTAAGGGAAAATCGTTCCCCAACTTGATCTTGAAGCCCTCAACATTTATTTCCAGCCTTTGGCGCCTTAGTAACGTCGCTTAAGGCCAAGTTTCTCTCACTTCCTCCTCAATCCAATGAGGTAGGGGTGGGGTGTTACAAGTGGTATCAGTTTGTTCAGTCCTTTGGAGTTGATTCTCAGATTTGGTGTTGACATTCATTGTGGTATACTCTTTGATTCAGGATGGTAGCAAGGCATAGGAATGTAGGAACTTGGAATGTATAGCATAAAAGGATGTAGCTAACTCTTTTATACTGAAATTCAAGTTACCAGGGATTTGGGTACATAAGTGTTTTGGAGACACTTATAGGAAATGGATATCTCATTGTCGTGGGTGTAGCCAATGAGATGAGCATGAAATACTTGGTAGAAATGTCTTCCCTCTAGGATGCATATTTTATGGGGGTATACTGATTTGTGATGTGATATGAATATGTGGAATTTTAATGTGAATAAATTGGTATTTTGAAAATGGTTTGGTTTTCAAAATGGTGAAACATGGAAGATGTGGAAAAATGTGAACTGGTGGAAAACCTCGTTGTGATAGTGTTGTGTAATGTGATTTGAAATGGGATTTCTTGATGTCTACAGAAGTGAGACTCATGGTTGTTTGTTTTTTGTTGATAGAAATGGCACTGGGTAGGCATCGTAGAGATCAACCGGAGGAGGCTGCTGAGAATGTGGTTACACCTGAGCCTCAGGTGTATCAGTAGCTAGTGCAAAGTATAGTGCAAGCTTTCCAAGCTGTGGGAAGTGGAAATAGAGTGGATGAACCAAGGCATGTGGATCATACGGTTCAATTTCAAAAGCAGAATCTGCCCATCTTCAGGGGTTATTCAGAGCTGGAAAGGGTAGAATCATGGTTGAATGGAATGAAGAAGATCTTTGAGTTCTTGGGAACGCCAGTAGATCTGAAAGTGAAGTTGGACACGTATATGTTAGAAGATCTTACCCTTCAGTGGTGGGAGTTGGTAGTCAAAGCTGGGAAGGACCAAGGTATGATGTGGGAAGGTTTTTAGGAATTTTTTAACAAACAATTCTACCCACATACGTTTAGAATTCAGCATACGACTGATTTCTTCAGTTTGAAGCAAGAGCTGATATCTGTGACAGAGTATGCAGCTATGTTCATGAACTTAGTGCGGTTTGCACCCGAGGTGGCGAGTATCACTTCATTGAAGGCAAGTATCTTTGAAGTGGGGTTAAGGCAAGAAATCCATTCAAAGATAGTGGTGCTGTGTATAGATGATTACACGAAGATGTTGAATAGAGCCTCGGTGGCTGAGTGGGATCTGTTGGGAACTCTAGGCGGGGGAAGCATGGTGGTACCCATGGAGAATAGTGGGAACTCTAACACGGGGTTCAAGCGGAAGAGGTACAGTTATTCCCAGGGTGAGAATATGGCATATAATCCAATGGCAGGATCGTTAAATCTTCCTCCGAATCCCCAGAGCAAGCCGGAATGTTTTCAGTGTGGTTCGACGAGCCACATCAAGCGGGATTGTATGGTACAACCTCGAGAATGTCATAATTGTAAGTATATGGGGAATCTGTAGCATTATTTTCAGAATTATCCATGTTTTGGTGCGCATGACACTCCTCAGGGATCGCATACGTCATATGCTTCGACGGGACATGGACAACAGTACACCCCTCGTCAGCAAAGTAAAGTGGGTCATGGTGATTCTCAGAATACCACGATGCCTTAGTAGAGAAATAAAGAGCAGAGTGTGGCAATCCAATATATGTTTGGAGCTGAGCATGTTATAGTGGATGGTCATTCAGGACCATCCATGATGTGAGGTATTATTCTTTTAAATTATACCTCGATGCAAGTATTGTTTGATATGGGTGCTTCACACTCTTTTATTGCTGTACATGTGGTTGATTTGGTGGGTTTAAGGGTAGAAATGATTCCCTCAGTTTTGAAACATCAAACTCCTCTGGGTCGAAGAGAGTGTTGAGACTTCTTGTGTAGAGAATGTTGTATCATTGTGGGTGAGGTTGAGATAACCTGGAATTTCTCAGTGCTTGAGATGGATGGGTATGATGTAATCCTGGTAATGGATTGGCTGGTGGCTTTTAAGGCCCACATCGAATGTGATGCGCAGACAGTGGATTTTACGACACACGATGGTGTTAAACATCTCTTTAGAGGAGAGAAGCATGAAAGGTAGGGTGCACTGAGTTTGTTGGAACCAGCAGTGGGTACATTATCGTATCAGTTGATGGTGTTGTCATTGGAATCAATAGATGTTGTTGAGCATAGTGTTCCTCTGGCAGTGGTGGATCAGTTCATGGATGTTTTTCCTGATTAATTCTCTGGGTTACCTCCTGTATGAGAAGTGGAGTTTACGATTGATCTCCTTCTGGGGACCAGTCCTATCTCACTTCCATATTATCGGATGGCACCAGCTGAATTGTAAGAATTGAAAACCCAGTTGGAAGAGTTAGAAAACAGAGGGTTTATCTAGCCTAGCATGTCTCCGTGGGAAGCACCGGTGTTGTTTGTGAAAAGGCGGATGGAACCTTGGGGCTATGTGTTGATTATCGTAGACTTAACCATGTTATGATAAAGAATAGATATCCACTTCCACGAATTGATGATTTGTTTGACCATTTGCGGGGAGCCCAGTGGTTCTCCAAGATCGATCTGAGGTCGAGATTTCATAAATTGCGGGTGAGGAAAGAGGATATTTCTAAAATAGATTTTAGAAGTAGATATGACCATTATGAATATGTGGATATTCCCTTTGGTCTAATGAATGCACTAGAGGTGTTTATGGAATTGATGAATCAGATATTTCAGAGATATCTGGATTCATTTGTGGTGGTGTTTGTCGACGATATTCCGGTGTATTCAAAGATAAGGGTGGAGCATGAGCAGCACTTGGCGACAGTTCTAGGGATCTTGAGGGATCATTGGTTGTATGCTAAATTGTCAAAGTGTGAATTTTGGATACAAGATGTTCGTTTTATTGGCCATGTGATTTCTGAAAGGGGTGTTTCAGTGGATCCAGAAAAGATAGAGGCTATTATCTCGTGGAAACTGCCAAAGAATGTGTTTGAGATATGGAGTTTTCTTGGTCTAGCTAGGTATTATCAGCATTTTGTTCGTGATTTTTCACATTTGGATTCGCCAATGACAGCTTTGACAAGAAATAATGTTCCATTTCAGTGGAATGAATAGTGTCAGTAGTGTTTCGAAGAGCTGAAGGGTCATCTTACATCAGCACCAATCTTTGTTTTGAAAGACTCAGGAAGAGGGTACATGGTGTATTGCGATGCATCAGGATTAGGGTTGGGGTGCGTTCTCATGAAATGGAATCATGTGGTTGAATATGGCTCATGGAAGTTGAGAGTGCATGAGAAGAACTACCCAACTCATGATTTAGAGTTGGCAACAGTGATCAATGCTTTGAAAGTGTGGCGTCATTTTCTCTTCAGTGATAAATTCATGGTATATACAGATCATAAGATCTTGAAACACATTTTCTCACAAAGGTATTTGAACTTGAGGCAAAGTAGAGGGATGAAATAACTCCAGATGTATGATTTTGACTTTATGTACACACCAGGTAAGGGAAATTTAGTGGTGGATTAATTAAGTAGAAAATCATATGCTTAGGTGGTGAAACAAGCATTAGACCAGTGGCAGTTGATGTCGGTTATAGCTGATATGCTATTGGAATGTGAGGAACATGGCGATAGAGCAGTATTCTTTCCAGTTTTGATGATTCCTGACTTGGTTGGCCTGTTTAAGGAGGCACAAATATCTGATTTTGAGTGTGTGACTTTGGGGTCGAGACTCAATGGTGGGGAGACCATTGAGGGTTGGAAACTGAATGGAGATTAAGTTTTGTGTTTTTGGAATCGGATGGTTGTACCAGTTGCTTGTCAGGAGGATCTTCTCAGGGCGTTTCATCATTTCAGGTGGGCTGTTCATCCTGGAATTCAGAAGATGTATAAAGCGTTGAAAGCATAGTTTTGGTGGACTGGTATGAAGAGAAGTGTGTTTGAGTTTGTTTTGAGATTCTTGACTTGTCAACAGGTCAAGACAGAGCATCAAAGGCCAGCAGGAATGTTGCAGTCTTTACCAATACCTGTTTGGAAGTGGGAGCAGATAGTGATGGATTTTGTCACGGGTCTCCCAATAACGGTCAAGAAACATGATTCTATTAGGGTGATAGTGGATCAGTTAATGAGGTCGGCCCATTGTATTCTAATTCATGAATCTTATACAGTGGAGGATTTATCCAAAATCTATATGCGGGTGGTGGTAAAGAGGTATGGTGTTCCAGTTTCGGTTATATCAGATAGAGATCCGAGGTTTACATCTTGTTTATGGAAATCCTTACAGCAAGCCCTTGGAACACATTTGATTATGAGTACGACGTATCACCCTCAGATGGATGGTCAATCCAAGAGGATGATAAAAACTCTAGAGGATATGTTGCGGGCTTGTGTTATGGATTTTGGTGGCTCATGGGAGGAACACTTGTCGTTGGTTGAGTTCTCATACAATAACAGTTATCAAGAATCCATACAGATGGCTCCATTTGAATCATTGTATAGGCGACCATGTCATTATCCACTATGTTGGGTGGAAATGGGTGAGTCTTCGATGGTTGGACTGAGTCTTGTAAATGAGACTACGGAGAAGATCAAGTTGATCAGGAAGAGAATGGAGATGACTCAGAGTTGTCAGAAATCGTATGCGGATCATCGTCGACGGTCGTTGTTGTTCCAGGTGAGTGATCATGTGTTCTTGGGGATCTCTCCTAGGTTGGGACATTGTCGGTTTGGGAAGCAGGGAAAGCTATCTCCAAGGAATATTGGACCTTTTGAGGTTCTTGAGCAGGTTGGTGAGGTGGATTATCGTTTGGATTTTCCACCATGGCTTAGTGTTGTGCACAATGTGTTTCATGTCTCGTAGTTGAAAAAGTATTAGTCGGATTGTGACCATGTGATTCCATGGGATCATGTTGAGCAAGAACAAGATGCTTCGTTGGTGCACATGCCAGTGCGGGTTGTGGATAGGCAAGAGAAATTCTTGCATGGTAAAAGCATCTGTTTAGTTCTTGTTTTGTCGCAACATGGTCAGATTTAAGAGGAGACTTGGGAGCGGAAGAAAGAGATGATCGAGTAGTGGCTCACGCTCTTTCGGCAAAGGGTGGGTTCACTACTTTTTGAGGACGGAAAGTCCAATGGTGGGGAGAATGTAGCACCCTCGGTTCGAGGTATGTGGCTTTTTTATGTATTTTTATGTGTTTAAAGTGCATGGGATGAGTTGGGAAGAGGTTGGGAGAGTTTGGAATGGTTTTGGATGAGTTTGGAGGCTTTTAAAGGGGTGCACAGTTTGAGAATTGTTAGTGGAAACCATGCGGGTTCCCCAAGAAACCATGCAGACCCTTGTTATCGAGACAGTAGGCCTCACACGGCCTGTGCACGGTTTTCCAAACCATGCGAGGAAACTGTACGAACCCTGGCTCTCAAGGCAGTGGCATGTACACGGTTAGCGCACGGTTTGCCAAACCGTGCGGGCTAATCGTGCGACCACTTAAAGTTAGGGTTATATGTTCCGGGATCACTTGGGATTGCCTCATTCCTCTCCAAATCTCCTCCCACTCGAGCTTCACTTGGGATTTTGGGTTCTCATGGGTTAGGGGTTCTCTCCCACTCAGTTTGGAAGGATTTCGAAGGGGTTTTAAGGTGGATTCAAGGTGGTTTCTCCCAGGTAAGTGTCTCCTCTTGTTTCTATTACGGTTTCCTCTAGATCTACATCTCCCTCTCTATCGGTTTTCTAGAGCTACACTTGTTGTGTGTAGATCTAGGGTTGTGGTTTCCTTGTATGTTAATATTAATGCTTGTGGATGTTAGGGAAAGATATCTAGAGAGGTTTCAGTGGTGCATTCGCCAGATTGGAGGTACAGTTGTTTGTGGGTTGTTTTCTCAGAAACCCTAAAGGTAGGTGGCTTCTCTCTTGACTCCACTTGGTTATAACTAGTGGTTCCATGTTACAATTAATTTGTTGATTAAAATTAATTTTGTGTTGATGTGCGAATTTGGTTGGAAATCCATTTGGGGGTTTTTGGGAAAAAAGGGGTTTTGTGGTGAAATGTTCTTATTATGGATTTTAGAATTGGAATTTTAAAATGGAATACTATGATTGATTTGTGAAATTATTTATGGAAATGGTATTCAATAAAAAGGTTGTTTTTTTAAAAGGGGGTTTGTCATGGAAAAAAATGGTTTTCAATAAATGGGTGATTTATTGAAGTGAATTGACATGTAATGGAATGGGATGATTACATGATGTTGTTGTGTCTTCAATGGGTTATATTCTTGGTTGTTATTGGTTGGGATGTTGTTTGGAAGTGGAGATAAGTACCGCTTTTAAAAATGGGATGGATAGTGGACGAATGGGACACAATCTAAGGATAAGTGGATGGGAAGATCCACTAGCTTTAAATGGATGAAACGAGTGGGATGAAAGCTCCATCGTTATGATTATTTGTTGAGAATTGCTTTGAAAGTTGGAAATTGTGGTGTTAGTGTGTAATGATGGAATGGTTTTTGTCTTGTTGGTTGGATTTCCCTTGGTTGATTGGTTTGGGTGTGTGATGGCTTGGTAAGTGCATGTTTGGCTTATGGTAATAGTTGCACTTGTGATTATTTTATATAAAATGTTTTATATAAATGTTCTAACGGTTTTATCCTAGTGGCGTGTGTAGGGAAGTAATTTTTGGAAATCTTACTGAGTTTTAGTACTCA
Organism: Viscum album; assembly: GCA_963277665.1. NCBI lineage: Eukaryota > Viridiplantae > Streptophyta > Magnoliopsida > Santalales > Viscaceae > Viscum > Viscum album. The sequence goes on along the minus strand of OY728155.1, from coordinate 1,630,590,701 downwards.
CCCCCTGCTTTGGCACTGTGGTGTCTTTGCAGATGTTGTATACCGTGATGTGGGAAAAAGTAAGGCATCTCCCTCCTTTAGTGGAGCATTGTGATCCCTTGGTGGAGCTTGGAGCTTGGAGCTTGGCGTGGAGCTGTGGTGGTGTCATGGATTGTGGTGTTTGGTTGTTTAGTTTCCTTAATGTACTCTGATTTTGGGTGGACATGTCTCGTTTTATTGGTTTTGAGTTATGTTGTGGAACAACTTGGTTGTCTTTTGGGAATGCATGGTTGGGTAATGGAATTGATGTGCATCATATAGTAGCTGTTAGTGGATGGTTTGGTTGATTTTTTCTTAAGGTAAAATCATTCCACAACTTTATCTTGAAGTCCTTATAATTTATTGCCATCCTTTGTTGCCTTGGGAACGTCTCTTAAGGCCAAGTAGCCCTCACCGCCTCCTCAAGACAATGAGGCAAGGGTGGGGTGTTACAGTCAAGCTATTTAACTGAGAGTTAAATCTAAAGATAAGTTTAATATGACGACCTAAACCTATCTAAAACCTATTGGTTGAGAGGTTTTTGACCCATCCCCACCTCATCCTCTAAATAATTCATTTTTAGCCATTATAAACTGAAAAGTATTTTAATATAAAATAATATTTCAAGATTTTCCTAAAGTGACCCTCACCTCTCTTATAAAAGGGAACTTCCCCTTCTCTTAATTTCACAACTCTAAAGCCTTTTGTCTCAGCCAAACTCTACCCAAATATCCCCCCAAATTTCCTCCCTTTATCCTAGAGGCCTTCATTTGGTCAGAAAAAGAACCTAAGGATCCCTTTTGATTAAATAAAAAGGAAGAACCCAAAGAAGAGGTAAATATTTCATCACCTCTTTCAAGTTCTTTTCTTCTTACACTTACTCTTTCTTTGTTGTTTCCATTATAAAATATTAAATCCAGTATATTATATATACTGTGATGTTATTATAAAAATGGTACAACCATATTAATTATTCTATCCATCATATGAATGAAAAATTCACCATACATGCTTACGTACGGCTTACCGTCTCCACATCGTGGTGTAGTTTTTTATTCACACACTTCATTATTTTCATGGGTATAATAATGAGTATAACTAATATAAATAATAAATATAACATGTTAATTATTATGTATATATGATATACCATCCAATTACATATTATTTCGCCATCAATATAATGATATTGTTGCTCGTGCGTACGTACGGGTTACCGTCTCCACGAATGTGATGAGATTCATTCCCCATCATAATCATTCAAGAATAATTTTCGTTTTATGATTCAAAATAATGTTTATGAACATAATATAATTCTATATATGAGTTAGATACATCCTATTCATTACAAACATGGCTTATGTAACCAAACATATAAAGGAAAATGAATCAATTAACACCCGAAATGATGATACTACTAAAATATTATTAACAAAGAAATATTAGAAGATCATATATGATATCATATTTATGTATATGGTTCTTGTATAATTCAATAACAATTATTTAACTATTATACAAGAGGTTAAAGTACCCTCTACTAAGGAAAATTACAAGCTAAGGGTTAATTCTACAATCTCTTTACTTATCCAAGTTGTTAATATGTAAGTATCTACTGGGACCTGTTTATCATCCACATACATGATTATTAAAAATGTATTTCAAAACATTTTTACTATTTAATAGACTATGGGTTAATGTAATTTATACCCTTATTTTACCTTATATGTTTTTAAAGGAATCTTTCTGTCGTTTTCCAAATAAGGTACTTTATGACCTTTTTGAAAAAATTAAGGTAAGAATGGTTTTTTAACTTATATGGAAGGTGCGGTTATTCTCCACCGTTATTACACCTTGGAAGATTCCCTTAAAAGCATATAAGAATATTTTCAAAATAAATGTTTTCTTTTATAATTACTTGACTTTTAAATGGTTTCAAAATAGAAAGAGGTATTTCTTTAATTTTTTTTTTCATTTCATCTATGTCAACATCCTTTGATGGATTTTAAACTTGTTTGAAGTTGATTTATTATGATACAAATCTTAGATATTTTATTTAAGTTTTTGTGATATGTTTTACTGTGGATGTGTTATTTTTACACCATTCATGGTTTATGGATAAAGTATTGACATTTCGTATGCTAGTTTTAATACGAATTTTTATGTTATGTTTAATCATTTTCATATGAGGAATGTATTGGACTTAGTAAGTGATGGGTGGAGCCCTATATAGATCCTTGATTCATCAGTAGGTCTCATGAGAGAAACTAGTGTCTTGGTATAAGGCCTTGACAAAATATTATTTTTAGTCTTGGAAAAAGGTCCTGACTATGTGGTTATGAAGTCTAGAATTATGCATTATATCATTATGAATGTGGCTATTGATATTGCATGTGATTATTCGACTAGTAGAATATCCACATGAATAAGTTAATGGAATTTTTTGATTTTATATTTTCTATATTATGTTGACGTTTAAGTTTAAAAGGCTCTTTTTTTAGTCTTACACATTGACTTAAATGTTTATACTTATTTATGAAAGTTTCCGCTATACTGTTATCCTTACTGATCATCTAAGCTCACCCCTTTCTATGTTTTATTTTTCCCAGGATGTGATGAAGTATTTTATGGTTGACCTATATGGATAGGCTAACAATATAAGTGTGTTAAAAATGGGACACAATGTTGTTTATTTTTTTATTTTATTATGTAATGTAAAACTTATGAATGTATCTAGTACTTCAAGGATACTAAACTAATCGGTCTTTCAGTATTTGATCCCTTGTGATCATGCCAATGTTATGTAATAATGCACCGACATTGGGTAACTGGGGTCGGGGCGTTACAACACAACCCACAATTGGTGTTAGTCACAGAAATATAGAATCCAAATATATTCATACATATCCAAATGCATCCTTTTTATAAGGTATATTAACTTTTCATGTAAATATTTATAATTTTATGAGACTGATGATCTCTAAATAAGTAAGCACAAAAGACCAATAACCAACCTCCACCTTTATAGAATAAGAAATAAGCCTCTATACCAGTGGGATGTCTAACACAAATCCCCCTTCCCCTTTGGGACTTTACTTAAGGGAGAGTCTAATTCATCATAACTCTAGTACCTGATATAAAAAATATATATTTAATAAAAAAATTCAAGTTAATAACTTCAATTAGTAACCATGTTCAAGGTAGATGAAAACTAAATCTCATGTTGTTATACCTAGAATCTAATGCATGACATAACTATTTTATATGAATCATTTTATCACATAAATTTAGAAAAAAATATATTCATAATTCATAAAAAAATTATAAAAATGAATATTTTAAATAAATAAACAAATAAATAAACACATTATTTATTTTCCAAAACATGTGATACAAATATATATTTTCATATTTATTTTAGGAATGTATAGTTACATTTTATAATTCCTAACACTTATAATTTATAAACATTTTTTTAAACCATAATCAAATATATGAAAATATGAAAATATTAAAATTTTGACCGAAATCATATTTTATGACTGATAATAGAAATATTCAATCATATCATATAATTGATACATAATGGTAATCATGCGTATCAATCATATATTATGATATAACCCAATCACGATTTGTAGCTGATATCACTGCTTACATTTAAAGATATCTTAAGGGTCAAATCATATATAATGATATCCCCAATATTATAAATTTTTTATGAAGTTATATTTTTACAAAATATAGGGATTAGTAATATTTTATGATATTATATATTATATCCAAAACCATAGTTCAAAATATATAATATTCTATTACATCACTCCCATATGACATAACATAGTCATACGCTATGACTAAAAAAATAGAAGTATTTCAACATATCGTATTTTACAATATAATTATAAATACCATATGATTGGAAAATTATAATAATAATCATTAGATAAACATTATTATCCATTAAATAATAAGGCTAAGATAACATTGATGGGTTTTGGATATTAATCTAATGAAATTAATAGTGGAATAAATCCATGAAATTTTTTATTTATCTTCAACCAAACCAACATGAAAGAATATTAAGAATATAGAAAATTCATAAATTAGTTTATATGAATTTTATTTTTTACTATTTGACAATGTAAGCTCGATGGAAACCTGGTAGATATAACCAAATTCCTCCTTCTTCTAAGGGATTATGTCGACCCATGGATCCTTTTTTGCAGAAAAAAGATTTTGAATCCCCAAAGGGGAGCTAGCAACCTATTCACAACAAATATAAATGGTGATTTGAGATGAAAAGAGATTTGTTGAAGTTTTTATGCATCAATGGTATTGAATAATGGGTGGGATCCTATCCTTTTTATAGAATCACTTTATTTAATGAATAGAGCTGTAAAATTTGAGCATCAAGTTCCATCTCATGTAACCTTCACATTATTTCCCATTGGAGTCTCACTATTTGAATTATTTAAATTTATTCCCATTAAATTAATGAATAAATCCCATTGATTCATAATACGATGAAATGATATAGGATATATGGTATACACTTTACACTTAATCCTGTAAGCTTATGTATCATAAGAATAATATGTTGGTGATAACATAGTATCAATATCATTCTCAAGGTTACATTGGATAACATGGTTTCCTTGGTCTAGATATATATAATATCCATAACATTGGGGAAAATAGGCGGGATATAATATAATACAATATTCCCTTTTTGTTACTATTCAATAAATATTTTACTGGGAATAACATATTAAATAAGATAACTAATAATGTTAAATTGATTATAACATAACTGATTGTAATTTAGATATTCTAGAAGTGTTATAATAATCATAGGTAATGAAATTTTGAATTATAATTACATGATAATGTATTTATTTATGTTTTTATATGATTGAGTCACTAAAGGATTAAAAATAATGGGAAAATGACTTATTTTTTTATTGGAACATATTAGATATTTGAAAATATCAGAGAAAAAATATAAAATATTGGATTTACCTCATCATTTTAGTGTTATAAAAAGTCTATCCCATGTATCTTAGCTAAGGAGTACATACAATATCTTTATTATTTTATATATTTTGATGATATTGAATTAGAATTGAATGGTTTTTATTTGGAGTAACCTATCTGTATCATTGACCGAAGTGATAAATATATAAAAGGGATGATCATTCCTTTGGAATGGGTTTTATGAAAACATGTAATAATTTATAATTAAATATTGGAGTGAGAGGCTAAGGTAAAAGCTTAATGGTAATTATTTCTTCCATAATAATTTTTTGATTCTTCTCATGGATGAGAATCCTGATGGTGGGGAATTTGTAATGACATATTTCATTTATGGTGTGAGTTTCCCTTAATTTTTTTATTCATATTTTAAATTTATCAAAGGTTGTTAATAATGATTCAGAATAGAAATTGTAGAAATATGAGTAAATTTTAAATGCTTCTGGTGTAGATTTACCACTAGGTACCCAAAGGAAGGGTACTGAGTATAGGGTAGAATATGGCGTGTATTTTAGAAATTATTTTCTTATTAATTGTTACCTAGTTACCTTTTACTAGTTACACATGTTTTTTAATTTATGGGAAAATAATCATTTTATTTTTAGATTTGACCCCATTTAATGGGTATTTCTTGATTACTATATTAGTTGGATGAAAGAGTTTCTACTAAATCAAATATCTCATTCCTCTCTTCCACCAAGGTAATACCACATTAAATATTGATCTAGATCATCACAAAGTTGCATTAGGAGTATATCTTTAGTGAGTCTAAGGTAGTTAAACCATATTTATTCCAATGTTTCCAATTATTCATTGTGTAATTGATCAAATACCTAATTCACATTTCTTCTATGTTCTAAATATCTATTATATCCTTTGGTATTTCTTCCATAAAGCTATAGTTGGAGTTTATATTTGGTGATCTTGAGGTAAAGCCACTTATTCTTACTCCAGATTTATTTTTCTCTTTGGTTCGATGAGATAAATCTCTAAATTTAAATGGTCATGGGTTTTCAGGTTCATCTAAAAGTGACACACTCACTTCCTCTATCTTTTGGATTTTGGTTAAGTAATTTAATTGGTTGATAACCACTCCTTGCTCATATATTTTCACATTTTAAGGGTTAATAGTGGAATGAGGTCTATTGAGACTCAACTAAAAATGTATTTTTCTTTTTAATTAATTTCAAAATAACTTATCTTTGTTTTGGGTTTTATTTAGTTAAAATGTGATTCATGTAATACTATTTATACTCATTTATAAATAATGCTAATAATTATTCTTGGATTATATTACTAGTTACCTCATGTTAGTATAGAATACAAAGACAAATTATACAAGATATTAAATCAATATTATATATATATAGTTTTGTGTTTTTCTATTCTAAGAAGGTGGAAGTGAAGATATCTTATTATAACCTATTAATAGGTCCCTTAACTCATTGATGATGGTGATATTTAATTATACAGGGGTTCCAAGGGAACTCAATATATTATTCTTCTTGAACCATGTTAGTATGGTGTCAAGAACACCATTAATTCATCCCATTATTAATTTGAATGTGATTTAGTCACATGATTAATTATTCAAGGCATTCCAATAGATAAAAGTTTATTTAATTAATTGAAGAATATGTTTTATTTTCTAACGTATTAGATTATGATCATGTATAAAAGTAGGTATAAGAAATTTCTACCATGTATTTTCTAGAATATGGAAACTAACACTAAAAATAAATAAATAAATTTATTTTTATTACTTTTACTGTAAAATTAGGACATAAATATTTCACTTTCTTGCCTATTTTGTGATACTACTACATAAATTTGGTCTCTTGGAATACATGTAGGGTCTTGGTGGTGACTAATGACTAGGTACGATTGTAACACCCTGAGAGAATTACTTGTTTCAATTGATGCATCACATAACCTCTTGCTCATATTCTTGTATTAAAGAGTCCACTGACTAGAGGTGAGGGTCCAAGAATTACTGTGGGGATACTATACCCTTAGTAGTAATATCCTTGTTTCCATAATCACAATGAGTAATAATAAATATTCCAAAAAAATTTAGTAGAAAATATCATGATATAATGATATGGAATAGATGATATATAAATAATATAAACCAAATGACTCTTAATGTGGTAAGTAAACCAATATATGATAACCAACATAGATAAACTAAGACATTGAAATAGTATTCTAGATTCCATATGAAATTTTATCCATCCACCAAGATCCATTATATCATCTCCCCGACGTAGGGTCATTACCATAAGGTAGATCTCAGTACATGAAATCTATATGTGCATTAAGATTCCCATAGAGGGTGTTAGTATAAACCTAGTAATACACCCTCAATTCATCCTTAACATACAATTAACATGTACGTAAGGTGTATTCATTGATGTTAATTAAATACATAAACAAGAAACCTTTCATACATAGGGTGTTCCTGCACTAACCATACCACCACAATCCCCAGTCATACCTACTTCGTCTCCATGATGGAAGGAAATATATCATTTGTCATTATATATCAGATCATTACACAAGGATAACACTTGTATCAGATCAAGGTCCATAGTTGATCAAGATCTAGGCCATTCCACAAGGCTGTCACATCCCTGGATCATCCTTAGGTTGGGCCACAATGTTGTTGTGCCCCTACCTTTATTAGTTAGGCCACAAGTCTATCAAACATTAGGCTTAGTGTTGGGTCAGGACATAAGGCCATCATAATATATCCTCTATCTCGGGTCAGGACACAAGGTCACTGTACTCCTTCCATGTCTCCATATTTCATCATAATCCTTAGTGCCTAATATCATCATCAAATTATTTTCCTCTAGGGGATATCCAAGACACAATAATCCACCTATCATCTTTATTACAGATACATAGCTCCATATGCCAAGCATTATCACTTAATATGGCATAGATCAAATGGAAAAAACATAACACACAATGAATTTGTCTAATGGGGAATATAAACACACACACCATAAGTATAATAAAAAGCATACCATATCACAAAAAAATTCTTATAGCTTTGAACTATTGGAGTCAGTGTCCTAGGACCAACTTTTTGTACTTTGATTTTAAGTATACTCGGTGTATTGAATATTAATTAAACATAGTATTACATATTTATCATTTCCCTTAATTAATTTAATGTAATAATGTCTTAGATTACCTATCACATTGTTAAGGTAATAACATTTCCTCTCTATGATTATAACCTTGAAGTGATATGAAAATATTATTAATATAGTTCTGTGGTTAGATAATATACTATGATAAAACACATAGTATTTATATCATCAGGTGTGAGTAATCCTAAGTGGATGAGGCTTATTCTGCTGATGTTCTCTCTTGGTAATCTCCAAGATGGGGGATTATGAGAACAGACTCACCAGTAGGAATTGTGTATGTTTTGGAGCCATTATGTATTCTTACCTGTGAGCATGTGTAATGGTCCTTAAACTTTAAGATTATCATTGTTTCATGTCATGACTCACACACTTAGATTTACTAAAGAAAACCATAACACTATATATTGGAAGGTATTAGGGTACATTGTGCACATCATGATTGACGTTCCATTAATGTTTACTTTGAGAAAGGATTTGTCCCTTCCATATTTACAGAAGCTGGTATTTCATCCCTTTTATTGGAATAAAACCATCACCCTAAATTCCATGGCCATGGTTTGACAACATGTTTATTTAAAGCAGTCAAAGAAAGACATTTCATGCATATAGGTTGATGACATAGTCATGTAACCTGCTTAATGATATATTGTGATAAAGGGATTATATTACATAGTGATTGTTCACATGGGATTGTCGGTGTTGTGATATTAAGTTCATTATCTTGGGATCCTTGACTTGTTGTTATAAAATAATCTTAGACTTTAGGCAAGTCTTCCTAATTCGAATGAGAAGGAATCCTAGATGGTCACACACATAGTGTTTCCATTGATATTTATTAAATTATATTTTAATTTAATTAATGGAATAAATATTATTCTCAAGAATTGTATTCAAGTTATTTTGTTCACATAAACTTAATAAATAGTTATTCACCAATATATGAATAAAAATATATTTTTTTATTTTATTGAATATTAAATAAATATTTATTCACCGGTATATTAATGAAATATTTATTTATGAATAGAATATTTATTTGGGTATTCAATAAATACATAGGAGTTCAAACAGACCAAGATGACGTTGGATGATAAATAATTATTTATAATCAGAATATTATTTATCAATTTGCGTAAGTTGGAGCATTCAAAATAATAATAATAATAATATTATGATGTGGAATGGGGTTTCATTAAAGGTTATAATATTATTTAATGGATGGTATATAATTAATTTTTTATTTTAACATAATCCCTAGATTTATAAATAGACATTTTTTTCTATTGTGTGTAGCATCGGTGTGAAATCAGAATAAGAGAATTGTTGCGCATAAAGAATTATATCTCGACTACTTCTTCTCTATCACTATTAATAATGAGAAATGAAAGATATATTTCTTCATGACCAAATAAAAAGTGATCAATAATGAAAAGGTAATGAAATTATATTTACTAAAATAGCACCTGGAGATCGAGTGGTGTTGCTCGAAGATCATAGGAGAACATGTGGATCACCACTAGAGGGATTCTATCCTTAGATCCTTATAGAGAAATGAAGAAAATCTAAAAGGGAATTTTTGAATGATCAATGAAGAAAGTTACTAAGCCCAAATATTTATTTCTTTACATATTAAATAAAGTAATTATATATTTTATGTAAAATATCCCCACACATAGTTTCATAGAATAATAATTAAAAAAATATTAATATATCCCTCACCATCACACACTTCTACTGCACCCAAAACCAACAAGTGGTATTAGAGTGGTCACATTTAAATTTATATTTATTTATGTTATTTTTTATCTATGTGAAATTATGGTTAGATTTTAATTTAATGTAATTTTTTCTTTAATCTGATTTAAATTAACATGATTATAAATATTAATCACGATTCATTAATTGTTTCATTTTAATAAAGGTTTAAGAATATATGAAGAATAACTATATATGCCATCATAAAATTGCCAATTTTTGGTCAATAATATAGGGTTACAGGGCATGTACTTGGAAGTACACACCATTGTACCCTATTTCAATGCATCAGGATATGGTGCGTGATACAAGACAAACCAAAATGTAATTACATGTAGTGTATGGCACATGTTTATTGGCTAACCTAGCACACAATTTTTGGATTACATAGAATGTATCAGCATACATGCCATGAATTCTATATGGGATAGTGGAATAAATTACATAATTTGTGTGGTCATTATACGTGGTCATAACTGTGTGAGGCTAATAACATTGAGAATTTATGATAAAAACAATGTGTATGTGGTGTACAAAATGTGCTTTTCATCAAATATTATGTCCGAAGAACACACCGATCCACTCAGTGAGAAAAAGGAAACATGACTCAAAGAGATACACATCGTTCAGCTGGCTTATTCATGCAATGTAGTCTACGGAGAAAAATTATGAAGACCCATACATCATTCTTAGATATATGGAAAGTAGAGCACATAACATGTAGCTGGTCTATAAACATCATGTAGTCTGACTAAGGTACATGCCACAAACCTAGGAATGTGCCCCAGATACATAGAAATTGAGATTCGCAATGTGAATATATATGTACATTACATGTAGTATCCCATTAATGGATAGAATTAAAAATTACATTAAACTGAAAAATTGTAGATTTAAAACTGTATTTCTTTGATTAACACACTATAACACCCTCAGTTTCAGGTAATTAATCCATTATTTAGGTTTTTAATTATATAATGTTATCAGGTGACGTTTTGTGAGGTTTTTAGGAGTTTTGATTTGTTTTTTTGGCTTTTATGGAGGTGCATAGTTTGATAATGGTTTGTAGAAACCGTTCAGTACCTTTTAGGAAACCATGAAACTAAAATAGTGGGCACTGGGTAGGCACATAGTTCGGCCAAATCGTGCGACCACCCATGAGTAAACATATAATGTTTAATAGAAGGGTTTAGAACTATTGGAACATAGTTTGTAAAAAATGTAAAACAACCATTCAAGGGGTGTTTGGAGGTAGTGGATAGTGTATTGTTAGTGCATGGTTTTCATAACCATGTAACCTAACTGTGAACCATTAAAAATTTTTCCTCGATTTTATGGATCTAACCCAATTTACCCCCTTCATGAAAATTTCCCCAAAATATGACCCTAACACGAATTCCACTTTTTCCAAAGGCTTGATAAACCTTTCCTCTTGATCCGAGAGTGTTTTTTGGAGAATCTAAGGGTGTAGGAGGCCCAGATTCCTTAGTAAGTGCCCATTATTGGTTTTTTTCCTTAGATTTACTCATATTACCTCACTTGGATTCATATATATAATCTATTGAAGATATATACATGTTGTTTAATTCCAATCATAATGAGATATGATGGTTTTGGTTGAAGGGGAAAATATCTAACGATGTTCCATGATGTTTTTTGGTGTTTTGTGCCATTCTTTGGTGTCACTAATGTTTGAGAGGTAGGTGGATTCACTCTCTACTAAATTTGATTAGAACTTGAAAGATTGATTTCAAATTGATTTATTTAATTTAATTGAATTGTGTGATTGCATTTTTATTTGATATAAAACATATTTAGTGATGGTTTTGTGGAATTATAAAAATTGGATAGTTTTGTGAAATGTACTTTTGTATCATGATTTAAAATGCTAATTTTAAAATTATAGCTTGGTTTTGAGGCATTTAATTTTTTTTATATAAAATTTTTCAATAAAATAAATGTTTTATTGAAATGGACTGGCATGGTATTTAGAATACATGGTTGGGGTGAGATCATTTTCATTGACATGACCCCGTGGAAAGGGTGTGTTCCATTGGGGCACTTAGTATATGGTTACCTTTTGATGACTTGGTATATTGATGAGAGACCTCTTATGAATATAGGATCGTTACCTAGGAATGAATGTTTGGATGTGTGAATGTGTGGAAATGGAATGGGTACACTAAAATGGGATTTGAGAAATGGTTTTAATGAATTGTTTGGTTTCTTTCCTTGGAACTCATTTGGTTTTGATATAAACCATTGAAAATATTTTAAATTTTTTATACAATCTTTCTATATAAATGTGATAACATGTTCTATATTAGTGGTGTGAGTTGGGAAGTTATTGGAGAAATCCAATAGAGTTTTATACTCACCACCTGCTTGGTAACTTTGGTGGGTTTGCAGACGTCGTACATAGAGACATAGGTAAAGGAAAGGTATCCTAGTTATTTAGTGATGCTTATTGATACCTTTTGCTAGGAATGTGGTTTGGATATTGGAGCAGGTTGGGAGTTTCTTCCTTGGTGTATTTGGAGTCTTTGAGATTTTTTGGTTTGGTTTCTTATTTATACTCGGATATTATTGTTGGGTTGGTTACATTTATGTTGTATTTCATTGTACTCATTCATCATCTAGTAGTTTTTTGGATATGTTTATCTTGGTTTGGCTATTTACATTCAAAAGTAAAACCATACTCCAAATTTTTATGAATCACTTGGAATTTATTTCTGGTCTTTATTGTCTTGGGTATGCCACCTATGGATAGTAACACCCACTGCCTATTCCTAAGAAAATGTGTGAGGGGTGGGATTTTATGAATAGTATCTATTTTTTTGGTATTGGAGTTGGAAAATCATTCTGATTTAGTCCTTGAATTGGGATGGTAGCAAGGAGGTAGGATCTTTAGAACTTATAATGTAGAGCATAAAAGGCATAAATAACCTATATATGTTGAACTTCAGGTTACCAAGGAGTTTGTGTATTGATTTTTTTGTCACATGTGAGATTTTAAAAAGGCATGGTACTGGTATTTTGGAAATGGTTTTATTTCTAAAAACATAGTATAATATTTAGAAATTGTTTGAAATATGATTTTTTTTGAATTTTGGAAACCCTTGTTGTGATATGTGTGAGTGGTAAATTTGAAATTTCTAAGCATTTATTTCACAGGGAGTGAGAATAAAAGGACTTTTTTATTTGGTTATAGAAAATAAAACATGATAGGCATTGTAAAAACCAATAAGAGGAGTCTGTATAAAATGTGTTTGAACCTGATCCATAGGTGAACCAATAGTTGGTTCATAGTATTGTATAGGATTTATAATCCATGGGTAGTGGGAACCAAAAGGATGAACCAAGGAAAGTGTATCATTTTATTTAGTTACAAATGTAGAATCCACCCATCATTTGAGGTGATTCAGAACTAGAAAAAGAATAGGTTTGGATGAATAGGATGAATTGCATGAATACAATATTTTATTTCCCAGGCACCCCAACTGAGATGAAAGTAATTTTGGAAATGTACATATTGGAGGATCTAGCATGCCAGTGGTGAGATTTATTAGTTCAGGATAAATTAGACAAAATAATTACATGGGATAATTTTGAAGAATTGTTCAATAAACAATTCAATCCTCAAATGTTCAAAATTTCTAGAACAATGGAATTTTTCAGCTTGAAGTAGAATAATCTCGTAGTGATAGAGTACAAGGCCAAATTCATGAATTTATTCTGATTTCCAGTAGAGGATTTTCAAGTTCATCCTTAAAGGAACACATTTTTGAACTGAGGTTGAGGTCAGAGATCTAATCAAATATTTCCATGATTTTTATAATAGAATATACAGAGATACTCAATATAGATATGGTGGAAGAAAGGGGAATATCAGGAACTACATGTGAAGAAATCGTGTTGATACCTATAGGAAATGGTGGGAACTCTAATACTGGAAATAAGAGGAAGAGGAATACCTACTTCTAAGGTAGTTTCATGACACAAAATTATACAATGGGATCGGTGAATTTTCCTCATAAACCAAAGAGTATGTCAAGATAATTTTAGTGTGGATATTTGGAGAATATCAAGTGAGATTGTACAACACCTCCTAGAGCGTTCCATAATTGTAACTAGATGGTACATCTTCATCACTATTATCGTAGTGCTCAAAGGGAAGGTTCTAGGATGTCTCATGTTTTACATACATCATATGTTTAGATGGGTTGAGGGAAGTAGAATAATTATTCTCAATAGAAATGAGCTATCTATGGTGATTATAGGAATAACAAAAATCCTCAACCAGTGAAATCTCAAGAAGGTAATAAATATTAATGTGAATCAAGTAAGAAATTGTATAGAGATAAGAAAATGATCACGGATGATCAATTTGGACCTTCATGGTGAGAGGTATAATTATTTTTAATTCTACCCTTATGAAATATTTGTTTGATATAGGTGAATCCCATTTATTTATTGCATCTCATTCTATTGAACTTATATATTTTTATGTTGAGATGATTACTTCTATTTTGAAACTTTAATAACCTCTTGGAAAAAGATAATGTAATAATTTTTTTTTCAAATCATGTTTTATAACTATCGATGGAGAAGAATTTCTTTGTAATTTATCAGAGCTTCATATGGATGTATATGACTTAATTATTGGTATGGATTGGTTGAAAATGTTCCAATCTCACATAAACTATTATACCCAATGAGTTACTTTTAAAAATTATGTTGGTGTTAAGCATTTCGTTAGAGGATTTCAGAATGTAAAGGTAGATGAAAATGGCTTGTTGACACTATCATTTAGAACTATCTTATACTAGTTTAAATGTTTGACCTTGGAATCGGTGGATAAGATCAAGAATAGTATTTTTCCAAAAATTGTTTATCTGTTTTCTAATGTTTTTTTTCTGATAATTTATTAGGGTTTCCACCCATAATAGAAGTGGAGTTTACATCTGATCTCTTACAAGGGACTAGTACAATCACACTTATACCTTATCAAATGGAACTAGAAAAATAAAGGGAATTGATGGTATAGTTGGAAGAGTTGGAAAGAAAAGGTTTCATTCAACCTAACATGTCTCCATGGGTATCACTGATTTTGTTTAAGAAAATTATGGATGGGAATCTTAGGATTTGTGTGGATTATCACAAGATTAAACAAGTTATGATAAAGAATCAATATCCTATTCCATGCATTGATGATCTGTTTGATCAATTAAGGGGATCCCAGTTGTTCTCTAAAATTTAATTGCATTTAGGATATAACCAATTTCACGTTAGAGAGGAGGATATTCCAAATACTACTTTCAAGAGTATATATGAACACTATGAATATGTGATTATGACTTTTGGTCTTATGAATGCAGTAACAATGTTTATGGAATTAATTAATGAGATATTTCAAAGCTGTTTGGATTATTTTGTGGTGGTGTTTGTGGATGAAATATTGGTGTATTCAATGACAATTGTTGAGAAGAGGAATACTTGATGGTAATTTTCGATATCTTGTTGGATCATTTTATGTATGATAATCTTTAAAAGTTTGAATTTTGGATACAAGAGGTATATTTACTTAGACTTGAAAAATGTGTTTTCGCTAATCCAAAAAATATATATTCTATGATAACTTGGAAACCACCAAAGAATGTCTTTGAGAAACATAATTTATTTGGTATGACTAGTTATTACCAACTATTTTCTTTTGATTTATCATGACTAGATTCACTAACGAAATATTTGATAAGGAAAATGATTACATTTCAATGGAAGGATGAATGTTATAAATACTTTTAAGAGCCTAAAGTATACTTTATATCATCACTGATATTGATATTTTAGAAATCAAGACAAGGTAATGTGGTGTTTTTTTATTTTTTTGGATCTAGGTTGGGGTGTGTTCTCATATTGAGAGATCATGTTGTTTCTTATGACTCATAGTAGTTATAGTTTCATAATAAGAACTACCCAAAACATGACTTAGAATTAGCTACTGTAGTCCATGATTTGAATACTTGGTGTCATTACCTATTTGGTGAGAAATTTATGGTGTTTATGGATAATAAGATCTTGAATCACATTTTCTCACAAAGAGGTTTGAATCTAAGAAAAATAATATGGATAGAGTACCATCAAATTTTAAACTTTGAATTGATGTAAACATCGGGTAAAAAAAATTCAGTGGAATATTCATTAAGTTGGAAGTCATATAGTTAGTAGTAAAAATAAGCTTCAGATCAATGGTAGTTGATGTCAGTGATAACTGACATGACCTTGGATTATGAATAATGAGGCAGCATTGTAGTTTTATTTCTGGTTTCTTTTGTTCCTTAATTTGGATGATATAGTTAAAGACACACAAAAATATGATTCTGAATATTTTTCTATGAGGTAAAAACTCAATGGTGGGAATACCCTTGAGGGATGGAAGCTTGAGAAAGGACTAGTGTTGTGTTTTCAAGATCCGATGGATGTACCTATTTCCTATCATGAAAAACTAATCCATGATTATCACCATTCTATATGGGATATTCATCATAGAATAAAAAATATGTATAAGGTAATTAATGAAAAATTTTGGTGGGTTTAATTAGTCTAGTTTTTTATGATATGTGTCTCCAATTAGTAGGTTAAGGTATAACCCCATCAGCTAGTGGGTATGCTATAGTATTTACTGATTCCCATGTGGAAATGGGAGCATATAGCTATGGATTTCAGTACAGGTATACTAATGATGGCTCAAAAAAATATTCCATATGGGTGATAGTGAATTTTCTCACAAATTCATTATATTTCACCCCTATTCATGAATCTAATATGGTGGAAGACTTTTTGAAAATCTATATTCGAGGAATGGTAAAGAGGTTTGGTGTTCTAGTTTTAATTGTATCTGATCAAGATCTGAGGTTTATGTCTTTTTTCTGGAAATCCTTTTAGAAGTTCCTAGGTAATCAGTTGTCTATGAGTATATTATATCATCCTCAAACATGTGTATAATTTGAATGGATGGTAAAATTTTTAGAAGATATGCTTCGGGCTTGTGTAATGAATTTTGGTAGCTTATGTGACGAGCACATACTATTAGTTGAGTTATCTTACGACAAAAATTATCAATACTTGATATATATAACTTCTTTTGAATAATTTTATGGGCATCCTTTTTGTTCTCCACATTATTGGGTTGAAACAGGCGAGACTTCACTGGTTGGACCAATCCATGTGCAAGATACTATATATAAGATTCAGCTGATCATGAAAATGATGGAGACAACTCAGATTCTTCAGAAATCAAATGTTTATCATCATCTATGGCCATTTTCATTCAATTTGAGTGATCATTTTTTCTTAATAATCTCTCCATGTATTTGGAATCATCATTATGGGAAGCAGGTAGAGTTATCTTTTTGATAGATATGTCATTTTTATATACTTGAATGGGTCGGTGAGGTGGAATATTGGTTGGATTTTCCACCAAAGTTCATTTTAGTTCAGAATTAATTTCATTTAAGTCAATTTAAGAAGTATTAACAATATTTTGACTACGTGATTAGATGGGATCATGTTGACCTCGAGCCAGATTCTATGTTGGTTCATGTGCCAATATAGATTGTGGATAGGTCATATAAAGTCATTCTTGGGAAAATAATCGGTCTAGGGTGGGTTTTATGTAAACATGGTAAAATTTAGGAAGAAATGTGGGAGCATGAGATGGAGATGGTCGACCAATGAACCTATCTCTTTCAGGAAAATGATGGTTTAAAACTTTATATGGATGTAAAGACCAATGGTGTGAGAATTTAGCACTTCTAGTTTCAGGATATTAATCGTTTATTTATGTATTGTAAGTATATAAAGTTATTAGGTTAAGCTTAGGGAGTTTTGGAAGAGTTTTGGTATTTTTTGAGGCTTTTATGTAGGTGCAGGTTTGAGAGTGGTTAGTAGAAACCATGAAACACCTTATGGGAAACCATGCAACTAAAACAGTGGGCACTAGGTAGGTGAACGGTTAGGTGCATGATTTATCCAAACTTTTAATCCACCTAGGAATAACTGTGTAATGTAAATATAAGGGTTTAACACAAATAGAACATGGTTTTTCTATCCATATGATCCAATTATGTGAAGGCTATTTGGAGGCAGTTTCTAGTGCACAATTTTCTAAATTGTGCACCGTAATGATACATCACTAAAAAATAGATCTGGATTTTATGGATCTAACCTAGTTTTCCCACTTAATGAATCATTCCCCCTATTCAAACCCTAACATGAAATCTACTCTTTACAAAGGATGTATAGACCTCTACTCTTGATATGCGACCGATCTGTTGGAAAATCTAACTGTATTGGATGCCCAAATTTCTTGGTGAGTGACCATTCTTGGTTGTTTTACTTAGATTTTTTCTCCTTACCTCTCTTGAATTCATATATATAATCAGTTGGAGATATAACCATGTTGTATGATGCCAATGATGATGATATATGATGGTTTTAGTCAAAGGGAACAATATCTAAGGATGTTTATTAGAGTTTCAAGAGGAGTTTTTTTGTGTTTTGTTTTTTTCTTTGGTGTCACCAATATTTGAGATATTGGTGGATTCACCTCGACTCCTCTTGATTATAAATTGAAGGATTTATTTCAAATTTATTGTATTTATTGAATTGAATTGTGAAATTAATTTATGATTTTATTAAAAACATATTGAGTGATGGTTTTGTGAAATTGTGGAAATTAACTAGTTTTGTGAAATCTTATTTTGGTTCATGATTTTATAATGATGATTTTAAAATTATACCTTGGTTCCGATGCCTGAAAAAATGTTTGTTGAAATGTTTTAAATAAAATAAATGTTTTATTTAAATGGATTGGAATGGTTGGTTTGGCATAATATTCGGCATACATGGTTGGCATGAGTTCATATTCATTGATGTGACCCTATGTAAGGGGCGTGTGACATTTGGTCACTTTGTATATGGATACCTTATGATGACTTGGTGGATCAATGAGAGACCACTCATGAGGATGGAAATATCACCTGGTAATGCATGTGTGGATGTGTGGATTTATGGAAATGGAATAGGAATGCCCAAATGGGATTTGTGAAATGGTTTTAAATAAATTTTTTTGTTTCGTTCTCTAGAACTAATTTGGTTTTGATATAAACTATTGAAATAATTTTATTTTTTTTATACAAATTGTTTAATATAAACTTTATAACATGTTATATCCTAATGGAATGAGTTGGGAAGTCATTGGGGGAAATCCTACTGAGTTTTATACTCCCCTTGTCTTGAACACTTTGGTGAACTTTAAGATGTTGTACATCAAGATATATGTAAAGACAAGGCATACTAGTTATTTAGTGATGATTCATGATACCTTAGGTTGGGCATGTGGTTTAGATCTTGGAGCATGTTAGGAGTTTCTATCTTGGTTTATTTGGATTATTTGAGATTTTTTTCTTTGGTTTCTTCATTATACTATAATATTTTTTTTTATTTTTGTTACTATTGTGTTGTATTAAATTGTACTCATGCATCATCTAGTGGGTTTTTTTGTTTATGGTTATCTTGATTTAGTAGTTTATTATCAAAGGGAAAATCATCCCCCAAATTTTTATGAAGCTCTTGACATTATTATTAGAATTTGGTGTCTTAGGGATGTCACCTATGGCTATTAACACCCACCTCCTCTTTCTAATAGAACAAGAGATGAGTGGAATGTTACACACACCATTGTGTATTTGACAATTTAATAATTGTTTTAAATAATTTTAAATGATCATTTTTTTGTGATGAATATTTTTCACTATTGTTACTACGTTTATTTCCCATGAATTTCATAAATGATGGGTGTCTCTAGTAAGTTTTGGATGATCATTAAGATGAAAGGGAATTAATTAAATAATTAATTAATTTAAGAATGTTCATATTAATAATTAATAATTAATAAACAAAATGAATTCTATCTTATTAGTTTTGCATATTTTTTTTCTTGTATGACCTTTCATGATCTTTACCAAAACCTGTGTATGTGTTAGATTTTTTAATTTAATTTATTGAATTGGTTTTAAATTATTTATTATTAAATTAAATATTATGTCCTTTAAGTCATCCTGATGTGAAAATATTTTTTGTGAATCCATGATCAATATTTTATTTACATAAGCATGAAATATAGTACACACCCAAATTCGGTCTCAAGGAGGCAGATCACATTACCATGAATTCCTATTGTCACGATTTTTATCATAGCCAATATGAAACTAAATAATATGAAGATGTGGGTTTAAAATATTCATGAAATATTAATATATATAAATATAAATATAAATATAAATATAATTCAATGTAGAAAAAATGAATGTAGACAGAATGATGTTAGACAGAAAGGAGATCCTCCCAGGAGAGTATCCATAGTGATCATTCATCATCTATTTTTTAGTTCCAAATCAAGATAATGAACATGATCCATAATATTCATGAAAATACTCTCCTTCCCATTTTTTGAATATATGGTGCACTCAAAAATCGCTAAGAGACCACACATCCCCTCCTTGATCGAGGGAAAATATTGTAGAAGAGAAAGTTAAGCCATGAGTGGAAAGTGGAAACACAAATCCATTTTACCCACTAAGATCCACCTTGAATTAAATATTAGAGAATATGAGAAAATAAACATGAATGTGTAATGAACTGAGTTCAACACTTGATTGATCCCCCAAGAATTTCCTTGAGTTAGTTACTCATGATCATGAGTATAAAAGATCACATAGGAGAAGAATGAGGTGGAAACACAAAAGATAAAAATAAGAGAATGGGATGAATAAGAAGAGTAAAATATATCAAAAATGAATAATAATATTAAAAATAAATTAAACTACAAAACTATAGAAAATTTTTATATATAATTGCCAATATTTTTAGAAGGATAGGGTCTACATTTTGATAGGAAAAAGAAATGAGATTTTTGGATCCATAATTTATCCTCTGAAGGTTTTTACATGGTATACCCCATTAATATCCAAATTTGAAAATATATTATTATTTAATGTTATTCAAAATTGTCTTTCACATTTTACCCCAAAATTTAATTTCCACATTCCATGTTTAGAAGAATTTATAGTCTTATTTTATGATATTTTATTCTGGATGAAGGACTCATAAATCTTCCTTCTATGTTGAGCATTCAATGGACACCTTAATAAATGAATAAATCCATGAAATTTATTTTTGAAATGAGGATACAAGTTATATTTCATATAAATATGGAATCACATAAATTTGAGGTGTTTATCTATAGTTATTCCTCATTTCTAGAGGTATGGTCCACTATGTCTTCCTGAAATGTTTTTAACATTGATTGATTTGTTTCGACACTTATATTTTCAAATTAGATCTAGGCTAAAAATAAAAAGTTTTATCCCATGAAAATAGGAATCCTAAAAAAGAATCAAATTGGACTGATATTTTTTTTATTGAAATAAAAAAGTGATTAAAATCTATTTAAATTAAACAATTAAGAAAATTTAAAAATTTATCCTAAAACTCACCATAAATCCAAAATTGATGAAAATATACTCAAATTGATAAATTGTGAGGATATAAATAATTAAAATACATATAAAAATAATTAAAATATTATCTCTATCAATTCCCCCACACATAAAACATGTTTTTACTCAAGAATATAATCTCAACATTAATAATTAGAGGGAACCAATGCTATCATTATTCAAATTTCAAGGCAATAAAATTAAACAATCATCAATGTTAGATCAAATTATCAATTTTACTAAAATAAATCAATTCAATTTCCCATTTTTTAGAGGAAAAATCAATTCATTTATCTTAATTTTCTTCTTTAAAAAATTATTGAACTTCTCATTTGATTCATTGAATTTACTTAATTCATTATTGTTAAACATTTCAAGTCATGATTTACCTAACTTGAATATTTTACATCATATCTCATGATAAAATTCAAGTGGATTTATTCTCATATCATGAGAAACTTTTCATTATCCATATACATGTAAAGAAACTATGTTCTTTGATTTGTAGAGACAAAAGTCACATAAAATCACATGGGCTTCATTACAGGTTCAAATGACTCTAAGGTGTAAGGTTGGTAGGATTTATGTTTAAAAATTTAAGTCTCAAAGGATAAGGATTATATATTAATTAAAATGAATGATATCAAAAATAAAAGTGTAACAAAATTCTCTGCTTCCAGGTTTCACATCCCATTTCCCCAAAACTCAAAGTAAGTGTTATGATCAAATAAACCATAGTGAATAATTTAGGCACCCTCTTGAAATTTTTTTTTACTTCTACTTTTATAATTTTTTTTATTTTTCAAATAACATTTTCATTTTCTTAATTTTTTTGAAAGTTATGCTTAGAATAAACCTCACATCAACCACCAACCACATATGCTAAAAATAATAGGTCTACTAATGATGAT
The DNA here is from genome assembly GCA_963277665.1 of Viscum album. Classification (NCBI taxonomy): domain Eukaryota; kingdom Viridiplantae; phylum Streptophyta; class Magnoliopsida; order Santalales; family Viscaceae; genus Viscum; species Viscum album. The sequence goes on along the minus strand of OY728155.1, from coordinate 1,630,568,261 downwards.
TTTTGGATTTTCCAAATCAAAACCAATTTTCACATTTTTGGTTCTTTTAGTCATTTTCATATTTTTATTGAAGAAGGGAATACAATGAAGTATCATTAATTAATCAAAAACCTTAATTTATTACCACAATATTCATCCCTACACATTTTCATTTTAATGAATTTCATACCATCAACCATGAACCCCTCCATCCCCATACTTTAACTTTAAAATATCATGAAAAATACTAGGAGGAGGGTTATATATTGAAATATGTCTCATACCTAACAAGTTCATTCATGGTTTCTATAGTTAAAATAAGTATTGATGTAAAGGTGATATTTTAAGGATAAATGATTTTCAAAAGATGACTTAGTCATTTTAAATGTTTTTTTGTGTAGTCATAACTTTGAAAATATCAAATGCATGTTTTGTTTGGTGAAATTCTCCAATATCACTTAAGAAATATACTCAAAAATAAATATGAAGTACTTGGACTATAAACTCACTCGGTAATGCAACATTTAACTTGGGACAGTCACTTAAGACATGATTAATAAAAATAAATCAATTCACATGAATCTTATAATTTAAAATCATGAAACATGATTGATAAATTTCATTTATACGAATCAATTAATTCTCTCAAATAATTAGTCCTCATTTTAATATCCATGTTTAAATTTAATCATTTACTTATCCATTTTACTCATTAAATATCATTGAAATTAAAATATAAAACATGGAACAACAAGATTCCTATGAAACTCATGTCTCATATATTAGTAATGTAAATCATGAATTAAAATGCCGACAAGAAATTTTCAAGTTTAAGCTCAAAACAGATTTCAAACATAAATGTAAGGAGTTTTAAAAGATAAACATTGAAAGTGAACTCTCTTTTGAAATGAAAATTTTGTCCTCTTTTTTTCCCACATGGGGGATTCCTTGTGGAATCATGGTCCTATAAAATAAAATTACCCAATTAAGTGCAAATATCATGTAATTTAATTTTATAAATAATTGAGAGAGTGGGATGCATGGTGGTCTAATTCCTAAGATTGAATTTGAAATTTGAATTCCTCAAAACCATGTAAATATAAATCTTGGTATGATCCCCCAAATAGGGCCTTGAATTTTTACTACCTATAGAGGATAATACCAGCTATTATCTATAATATGATGGAAGGTGGATATTTTTGGATTTGAACCACTACATTTTATTCTTATCAGCTTGCATTTATTTTTTCTTATTGGGGATAATTCCATGTATATAGTACACCAGATCCCCCCCTTTACAATTAGGTTCAACTTTCATGGTGGGTGTAGGAAGAAGTATGTAACCTATTTCTCTTTAGTTTCTACTTGTGAAATGGATTATTCCTTATTTTCTAGAGTTATCTCATCATAGACCGCATGAATTGAAACATCAAATAGAATATAAGAATGTATTTTTAATTGTATTTTTAATTTGAATTAATATTTAATTTCTCTATTTCAAAATGACCAGCCTCTATCTTGATTTAATCAGGCTCAATAACTTGAAATTCTTAATGGGACTCCTAAATTTTATATTTAATAATGTTTTGGATCTCCACATTTTTCTCAACAGGTGCATGTCCCATTTATTAATCTTCTTATAAGGAAAAATGAGTATTGTAAAAATCTGAAAAATCAAAAAAACAATGAGTGATACTCAAATCAGATTGAATGAAATAAAAAAAGATAGATTTCATGAAAGGATCATCTCCCTGTGTTGGTTCTGGTTCAATTACATCTTTAGTAATAAGAACCTGTTAAATTTGGATATCAGTAGATAATGGTAGGTATTAAGGATCCACCATTTCTTTGATCTCTTTAGAAAAATCAAGGAAGACTAAGGGTGAATCTATATATAAATTTTCCTGTTTATAAAATTCTATAAAGTAATGGGAGAACTCATTTAACTCCGTGGCCATCATTTCATAAATTTGTTTGTTCATGCCCTCCCTCAGGCCAACTATGAATTTTATGAATTCCTACTCCCCATTATTTGATTTGAAAAATATCATCACAAATCTAACAATAATAGAAACACCATTATCCATGGAAAAGTGTGATATATTAATTGGTTTTTCACCTATGGGTAATTCTTCCATTAATTAGATAAATAATCATTTGAAAACATAATGACATATGATTTTTTTTGAATTTTTAAGATTTATGTTTTTTTATGAAAAATGGTGTCTGAAAGTGTTGTGAATCCCTAAAAATTTATCCAAATTGATTCAAAAGGATTTATCATGAATACTTGGTCTATATTTTATTTTCTTAAGAATGCAATATAGTGAACACCTAGAGTCTGTCTCAAGGAGGAAGCTCACAGAACAAAAAATTTCTATTATCACTATTTATATTATAAATAATATAAAACTAAATAATATAAATAAGTGGGTTTGAAATATAAATGAAATAGTTATATATATATATATATAATGCAATATGGACAAAATAAATGTAGACAAAATGATTTCAGACACAAAGGAGATTCTCCCAGGAGATTACCCATATTGAATATTCATAATCTCTTTATTAGATCCAAATAAACTTAATAAAAATGCTCCATTATATAAATTATTATTCTATACTACCTATTTTTTGAACAAATTGTGCACTCAACGATTGCTGAGAGACCACACACCCACCTCTTAGATCGAGGTAAAATATTACATAAGATAAAGTTAAGCCTCAAGTGGTAAGTGGAGACACAAAGTTGCCTTACCCACTCACCACTCTCTATGCTCTATATGGAGAGAACTCTCTACACTCGTCTTATCTTCCCCTCTAGGGTTTCTGATCCATTTATTGGATTTCCCCATTCGTTTTCAGCCTCTCCCTTGGATCCTAGATACACCCCTCCATTCTTAGCCTTGTCATCTCCTATGGTTCTTTCTACTGTGGGATTTATCTGTGGATTTTTCTCTTCCAATGAAGGTGAATGATGTGAATTCCCTCTATTTCCATACCCCACTCTAGCCTCAAGTTGCTCTGTGCCTCTCCTATTCAGAGTTGGGGTGGTGTTAACCTTGAAGATTTAGGAATTATGGTGCGGTGGACGGTGGGTTTCTAACAATACCAGATTCAGTCATTTTTTTCACTTTGTTTCATTCCCTACTACCCAAAATAGCTCTGACCTAAGTTTCCATTGCTCCTCTCCAGGTAAAAGTTATAGTGATGGTTATAGAGATTTTTTTGGGTCATACGGTTAGGAATTCTTGATGTTTCCTTTTAGGGATCATCCATAGCTTTCATCTGGGCTTCATCCCTAGTTCTATTTCTTCTTTTTTGGTCCTCTTTCCTATTGGAAGTTTCTATTATCATAGGAATTTTAGCTTATGGTTTGGTCATTTGTAGTGTGAAGAGGAGTCGGTGGAGTTGGATGGTAAAGTTGAAGGGTTTTGGTGTCCGACAGGGATGTTTGATCAACGACATTGGTGGCGATTTTTATGGTTTTGGTGGTGATTTACAATGAAGTTGATGGCGATGGTGTTCATCAGATGAGGAAAGAGACTATGTTGATGGTGAAGATGCTTCGATCCACGATGACATGGTTGTGTTCAGCTCTGGTGATTAAGTTTTCGGATCCAGTGATGATGATGGTGGTGGTTGGAAGTGATGAAACTAATGGTGAATGAGTGACACAGACGGATAATGGTATGATAATAGTGGTTATGAAATCCTTTTGAATTTTTAAATTTGAAAATTTGTGATCATGTTCAATTCTTTGACTTTTTATTATGCTATGGTTGGGATATCTTGGTTGGATTAGTACCCAGTTGGAGTTTCTTTGGTTTTAAACTTTTCCTTTAAAAGATTTATTTGAAAATAAAAATAAAAATATGGATTTTATAATAACTCGGGTTCAATACTAGATTGATCCCTTGATAACATCCTTTGGTTAGTTACTCATTATCAGGAGTATAAGAGATCACAATGGATAAGAATCGGGTGGAAACACAAAAGATAAAAATAATATAATGAGATGAAGAAGAAGAGTAAAATATGTTAAAAATTAATAATAATATTAAAAATAAAATAAACTGAAAAACTATGGAAAATTTAAACATATAATTTCCAATATTTTGAGAAGAAAAGGGGATACATTTTTAAAGGAAAAATGGATGATATTTTGGGCTCTATAATTTTTCCTTCAAAATATTAAATGTGGTAGACCATATTAATGAAAAATTTTGTAAATTTAGTATTCTGTAAAGTTGTTATAAATTGTTTATCAAGTTTTACCTCAAAATGTCAGCTCTAGAATCCATGTTTTTAAGATTTCATATCCTAACAACTTCTAGATTTTATTATGTCCAAATGATTCATAAATATTCCTTTAATGTTGAGCATTCAACAACCATGTTAATGTATTAACGACTCAATGAAATTTATTGGTGAAAAGTGGATATGAGTAATATTTTATATAAATCTATAATCACGTAAATTTTTGGTTTGTAGTCCGAGTTATGTTTCATTTTTATAGGTGGGGTACACTCTATATTTTTAAAAGGTTTGTAACATTGATTAATTTTTTCTGGACCTTAGATATTCGAATTATGTATAGTTCAAAAATAAAATGTTGTATCCCATGAACATAGGAATCCAAAAAAAATAACCACTCCAATTGGATTTATATTTTAAAAGTTATTCTTGAAATACAAAATTGATTAAAATCTGTAAAAATTTCAAAATTAAGAAATTTTCACAATTTATCCCAAAACACACCATAGATCCAAAATTGATGCAAATACACTCAAATTGATTAATTGGGTGGATTTAAATGATTTAAATACATATTTCGTTTTTTGAAAATATTATATCTACAACATACCTCCCTCTATTATTATGTAGGACTTGTGCGTCCATTGATATTTATGTAGTCCCCTTTTAACCAATCCTTTGTTTCCCATCACCTATGTGTGATTCATAAATACCTGTAATTAATTGAATATACTAACGAACATGGAGGTAGTTTAATATGGAACCATTATGATTCCAGATCATGTGATAAACATGTGTATAGGTGGAATGTTGTGACTCATAATAGAACCAAAAAATGAGTTTTACCCTAGTTCATTGGTTGATTTAATGTCTTCTAATTAAATAAATCGTTAGATAAATATCATGAATAGGTTATTTAATTAATTATTTAGTTTTTTATAGGAAATTATTTATTTTAGGGATATAAGGCCACTGTTACATAAAGTAAATGAATTAATATGCAAAGAGAAAAATTAAATAAATTAATTATCCATAAATGTTTTATCCAACATGGTTAATTAATTAAATAACATCCAATTATTATTAAAAATACATTTAAAGGGTAAAAAAGATAGAATTTACAAATAATAAATTTAAATCCCTTAATTTAATATTAAATCAGACTTGTCCTTCCCTTACTTGATTATAAATGAAACCTAATAGAACTAAGTGTTTGAACAACCCTATTTGGGACTCTTACTTTTATAATAGGAGTTATTATGGAGGTTTTGGGTCGATTTAACCATTTTACATCAAGTGGAGTAGCTCTTTATAGACGTTGTGTAATTTAGTGGTAGGTTTTGAGGAAATTTGATTCAGTATTTTTGGATATGAGAGTCCACTCAACAGACCAAGGAGATGCAAGCCCAGAATTAGCAAAGATATGGCTAACTAAATACCTTCATGTAAATTGAATGACCCTTTTTGGGGTTATGGGAATGGAAATTTGAATACTTTTCACTATAATTTCCTAGAAACTAGACATTCCATGTTCAATGGTGAGGTATATTGGGACTTGATTAAATAGTGATAGATCTAATAATTAATTAAATCAATTAATTTATTATTTCTCACATAATTTGTAAATTAATATATGCACTAATATTCTCTTTTATTTGTAGAATATAATGGATAGATCATAATCCACAATATCCATACAATCAATATTGGATAAATATAACCTCCTTAGTAGAAATAACTCCCACTAATGATAAAAACACCTTTAGGTTGTCTTGAGCCATGAATAGAAATCATACATTCTAGAATCCTTGTTTACTAATCCTCATGCTATGTAGGTGAGTAATGAATAGTTCTAGTCTATAAGAAACATATGCATAATGTGGACTAAATTCAATGTTTTATGCTTTCATCTATGTCTAGTAAACTCATAAAGTCTCACAAAAACATGGATGCATATAGCATACTTGAGAACCCCTATGGTGTTTACTAGAAGAGACCTAGATAGGAACAATTTGAGATTTACAAGTCTTTTATTTTGAGAAATATATGATAGGTTTCCCCATATGGGACTCATGTAGTCATGATCATTAGAAAAATTGAGTGCCTAGAGATTCTAGGATTTAAACTCGCTGATGAACTAGGCATCAATATAATTATATAATCACTCTCTCTTAACTTATCTAGTATTTTTTTTGTGAACTTTAATATGAAAAAATTGAGAAGTATTTTCCAGATCTTCTCACTCTTATTCACTAAGTATATAAGGATACAAAGAACAAAAATCCTTCCATTCGTATGGTGGAAAAATAGAAAGGGAAATCGAATAACTTTAAGCCCAAAGATTTTTCACACCCTTCTAATAAGAAAAATATTAAGGGGAAATCAAGGGAACAAGATTTCTTCTATTTTTCATGTGAAAAAAAGGTACACTAGAAGAAAAACTACACCTATACAAAGAAGTATGGGGATGCTTTAGGTTTGTTTGTTATCAAGTGAAATTTATCTATTTATAAAAATTGTGTATTATAAATATATTTTATTACTCACATACGTATTCAAATAAAGGAACCATGTATATTTAAAAAGATTTACTATGGGGAAATAGATCTACGAGCATCCAATGGAGCTAAACTTTATTTTCTAGCTATCTGGGACTATCACCTCACGTTTCCGAATGTAATGATCATGTTTTTTAAATGTTGTTATTATGTTCTATCAATAACCAAAAACACTATTTTTGTATCTAGACATGATGTTAATGGATTTATTTTCAAATTTATGAATAAATTTTTAATAATTTATAAAGAAATTTTTTTAATGGAAGAAACATTTAAATAATGGTATTTATTTGTTGGTTACATGAATGAAGTAATGGAAACTGATAATGAAGTTATGTCACATGACTCATACCACACCCAACTTTTGCATCATCGACTAGGTAATGTAAATGAAAATTTCTTGACGAAATTACATCAAGATGGATATTTATATTATTTTTAACTAAAAACACTTGGTTTATGTCATGCATGTTTACAAGGAAAAATGAAAAAAATCCCCATTTAGTGGGAAAGGTGAAAGGTTTAAAAAGATTCCTAATTAAGTTCATACTCTTTTATGTGGACAATTTCTTATTGATGCAAGGTGTGGGTACTCATAATTTATAACTTTTATTGATAATTTTAGTAGATATATATATGTCTATTTAATAAGATATAAGTCAGATTCTTTTGGAAAATTCAATAATTAGAAGAATGAAATTGAGAACCATATTGGTAAGAATATTAAGAATATCCACTCAAAATACAAAGGATAATATCTTAATCAAGACTTCATTGATTACTTATGAGAGTTTGGGATCCTATCCCAATCACACCTCCATACATGGCTTAGTGGAATGGTGTAAGTGAAAGGAAGAACCATGCCTCGTTGAACATGGTGAGATCAATAATGAGTCATGTGAGTCATCTATTATATATTTTGGTATATGAATTAAAAACATCCACACACATACTAAAAAAATTTCCAACTAAATCAATAAATGAAATTCCATATAAATTTTGGAGTGGAATAAAAAAATGTTATCAAATTTAAATGTTTGGGGAATAAAACCATATGTTAAGGCCTCTACAGGTAACAAAATTTCAACCTAAGGAACAATTTTTAACTTTATAGGATAACCCAAGGAAACAAGGGGATATTGACTACATGAACCCTTAGAAAAAAGGTTATAGTTGCATGAAATTCCATATTCCTTGAGTAGGATAACATATCTAAAAGATATTGTGGGAGAGAGATATACTTCGATGAAGTAGAGGCTCAAGGTACACTAGAGTTGGTATAGGAACAGATCCTATAATGCTCCATGGAAGGTGAAATTCTTCTATAGACATAAGTGCTATATAGGAGTACAAGAGAGGTTATAGAACCATAAATCTATTATTTTATAGTCACTGAGGATGATGACTCATTATTAGATGATAATGATGACACTATAACTTACAAGGAATAAGTTAGAGTCAATAATGTTTCTAAGTGGAAAGAATCCATAAATTCTGAAATGGATTCCATGTACCAAAACCAAGTCTAGATTTTGGTAGAACCTCTAGTAGAATTAAATCTTGTTGGCTGAAAATGGGTATTCAATAAGAAACTAGACATAGAAGGAAAATTCAATACATATAAGGTGCGACTGGTTGTAAAATGGATTAAAAAAATGTCAAGGAATTGACTATGATGAAACCTTTTAACCATTTCCAATGTTGAAATCCATCATAATTATACTTGTCATTATAGCCTTCCATTATTATGAGATTTATAAAATGGATGTCAAAATGGATTTACTTAATGGAAACCTTCATGAATATGTCTATATGACACAACCTGAATGGTTTGGGACTCAAAAAAGTGGCAAAAAAAGTATCAAAGTTGAAAAGAACAATTTATTGATTAATGAAATCATCCAACTCATGGAAAATTTATTTTGATGAGGCTATAACATAGTTTGATTTGATAAAGAATAAACATGTGACTTGTGTCTATAAATTGTTTAGTTGGAGTATGGTTGTTTTCTTAATAAAATATGTTGATGACATATTATTAATATGAAACAAAATACCAATATTATAGCATGTTAAGACATTTCTGAATAAATGATTCTACCTGATGGGATTAAGTGAGGCAACATATATTATTTGTATGAAGATCCATCATGATATATCCAAGATGCCACTCGACCTAAGTCAAGGTACACACATTGAAAATATTCCAAATAGATTTAGTATATAACAATCCAAGAGGAGATTATTTCCAATTTCAAAAAGAATTCATATTTACAAGATAATGTGTCCTCATACACATGATGAAAGAAATATAATGTTAAGGATTTCACATGCATTAGTGATTGGGGTAGTCATGTATGCTATTCTATGTACTAGGATAGATGTTGCCTATGAATTGAGTATGGTAGGAAGATATCAAGATAATCTAGGTGAACTCTATTGGATAGAGTCAATACTATCCATAAGTATCTAATTCATACTATGGAAATGTTCCTGGTCTATGGAAGAGATGGGAAATTAGTCATCTGAGGATGAGTTATGAGCTGAAAGAGCACAAATCAGGCTATGGTCATAGATTATACATTAGATTCTGAGTATATTGTAGATTTTGTGGTATCTAAAGAATAATTATGGATGAAAAACTTCATCCATGATCTTGAATTGGTACCAAGAAGTAACGATACTATCATAGTCTTTTGTAATAATACTATATTGGTGGCTCCTGAAAAAGAAACAAGGCCACATCAGTGTATGAAGCACATACTTTGGCAGTATCATCTCTTGATGGATTTTCTCAAAGAGTTAAGGTTTTAGTGAGTAGTATATCCATGGAATACAACACAAAGGAACCCCTGGTAAAGACTTGAATCCGTAGAAACATGGTTATCATGTGAGGGTTAGTGGGTTGAAAGTCATTGACAATTGGATCCAGTCTAGGTGGGAGTTAGTTGGGGTTGGTATCCTAGGAAAAACTGTTTTTACTTTGATTAAATGTATATTAAATGTATTTAATATTTATTAAACATATTAATATATATTTATTGTTTTTCTACATGGATTTAATGTAATAATTTTATACAGTATTTTTCGTATTGATAAGGTCATAGCAATTCACCAATATGATGAGAACCTTTAAGTTCTATTAAAATATTCTTAGTATAGTTCTGCATTATGATAATATACTATGATGGGACAAATATTATTTATAACATCAGGTGTGAGTAATTGTAAGCGTATGATGCTTCTTCTCATGAAGTTTGCAGTTAGTGATTTTCAATATGGGAGATTATGAGAATAGACCCACCAGTAGGAATTCTGCTTGTTTTGGTGTCATCAGATATTCCTATCTATGAGAATGTGTAATGGTCTTTAAAGTTTAATATTATATTTGGTTCATGTCATGACTCATGCACTTTGATTTACTAATGAAAACTATCATGAAATATGGTGGTCAGAAGGAGGGTATGTTGGGTACATCATGATTGATATGTCATTAATGGATATACTGAGGAAGGATTTTCCCCTTCTATCTTTATAGAAGCTGATATCTCATCCCTTTGATTGGAAGAAAATTTTCTCCCAAAATTCCATATCCATGGTGTAATGACGTGTTTATTTCAGACAATCAAAGAAATATGTATTGATCATATAGGTTGATGAAACTGATATTCAACCTAATTGATGAGACATTATAGAAAAATGATTATATTTCATAGTGAAAATTCATATGTGGTTTTCAGCATTGAGACATTGATTTCTTTCTCTTGGGTTCCTTGACCCATTGCTATAAATTAGTCTTGTACTTTAGGAAAGTCCACCTAATACTAATGAGAACGAATCCAAGAGGGTCACATACTAAGTGTTTATATATATCTTGATTAAATTATATTCAAATTTAATTAATGGAATAAATATTATTCTCAAGAACGAAGAATAATTTTATTCAAGTTATATTTATTACATAAATTTAATAAATATTTATTTACCGACATGTGAACAAAATCAAATTTATTTATTTTATTGAATATTTAATAAATATTTATTTTATAGTATGTGAATGAAATATTTATTTATGAATAAAATATTTACTCACATACGCAATAAATACCAAGGAGTTTAGACAGTCCAAGACTATATCCTGTGATAAATAATTATTTTAAAGTTGGTAAATATTATTTTTCATTTTACACAAATTGGAAAATTCCAAAAAATAATAATAACAATAATATTATGTAGTATGGGGTTTCATTAAAGGTTATAATATTAATTAATATCTATAAAGCAATTAAATTAGTTTTTAACCTGAAAATTAGCTTTATAAATTGCTGGTTTTGTCTATTGTGTGGAGCATCGATGTGAAATCAAAAAATAGAATTGTTACACAAAATTAATTCTCCCTTGAATCCTCTTTATATCTCCCAATCAAGAATGAGAAGCACACAAGAGATTTATTCAACACCTAATAATGAAGAATCTAGAACAAACAACATAATATATTTGATTATACACATTAGAACTTGGATACCAAGTTTCATTTCTTAGAGATTATATGAGAATGTACGGATCCCTATTAGAGGGATTCTATCCTTGGATCATCATAGTGTAATGAAGGTGATTCAGAAGGGTCTTTTCATATAACCAACTTTCATCAATGAAGAAAGTTCCTAATCCCAGATATTCATTTCTTTAGATATTATATAAATTAATTATAAATTTGATGTGGAAGATCCTCACTCATGATTTTGTAATATTATAATTAAAATAAATTTTAATATATCATCCACCATTGTATGCTTCTGCTACACCCGGAACCAACATGTACACACACACACACACATGAAAATCATAATAATAAGCTTTATAAAAAGGCTCAATGGGGGTAAGGGTATCTTACATCAAGCCTAATCAAACTCAAACCTAATAGGTTCAGATATGAGAGTGAGAAGGATCATCTAACTATTTGTTCGAATAAAGAGAGTTCCCTAGCCAAACATTCCAAAACCACATGATTTTTAAACCCTTTATAGGAGAATAAAACATAACAATATTTCAACTTGAATTTATTGAGATCATCTTCCCTCATGAGAAGAGTAAGAACAATGGTTATTAAGGGGGATATTGAGCTAAAATCATGTTAATAACACCACCAATTAATGGCATGTGGTTTACCCTTTAAAACACACAAATCCCACAAAGCTTGGTGGATGATTTTGCTATTTCATAACAATAAAAAGATATCCAAAATGTGTAACCATTCTTGAGTCCGAACCCAACCATTGGGCGTGTTGATATCCCTATTTCTTACCAGAAGATTACAGGAATAAGAAAAATTTCACCACAGAATGGTCTTGCATGTGGTGCACCTAAGAACACCTAATTACACTAAAATTAATTGACAATCATTATACATATCCTGTACCCAAGTCAAACCATCATATGGATTAAAATTACATACCATTAAAAATGAGTACATTACAAATCTCTCCCATTAATGAATTCCCATGCTTAATAAGTGTATCTAGTAGGATTACTTGACCAACTCATGAAATTGTACTCAAACATCCAAATCACACTCCCAAATACATTATTGGATATGTCTATGCTACTATAAAACCAAAAATAATTAATAACATCATTCCCCATAAAACTTTCTCACTTTGGTCCAAAATACAAAATGGTCACTCCACAAATGATGCATATAGTTAAAAATCAATGTCCTCATTGTTACTCAGATGTATAGGATAAAGCATATAACTCAAAGATTGTGACACAAGGAACATTTTATGCATACCTTGATATCAGTGAGGAAGATCTAATCAGTAGTCCACTATTTGAAATAGACCAACTCGGGTCAACTAGACCAGTCACCCAAGTCATCCCATTATGTGGTGAGGTACATACAAGGTAACATAACAAGTCACATATATAAGAAAAACAATATGTGCAACTACAACACAATGAATAAACAAAGGGAGATACAAAAAATACAAACATGTAGAACTAGGAAGAATGGAAATTCTTGACTAACAATTCTCCATGGGACCAACCATCACCTCCTCAAAGCACCCCAAACTGAAATAATGACATAAAGAGAATCCATCATGCTACATAATTCCCTTCCCTTTACCCTTATACTAAAAAAAACGGTCTACATCCACCCAAAGATAGAAGTAGGGTTCGAGAAATAGAGCCATATAGGATACCACCAATGAATCTATACAAGTTCTAATATGATGAATTCAATTGTCCGAGCTTTAAAACAAAAAAATTTTAAAATAATTTTTTATCAATAAAACAATTTGAAAACAATTATCAAACATTCCTTTGGTTTTCCAAAAATTTCATATAAAATTTTCCAAATCCATAAAAATTGAAATTATAAAATAAAGCAGGTAAACATACTGAAATATAGATATAAATCTCAGAAAACATTCATTAAATAATTTATCATGCAATAATCAACCAGAAACAACAATGCACCATCCATTCAGGCTCTAGCCTATGAGACAATATGTTCTAGACACTAACAAGACAAAAATTCATAAGGTTAAATTCAACTTATATCAAATACTTCCACAGTCCATTGATATACAATAAGTTACATCCTAATTGTTTCACATAGACTAATACTACCCATGTCTCTTTCTCAATGCACCTAAAGTTCCTATTGTGCAATATTTCTTAATTTCTATTTTGGAAACTGTACTAACATTTTTATAAAACGTTTGAAAATATAAGGAAATATACTTTATGGTTTTAAAGTCCATTTTTTCAAATAAATAAAATTAAATTATGAAATAATAACCCCTTTATAATGCAAACCCATTACCTTTTCAATTTAATCCCAAGAAATTCCTTTTAAAATATCAAGGAATCAATAAAAAAAAGCAATTCAAGAAATTATAATTCTTTAATAGATCCACCCACCTCAAGGATGTAGAAAACCTAGTCACATTTGACAATGGGGATTAGAAACCACAAGATCTGCCTTTAGAAGATAACGCACATCAAAAGACTAAAAAGGATTGATAAGAAACATGATTTGATCACATAAATGTAGAAAACAAATATTAGCAACCAAAACCAATGGGGATCCAAGAGGAACATTTACCCCGAGAAGTAAAATCCAACCCCAATGGTGACCAATCGATGAAAATATCAATAAATATGGAAAGAACTCACCCAAAAGAACCTAGTAAGATCTCTAGGCTGAGAGAGGAGGGTTTCAGAGAGAATGAGTGAAACATATCACTCTTATAAAATCCTAAAAACCAACACTATGACATTTACATGGTGTGTAACCCATTTAAATGTCATGTAATCCTCAGGGTCTGTATAAAATGAAAAACCCATATTTTTTTATTAAAAAGTATATTTTTATAATTAGATGATGTGTAACTATTAAACTACATATACACCATACATTCCATGCACCCAGTTCACAGATTATGACCACAACCATTACACGGTGTGCACTCAACTAACATGATGTGTAAGTTATCAGAGAGAAGAAAAAACTATAGGTTTTATGTTGAAAATTCTAAAAAATCCCTCACTTAACCATTATTGGTATCTTCCACATTAAAGGTAAGAAATACTCCCCCAACAAAAAAGGAAACCAAAAGTAAAGATTAGAACATACCCGACAGAAAGGTAATGGGGTGTTACAATATCCCTACCATAAAATATTTCTATCCATAAAAGGGATCAAGATACTAGATCTAAAATAAGAGAAGGCAACTAATACCTCATCATTGAATCCTTATCCAATTCCTCATGGATGTCCTATCTACATTTCCATATTTACCAAATTAGAGGGATCATTTTACAATGTTGTACCATCTCCATGTGATCCATAACCTGAACTGAAATCTCAACCAAAGTAGTCTCAAGCTCAAGGTCTATATCCTCCCACCCAATCACATGGTAAGGATCTGATATATATATATCCTCAACTAGGAAACATAAAACACATTGTGGATAAAAGTAAAATCATCCAAAAAAGTCTAATCGGTAGTCCACCCTCCCCAGTCGCTCAAAGATCTAAAAGGGCCCCAGAAAACTCATTGCTAAATTTTACTTTTTCCCTAACCAATGATGTCCCAAGAGAGTTTAAACTCATAGAAAAATCTGATCACTAACAAAAAATCATGTGGATAATGAAAATGGTATGCATAATATTTTTGATGACTCTGTTCCATAATCAAAATCTTCTAGATCAACTGAAAAATATCTGTTTTCTCTTGAACAAGACTCATGCCAACAAAGGACTTCTCTCCCAACTATTCATTTTATAAGGGATATCTGCATGGATTCCCAAAAAATTATTTAAATAGTTCAATCCTGATAAAATCCTAATACCTATTGTAATAGAGAAAATCAACCAAAGGTAATTGTCTATCCCAAGATCCACTAAAATAAAGCACACAAGCCTTGAGAAAATCCTTAGGAACCGGGATATCCCTCTATATATTTCTATACAAATACAAATTATAAGCCATGCACAATTTCAAATGGGAACCCATTGCCTCATTAAAACTTTTCTAGAACCTGTAGGTGAACCTCAAGTCCCTATCATAAACAACTATAGAGGGAACCTTATGAAACCTCACAATATCTCATAAACATAAGTCCCCAATATGTTCTACTTTCATCATATACTTTATTGGTAAGAAATGTACTAATTTATTGATTCTATCAATAATAAACCAAATCAAATCCTTCCCACCATGAGTTCATGGTAAAAAAATTAAAAAATCCATCGAAATATCATAACACTTCCATATCAGAATGGGTAAAGGTTTTAACTATCCTACAGGTATTTGGTATTCCACCATAAATTTATGAAAAGTGAGACACTGTGATACAAAATACACAACTGAACACCGCATCCTTAGCCACTAATATCGATATCTCAAATTTTGGTACATCTTTGAATCCCTAGGGTGAATTGACTAACATGATCATTTTCCACTATCTAAAAAAATCCTATCTTAGGAAAAAATGGAAAAGCAACATGATATGAAAATAGAAATATCCACTTCGAGACCGAGACCACTATAACAAGGTCTTCCAACCATTTAGGATTTCACAAAAACATCAATTATCAGTGTTTGTCATCTTATCGAGTTGAAATAGATCATCAAAAGACACTTCTAATGATATCAAATCCCAGAAAACCTATCCACCAACATCTTTCTCTTCATAAATCATCTCAGAAAACAAACTGTATAAAGAATAATTTTCTACTGATTTCTTTAATGCTTGGATCGATACTCTTATACCTAGTGAATCGGAAACCATATGTCCTTTCCTAGGTGTATATAAACTATCAAAATCAAAATTCCAAACATAGTAAATCAATTTTCTCTATCACAATTTCAGATCCAAATGAGTGAAAACATTATTCAAGATTTTTTGATCATAATACACTATAAATCACTCCCTAAAAAGACAATGATTCCAAATATTTAGAACTTACATAACCCTTCCATCTCAAGATCATGGGTATGGTAGTTCTTCTCATGAGGGAATAATTGGTGTGAGCCACAAGCCACAACCTCTTTCCCCTTCATCAAGAAACATCCCAAACCCATACCTAAAGCATCCCAGAGAACATTGATAGAGCTAATATTTTCATAACTATTCATATGTTTTTAAAATATTTAATCCCTTACAATTAATAAAATTTATCTAATTTAAATAATTTTAGGTTTTTTGGTAATTTTTGAGCTAAAATAAAAAAATTGGTTAATTTTAGAAGTTTTTATAGTTTTATGTCCCATTTGTATTTTGAGCATAAATTTTATAATTTTGATCCAAATGGAGTGATTATTTTTTAGGATTTAATTTTTTGGGCAAAAACTTCTTCTTCTAGACCCAAATCTTATTTTAAATCCCATAATCCCAAACAAATAGATCATGTTGAAAGATTATTCTAGCTTGTATAATGGATCATACCATATAAAATGAGGCATATCTTGAGATACCTAACTCCAAATGAGGAAATTACAACTGGGTTAAAACTAGGACTCGAAGATATAAGATTAAATTAAATTACATTGATCCATGCTCTCATTAAGGAATCCTTTTAATGAGTAAAATTTGAGTAAGTGGAAGAGTATTCTTCATCTAGAAAATGTTTCCTTAATTAATTCATCCATAACTTCTTTTAAATGCATCCTAAGGATTTGATACGTTGAGTTTCAATCTCCAACTCATTTACAAACATATTTTAAGATGATACCTTGTCTATTTTTGGCCATCTAGTTAGAAATTCCAAAGTAAACTTCCGGAAGACATATTCTAAAAGAGAAAATTATATGTTCATTCTTTTCTCTTGTTTATTATTCTTAGTTTTGTAATTCCTTCTTATTAACCTTATTTATGGATACCCTTAACATGGAGGTGTAAAATAACATGTGATTGGGGAAGGATAGGGTTTTTCTTTTATAATTATTGAGTTCTTGCACTTAATATGTTAATATCCTTTTCCAACTTCAGAAAGTAGGTTTCAATATCTTATATAGTTTTTATTATCATGTATGATTATATTTGATTTTAGTAACTTTTATTATTATTACTTTGGTCAATGATAAATATCTCTCTACACTAGGTTCTGATTTATATATGATAGAATAGACCAGGTCTTAGTGGTGATGTACTTGGCGATTACTAGTATGTGTGTGAGGGGTAGTGTAAATTCTTGATTATTTGGGATAAAAAAGACCTAATTTGGATTTTCGTAAGTTAATTTGGGGTAGTAACTATAAATCTATAAAAAATTGGAAGGAATGTATACCAATATGATATTTGGGTAAGGTTTATTCTCACCATTATTAATTTGCCAAGGGAGTGAGAGGAATAAATTTTTAATTCTCACTTTTATCTACTTATCATAAACGAACTGGATAAATTGTAACTATGATAGAATTAAAATTAGAGAAATTACCCCAACATGATCACTCATATCATATAATATTTTTTAATCCCTTGTATTTAAATTTTTCTCAATATTTTTCTTAAACTTATTTCCTTTGACTTTTTTCTTTTATTTTCGAAATCAAAAAATTTCAAAACACCACATGTATCATCTAACTAAAAGTGGAAGCTTGATTTTTGTGTGTTCCTCTCTAGATATAACATATTTTAACCAATTTAAATTTTTTTTATCTTAGTTAATAATTGTTTTTGTCATAAACTATGAAATAAATGTGTAAAAACTTGGCTCTGCTACTTGGAAGGTGGTGCTAAAAATATTTTGTTTTCTCTTAAAAATTTCATGAATTGAACCATAAACAGTAACCCTTTCCCCATAGATCCTTTAATTTAATTAACATTGTTGAGTAGACTTACAATCCATAATTTTCAATCTAAATATGAGGAAATTTCTCAAGTAGACTCGAGTTAAACTTCCAGTGTTCACTGTAAGCCTATTATCATGGATAGAAATTAGAACCCAACCCTTAGAGACATCTCCGCACAACAATTAATTAATTAAAAAAATTAAATTTACATTCCAGATTTATAAATATATTTTAAGATAAAACCAAACATGATTTCATTGCTCCCAAAATTTTAAGACCTAGAAGGATAAACCCCAAAAATATATTGAAGAGTTCACCCATGTCTGCTCTACTTTCAGACCCTAAGGAGTAGTAGAGGAGAATGTTAAGTAGAATTCATTCCTATTTTAATTGGAAGGAGCTACCAAATAATATTTTAATGGACCAAAATGAGGATATGTTTATGATTGGAATGAATTTATGATATGATTAAAAAAAATATTATTCCCCATCTCTAGAATCACAACAATCAGGAAAGAAATATATGCCATTATAAAATCATCTTGAGAAACCTTTTAAAAGTACTAGGAAAGGTTTAAAGATATTTTTTCCAGTTTCCCAAATCAAGAAATTTATGTGCTTCACTTTCTTGTCTTATTTTACCAAGGATTTATAGAAAACAACAAAAACCTTATGGATGCATCAACTGGAGGAGCATTGATTGAAAAGTCACTAGAATAAGACAAGGGATTGATTGAGAAGATTTCCCAGAACTAGAAACAATTTCATATAAGAGATAATGGAATATAGGTTATTCATGAGGTAATAAATTATCATCCATAACCTTTATGGGAAACTAAGATCGATGAGCTAACTAGTATGGTAAGATAGATGTCCCTAAAACAAGATAGTGACCAAAAAGCACCAGACAAGGTATGCGGTTTATGCTCACCACCAAATCATTTCACTAAAAAATATACTAAAATATTGGGAATGGAAACTTATGTATAAGCCTTTTAATCGAGTCTATTCCAAATAAATAAAAAAATGGAGAGATCCTAACCATTTTTAATATGGACTTCTAAATTAAGAGAATCAAACTAGACCCCATACCAAAACCAATTACAAAACCCACCGGAATTTCAACAAAATAAATCTTATAAATAGCCTTCCTACCACCAACCACCAACTTTAAAAAGACCCTATGAGCTTACATCCACCATTTCATAACCTCAAATTCAAAACCAACAACATATATCTAAAATTGAGGAGCTAAAAGACACCATAAAATATTTTTTCCAAAAAGTTTGAAAGTCTTATCAAATTCCTAACAAAAAATCTAGGAAAAATCCATTCCAAAATAGTATCAAACCCAAAAGATAATGATATCATGATAAAAACAAGAATTGGATAAGAACTCTCACCACCAGTAGCCCATTAAAACCTAAAGCAAGACCACTTGAGATGAGGGAGAATGAAGTTGGAAATTCTGAAAATTCAATGAAAATGCACTGAGGAGAAGAAAGGAAAGAGGAGGAGGATAAAGATAATTCAATGAGGAAGAGACAATAAACAAAATTATAGAGAAAAAAAGGTATAATAAATACTTACCATCACCATTTCCATCAAGTATGATAGAATCAAAAATATTACTAGAATAATCGCTTCAAAAAGATATTCTGGAAACCTTCTCAAAAGTGGAAATTAATATCCCCCTTATTGAATCACTAAAAATAATTCCAAGGTATGATAATTGTTTGAAGTAAATTTTCACCAATAAGATGTGACTTCAAGGGAATGATAGGATCAGCTTGGGAAGATGTTTGTCAACCCCATATCACACCACAATTTCCTATCAAATTTCCGGATCCAGGGAAGTTTTCCATTCTATGAACCATTTTTTATTTAAACTTATATAATTATTTATGTCATTTAGGTTATTCAATTAATTCATTTCCTCACTCAGTATACACTTATTTGTAGATGAGATACTTGAAGCTCACCATAGTGGTGGTCTATCTTGCAAAAAAATCCATAGTTTTCTTAATAAGAGTTCTGGAGGATGTCCTTGTGGAAGTAAAATATCTCTTATTACCAGTTGACTTCTATGTGTTGAATATGGAAGAATATAGGATACTAGTACACTCACCCATTATTTTGGGAAGAACTTTATTAATGACGTCCAAAACCATCATCAACTTCCATGAAGGGACACTCATAATGGTGTTTGTAAATATCAGTTTAAAATTTATTATTTTGACTCCATGAGGTAACCATTAGATGATCACTCACTCTTTTCACACTCCCATTAATTTGGTACTGATCCAATTGAAGAATTAGTTATGTTTCATGAATTATTAGGAGAAAATATTTCCGTTGAAAATATGACTAAAAATGGGAATTCTAGAAATTCTAAAGATTCTTATTTCATGTGGAAAGAATTGGTAAAATATGATTTCTTTGATGATTTATGGAATGATTAATAAAATGATATGATTTCTTATTTGTAGGAGGTAATACCTTTCTAAATGGGGAACCTAAATTTAATTTTATAAATTTAGAATCCCATTGATTTGAAATTAAAACAACTTCCCACTGATTTGAAATGTGTGTATCTTAGGGAGGGAGATAAATTACGAGTGATAATTTCTAATAATCATTATAAAAACTAATAAGAATACCTGATTGAGATTTTGAGAGGTAATATACAAGAAATAGGGTGGATATTAGGTGATATTGTAGGAATAAACCCAAAAATATTATCACATAGAATTATTTTTGAGGGAGATTCCAAACCTATCAGGAAGAACAAAAGGAGGATGAATTCCACATCAATGGAGGATGTGAAGGAGATTTAGAAAACCTTGGAACCCAATATCTTTTATCCCATTTCATATTCACAATTTGTTATCCCCATTCATGTAGTTCAAAAAAAAGCAAGCATAACCACAGTGAGTAATGAAAATAATGAATTAATCCCTGTGAGAATTTAGAATATTTGGAGAGTGTGCATTGAATTTAGTAATTTCAATAAGGTCCCTCGAAAATATCATTTCTCCATCCCATTAGTTGAATAGATTTTAGAGATATTGGTAGGGTGAACTCATTATTGTTTTTATGGACTTTTAGGTTATTTTTAGGTACCTATTGATCTCAAGGATCAATAGAAGACTACCTTTACTTGTCCGTTCGACACTTTTTAATACACAATAATTCCATTTTTATTATATAATTCTATAGGTAAATTTCATTGGTTCATGGTAAGTATATTTAATGATTACATTTAAGATTTATTGGAGGTTTTCTTGGATGATTTCAATGTTTTTGGAAATTATTTTGACCATTGTTTGAAAAATTTTGAAAAAGTTTTTGAAAACATGCATTGAAATGAATCTTGTTTTAAGTTTGAAAAAGTTCCATTTCATGGTTTAGAGATGAATTTTTATTGGGTATGTAATTTCACAGAAAGTCATTGAACTGGATATATCAAAAATTGAAGTGATAAATTCATTTATATACCCAACTTATGTGAAACATGTTAGATCATTTTTAAGACATGCATTATTCTATAAGAGGTTTATCAAATATTTAAATAAAATGGATCTCCCTATCAGTAGATTAATTCTGAAATATTTTGTTTTTTATTTCAATGGTGATTGTAGGGAATACTTTTATGAGTTAAGTAGGTGATTGATTAAACCACCTATGATGCGTCCACCAAATTGTGAAGAACAATTTGAGCTACTTTTTGATGCTTCCAATCAAGAAGTTTGAGATTTCCTTTCTTAGATTATTGAGGGAAGTACAAAAGTAATTTTCTATTCATATAGAAACTCACATGTGTGTTAATGAAATTACACAAACACATAATAAGAGTTTTTAGAAGCTGTCTTTTCTTTTTAAATATTTAGATAAGATCTTCTTGGAACCAAAGTCAATGTGTTTTCTGATCATACAACTCTTAAGAAATTATTGAATAAGGCTAAAGATAAAACAAGTAAATTGAGATGAATGTTATTATTATAGGAGTAAACATTGAAATCAAAGATAAAAAGGTATTTTAGAACCAAGTGGATGATCAAATTAAGTAGACTACCCAACACCACTAATGCTAAAATCCCCGATAAAGAACCACTAAATGATCACTTTCTAGGAGAGAAGTTGTACTTGATTGAAGGAGAAGTACCTTGGTATACTGACATGGTCAATTATCTGGTAAATTATTAGGTCCCATATAATTTCAATTCTTACAAAATTCAAAAACTTAAATCTAAGTATAGATATTACATTTGGGACGATCCATTTCATTGGAAGATTTTCAATGACCAAGTGATGAGAAGATGTTTTTTCGAGAGTGAAATTTGTTCTATATTTGAGTTTTTTACACTTTAGATTGTGGAGGTCACTTTGGGCTTCAAATAATTGTAATATAAGTTTTAAAATCAGTACTTTATTTTTCAAACCTTTTTAAATATTATCATTAATTTTGAAAAACTTTGATTTTTTTTTCTAGAAATATTTCAAAGTGACAATAAATTATCCCAAATACAATTAACTTTAGTGAGTTTTTTGAAGTCTGGGTGATAGATTTTATCGATCCTTTCTAAATTTCATTTGGAAATTATTATATCTTGTTTTTAGTTGATTATGTTTCAAAATTTTTGGAAGCAACAACTACTAGAACTGATGATGCTAAATTTGTTTGTGATTTTTTCAAAGTTAAAATATTTTGTAGGATTGGAGTGCCCAAATACATTATTTGTGATCAATAGAATTAATTTTTCAGTATTATAATGGAGGACGTAGTAAATAAGGATGGGTTCCATCGTAAAAAATCAACTCCCTATAATCTACAAATTGATGGTTAAGCTGAAGTGTCCAACAATGAAATAAATTTAATTTTGGAGAAGAATTTTAAACTAAACAGGAAGGATTTGAGCCAAGGGTTAGAAGACACAGTATGAGATTACAAGACTTTCTAAAAACTCCAATTAGAATGAGTCTATATAGTTTGATTTATTTGAAAATTTTTCATCTTCAAGTAGAATTGGAACATAAGTCATATTGTGATGTAAGGAAGATTAATTTGGATATTGAAAGTGCTGGGAAAGAGAGAAGATTTTAATTTTAGGAGATTTAGGAAATTAGAGATGAAGAATTTGAAAATTATAGGATTTAAAAAGAGATAACAAGAGTGTATCATGACATGATCATCCAACTGAAATATTTCCATCATAGATACCTAGTGCTATTATTCAACTCAAGACTCAAGATTATGCTAGGTAGACATCATTCTAGATGGGAAGGTCAACTTATAGTTACTCACGTATAACCTTTTGGTGTTGTGAATATTGTGGAGGATGGATAGAAGGATCCATTCACTGTTAATAGACACAGGCTGAAGAAAATCCATGGGACCATGCCATTAGAGCCAGTGGAAGAGATCAAAACCCTCCAACCTTTTTATCAATAAAATCTACCAGGTCGTACCTCTCTTTAATAATTGATTGCTTAATATGATTCAATTAAAAATATACTTACATGTTAAAATAAAATTTAATACATTTTAGGAACTTTATCATTTAGGGATGGGAGAGTTAACCTTTGTAGTTTTTTATTTTCAATTTTTTGTCTTTCTATTATTTATTAAAACGTGTGTTTTTCAAATTTTTTTGTGTTTCTTTTAAATTTTTTGCATGTTTTTGAAACCTATTATCTCAAATTATTTTATTTTTAATTTTATAAACCCATTTCAATGATTGAAATAATTTATTCCATAAAACTAAGCATAAATGAAAGATGAAAATGAAATTGTATCAAGTTTAAATCTTTGGTAATTTCATTTATATTACTCTGATTTTTGAATCTCATTCACATATCACTATCTTTATCTTTAAAATCAATTTAATTTGAGTATTATTAACCATTTTTGTCATATTATTCAAATTACCCTCAATTCATGAGATAACTTAACCATGGTTTCTTTAACAATAATTTGAACTATTTGTGTCCAAACTTTAGGGTTTTAGGTACCTATATTTTAAATGATTGAGGCATTTATTTGTTTTTAAAGATAAATTTTCAAGATAATACTTTTTATTATGGATTAACACTCTCATTTAATCCTTTTAGACCTTATAATCCATTAATATCTTATTAGGTTAGCCATATTAAAATCCAATTTTCCCTATCCAACCTACTCTTGATATGAAATTGCATGATCCAGTTGAATTAATATGTGGGGGGAAGATGTAATGTGTTGTGATACTTCATTTGGAGATACTTTGGGTGGGAAATAAAATTTTTAATAAATGTGTTTTCTAATAAAAAAATATTATTTTGAATGATATTCCTTTTTTGAGATTTCATGATAAAAGAAGCTATGCCTTTCTGGATATTCTAATGGATAAATTAAGCTATTCCTATTTGGAGGTTTCAAGAAAGAATAAGATTAAGAAAATTTATATATTTTTATTGAAATGATGAATGGTGGGAAATTTTATTAATTTTTCATGATTATGGAATTTATTTTCTACTATGGGGAGTGAGGATATGACCATAATTGAGTGAAAATTAGAATCTTGTAATTTTTCTTCAAAAAGAGCCAAACCCTCCTTATTTAGCCTTAGATTTTTTTTTCACATAAAAATACTACCAATCTAAATCTATAGAAACAATCTGAAATGTTTTCATGATACACACATATAATTGAATGACATAAGGTGGAGATATATGAATTTATCAATCCTATGGTGACCCTTTCATGAGTTTGGATGAGAAAATATATGTTGAGAATTAACATTTGTGTGATTAGAAAAATGAAAGCGATGCAAGTTTTTTGGGTGCATGGTAAGGGAAATAGAGATGAAACATATTGAATTATATGAATGGAGAACTTGAAATAATGTGTTTTTAGGAGACATGATATCTTTTTTTTTCTAGTGTTAAATTGGCGAATCTCATGGATATGTGTTTTTAAATTTGATTTGATTTGATTTTGATTCTTACTTGTCTAGGAGTCTAAGTGATAAGTGTGGGGGAATTGATATAGCTAATAAATTTACAATTCTTCATAATTTTTAGATATTTAATCCCTTAAAAGTAATCAATTTGATATAATTTTCATCATTTTTGTATTTTTGGTGATTTTTGAGATAAAATGTGTAAATTGGTTAATTCTAAACATTTTACATTTTCCTGTCACTTATTTATTTAGAGTATAAATTTTAAAATTTTGATCAAAATGGGTTTATTATTTTTTTATGATTCATTTTTTCTGGTCTTAAACTTCTTCTTATGGACCCAGATCCAATTCGAACTCCCAAAAACCTAAACAAATTGATCATTTTGAAAAATTATTCTGGCCGGTAGAATAGAGCCTACCTCAATAAATGGGGTATATCTCAGGATACCAACATTAAAATGTGGTTATTATAGTTGGGTTAGAACTAGGACTCAAAGGGGAAAGTTTAAATTAAATTACATGGATCAATGTGCTCATTAAGGAATCAATTGAATGAGTAAAGTGAAGTAGGTGGAACAGTATTCTTCGGCCATAAAAAGACATCTTAATTAATTTTTCCATAACATATTTTACATGTGTCCTAAGGATTTGAAAGTTTAAGGTCAACAACCAACTCATTTATAAACATCTTTTAAGAAGGTACATTTTCTATTTTTGGACTTATCTTTGGAACAACCGAAGAAAACCTCTAATAGACATATTTTGGAGGAGAAAATTTTCTATTATTTTTTTCTCTATTCCATTATTCTACATTTTTTAATGCCTTATTATCCCCATTCTTTATGAATACCCTTCACATGGTGGGGTAAAATTTTGTGTGATTGGGGAAGGAGAGGTTTTATCTTGTGTAATTCTTGATTTCTTGAACTTAATGGTTTAATATCATTTTCTCTCTTTTGTGAAGTAAGTTTCAATTTATTATAGAATTTTTATTATCAAGTATGATTATATTTGATTTTATATTTTTTTGTTATTATTTCTTTGGTTAATGATAAATATATCCCTGAACTTGGTTCTTGTTTATATACAATAAAATATACTAGGTCTTAGTGGTGAAGTACTCAGGGATCACGAGTATGTGTGTGAGGGGTAGTAGAAATTCTTTATTGTTTAAGATAAAAAAGACCTGATTGTGACTTTACTAAGTCAATTGTGGGGTATTTGTGACAATTATATCACATATTGGAGGGAGTGTAGACCAATTTGAGATTTTAGTAAGGTTTATTCTCACCATTACAATTTTACAAAGGGAGTGAGAGAAAGAAATTATAGATTCTCACTTCTATTTACATAGAAGAATAGAATTGGATAAATTAGAACTAGGATTGAATAAATATTGGAGAACTGGCCTTGACCTTATCACTCTTCTAATATAAAAGTTTTCAATCACTTGTTTTGTCGATTTTTTCTCAATATTTTTCATAAATTTATTTCATTTATTTTGTTCTTTTATTTTCAAAATAAAGCAATTTAAAAACACCTCATTCTCACTTTAATTAAAGGTGAAAACTTGATTGTTGTGTTCTCCTCTCTAGATACAACCTAGGTTAACCAAATTACTGGATTTTAAACCTAGTAAATAAATATTTTTTTACACCCTATGAAAAGAACATGTCCAATATCATATCCTTAACATGGATCTGGAAGAATCAACACTGGTGTTGAAGTTAACATTACATTCAACTCTTCAAAATATCTATAAATTTTTTTATCCCACTCAAAAATTACACCTTTATGGGATAAAGTTGTCATTAGTGATGCAAAACTGGATAAGTCCCAAAAAAACCATCTATAGTAACCATGCAATCCCAAGAAGCTCTGGATCTCAAAAACATTTCTAGGATTTTACTAGGTCATAACTACCCATACCTTTTCTAGATCCACTGATATTCCCCTATTAGATATCACTTTCCCCAAACATTTACCTCTTAGATCCAAAACTAAAACTTTGAAAGATTACCATACAGACAATGTACTTACAAGATTCTAGGAATGATATCCAAATGGTCCACATGCTCCTTCTCTTACTTGGATTAAACCAATATATCATCCATGAACACAATAATAAAAGAGTCTAAGAACTGATGAAATATCTACTTCATCAGATCTATAAATACTACATGATAATTAGTGAGGCCTAAAGGCATAACGAAAAATTCAAATACACATATCGACTCAAAAATCCTGTCTTGGGTATGTCCTCCTCCCGAACTCTCAACTTATGGTACCCAACCTGTAAGGTAGTATTATAAATATAACAATCCCCTTTAAATTTATCAAATAGATAATCATTTCTAGTTAAAGGGTATTTGTTTTTAATAATCACTTGATTCAACTTTCGATAGAAGATAAAAAGCCTAAGACTTCCATCTACCTTCTTATCAAAGAGTATAGGAAAAGACCCTAGTGACATGCTAGTATGAATAAATCCTTTTGCCTCCAATTCTACGATATGGACCATAAGTTCTACCAAATCCGTAGGTTCCATTTGGAAGTATGACATATAAACAGGCATCATTCCTAGCAGTAGTTCAATAGTAAACTCGACCTCTCTTTGTGTCCTTAAACTAGAAAAATCATCGAGAAATAGCTCAGGGTACGTGAAAAATATAGTTGGTAGATGGCCTCCCAAGAAAGAGTCAACTAAATAAACATCTCTAACAAATAACATGAGATTACCATGGTATAAGGAACAATAGGACCTCTATTCTTGATCTAGAGTCCCACTCACCCTCAAAAACATGAGTGACCCATAAAAAGATTAGAACTAAACTTGGTGATGATAAAAATATATTTAGTCCTTAACACTGATCATCCAATACATAATGATAATCAAGTCTAGGATTTCAAGATACATCACTAAGAATTCCCACACCACCTCATAGTTGGCTATCATCACTTGACACACCGAGCACTTGAAACCTTGTTCATACCTCTTCCACATAGGTGTGGAAAGGTCAAAGAAAAATGAAATAAAATAAATATGAAAAACAAACACGTCAACCAACATTTAATATTTAAAAGAATTATTAGAACCTATATCTAAAAAATCTAGCACCATATAATATTAAATAAACACTGTACCTCTAGCAGTAGTTAGCCCTGCTTCAGATTCATCTGGGGTACACTCATCTATATAAATCCATATATAATTATCCACCTATAATCCCCCTTAGTCTGAGAATGAGAACCAAAACCATTGGGAACATCAACATGAACTTGCATTACCTTGGTGAAATTGGATCCAACCTCACTACCTTGGGACATCCTGTCATATAAACATTTTAGATGGCCAGATCACCCACAAGGATGAAAATTCCTAGAAACATCCATACAATGAGTCTCGGTTTGACCACACCTCCCACACTATTAGAACATAAGCCATTAATTCCTAAAAGAATCCCTTGAAACTAGTTTGGTATAAAATTTACCACCCTTTTTCTTCCTTTATTGATCAAAAGAAGGGCCCTAGCTAACCATTACACCAATTGAAGTTTCACCCAAACCTGTACTTCCAGCTTTGTCTATCTTATACACAGATTCCTTATCCAATACCTCCATAAGGTTCAAACGACACAAAATAACTAAAATTGAACAAATATCAGCCCTCAACCCCATCTTGTACCTCCTATACTTTAGGTAATCATTAGTGAAAAGATCTAGTTCCATTTGAACCAACTCAGCAAAATTGGTGGAGTAATCTAGAATGGTATACTCCCCTTGATCCAAGGTTAGAAACTCCAAGGCCATTAACACCTATAAGGTCTTAGGATAAATATGATGATTAAATATCTTCTTAAAAGAAAACCAGGTAAGACCCTAATGCAACTTAGCTTTCCCTATTGAGTCCCACCAGATTCTTCCTGGACACTCAAGCATATACATGGAAAGACCGATATGACAATAATTTGGAGTCTTCAAAAATTTGAAGATCATCTCTACCTTTTCAATACACTCCTCTAATTCTTGGGATACTTTTTCACCACAATATACAAGTGGATGATTCTTGGAAAATTTTGATCCATGATCCACTACTCATCTAGAGTCATGGTGCCCACTAAAGACAGAATCCAAAGGGTAAAGAAAACTTCTTCAACTGAAAAAGGGTCCATTAGAGGATCTACTTGCGGAACCTGCCTCAAAACTTCCCCTCTTGTATTTGGGAGATCTCTTATAGGAGGAATCATATATTAAACACAAGACAATAACCAACTAGTCATTAAAAAAATCCAATACCATTGAACCAACTTCTAGAATCCAAAACAATTCTTAAAATGACAAGAATTTAAATAAATTATGGATGCTAATATAAAAAGGAAACACATTTTGAAAGGAATAGATCCATATAAATAAACTACCCAATAGTTTATTTAAATGACCTTAGACACAAAAAGTCCCTAAACATAGTAAATAGGTCCATTTAAAAAAATTTACCTTATAATTCATTCAAATTAGCCTCAAAACCAGTTCTCCGACCTAGTAAATATTTTTTGACCTCCCTTGGTAACTCAGATTCAATCATGGGGGTGAGATGGCCAGACCCCTTTTCTGCACATACAATCCAAATTCCATTGATCCTAATCCTATCTACCAAAGTCAAAGAACTAACTCAGGAAATGATCACACACTTTAGTAAGAGTAGGTCCTTTGATACCAAATTGAAACTAACCAACCTAGGTCAACCAGACCAGTCACCTAAGTCATCCCATTATGGAGTGATATATAAGCATGTTAATAAAAAAAGTCTCTTATATAAGAAAATAAATAATATAACCATATCAAAAATTATAAACAAAGGGAGATACAACTAATACAAACAAATTAAGCCAATAAGAATGAAAATTTTAGACTAAAAAGTATCCATGTGACCAACTGTCCCCACCACAAAGCATCCAAAACAGAAATAGTGATATAAAGAGAATCCGAAATGATACAAAATTCCCTTACCTATACCTATTTCCTACAAAAATTTCTACAGATACATAAACATAGAAGTAGAGTGTTTGAAATATATCCCAACAGGATACCACCAAAGAATATATACATGTTCTAATATTAATAATTCACAAGTCCAATCTTTAAATTAAAATAATTTTACAAGAATTTTCTTTTCAAGAAAACAATTCAAAAACATTTTTCAAACATTCCCTATGTTTTAAAAAAATTTCATATCATGTTTTTCAAATCCATAAACATTTCAGTTATAAAAGAAATCATGTAAACATACAAAAATATAAACATACATGTGATCCAACATCCATGAAATAAGGCATTATGAACTAAAAACCCAGAAACAAAAATGCACCTTCCATTCTGGCTCTAACAAATGGGACAATATGCACTAGACACTCACAATCCAAAAAGGCTAAAGGTTATATCCAACTAATATTGAGTCGTACCATAGTCCATATATATATAATAAATCACCTCCTAATGGTTTCAGACACACACTATGGATACTCGTGTATCTTTCTTAATGCACCCAAGGATCTTGCTGTGTTTTTTTATTCAATTTGTCTTTTGAAACCATGCTCACATTTTTATGAAACCATTTCAATTCCAAGACAATTAATATAATTCAAGGTTTCAAAGACTAGTTTTATAAATCAAGGAAATTATGGTTTCAAAGAAAAACCCTTTAAAACATTAACCCATGTACTTTTACATTTCAACAAGTACAATTGCTTTCAAATATAAAGTAATCAATAAGAAAAATAGACAATTCAAGAAATTTGAACAATTGGATAGATCCAACTACCAAAATAAAGTAGGAAACCTAAATTCCTGATATAATATGGATTAGAAACCACAATATCTACCTTCAAAATACAAGGAATGAAAATAGACTATAAAATATTGAAAATAAACATCATCTGATCACACAACTACAACCAAAACATTGCATCAACCAAAACCAAATAATCCCCAAGAGGATCTCTTACCTAGAGAAGTTAAATCCAACCCCAATGATGAAAAATCATTTAAAGAATCGATATGGATGGAAATAACTCCCCTAAAAATTCCTAGGAAGCTATATTGGTCAATAGAAGAATGATTCACAGAGAATGAATGAAACAAATCACTCGTATGGAACCCTAAAAACCAACACTATGACAATTATATGGAATGTAACCCATTTACATGTCATGTAATACTAGGGGTCCATATACACTGAAAAACCATCATATTTTTACTAAAAACCATATTTTTATACTTATACAATGTGTACCTATTACATGGTG
Organism: Viscum album; assembly: GCA_963277665.1. NCBI lineage: Eukaryota > Viridiplantae > Streptophyta > Magnoliopsida > Santalales > Viscaceae > Viscum > Viscum album. The sequence continues at coordinate 1,630,536,913 of OY728155.1, read as the reverse complement.
TGTACACTAATCATGCCATTCACTTAGTTTATAGCTTCTATCCAGCATCCATTACATGGTGTGTGCTCAACATACACAACATGTATGTTCCCAACAAGTAGTAGAAATGATATGTTTTATGTTGAAAATTACAAAAAATTTATAACCTCACCATTATAGGTATCCTACCCATTTAAGGTCCACAATACTCACCAAAAAAAAGAAACCAAAAGTAAATATTAGAACATACCTAATAGAAATGTAATGGGGAATTACAATCTCCCCAGCAAAAAAAATTTATGTCCCCAAAAATGCTCATGATCCTAGGTTTGAAAAAAGAGAAGTTCACTAATGCCTCATCGATGAATCCCACTCACGTGTCTCATGGATATCCTATCCACACTTCCATAGTACTTAGACAAGGGTGATCATTTTACCATACAATACCTTATCCTAGAAATCTAAAACCTGAACCAGCTGCTCAAACAAAGTGGCCTTGGAATTAATGTATGTATCCTCCCTCCTAATCCCATTGGGAGAATCTGGTACATACATCCTAAACTAGGAATTTTTTTATATAAGTCAAACTAGATGGAATGTCCAACTTATATTCCAACATCCCCAGTCACACAATGATCTCAAAGGGGCCCAAAAACGTTAGTTCCAACATATATTGTTTACCCAACCAATGATGTTCCAAGCGAGTTGAAACTCTGAGAAAAATTAGATAACCAACTATAAACTTCAATGGATGATGACGATGATCTGTATAAAATTTATGATGGATATGAGTCAGGATCAAATTCTTCTGGATCAATTGCACCATCTCTGTTTTCTCCTAAACAAGACTTGGCCTAACTAAGGATCTCTCTCCCAACTCTTCCCAGTATAAGGAAGATCTACATGGATACCCAAAAAAATCCTCAATGGGATTCATCCTGATCAAATCCTGATAACTATTTTTATACAAAATATCAACCAAAGGGAAATGTCTGTCCCAAGATACACTCAAATCAAGCACACAAGCCTGACACATCTCCTCAAGAACCTGGATATATCTATCTATCTTCCCATACATCCATAAAACATAATTCAAGATAAATTTCAATTGGGAAACCATTACATTCAGTAAAATTTTCCAAAACCTAGATGTGAACCTTGAGTCCCTATCACAAACAACCACATAGAGATCCCCATGAAGCCTCACAATCTCTCGGACATATAAGTCCCAAATTTGTTCCACTTTTTTCATCTTATTTATTGGTAATAAATGATCTAATTTAGTGGGTATATCAATATTCAATCAAATCATATACTTACTGATCGGATTACGTGTTAAATTAATGAAAAAATACATGGAAATATCATCCCATTTCTATTACAGAATGAGAAAAGGTTGGAAAAAACCTATAGGTCTTTGGTGTTCCTCCTTAAATTTCTAACAAGTGATACATTGCAGTACAAAACCCACAACGGAACACCTCATACTTGGACACCAATACTAACATCTAAAATCATGGTACATATTTTTATCCCTAGGGTCCATGGACCAATATGAGTAGTTTCCACTATCTAAAAACTCTTGTATTATGGAAAATGAACAAACAACCTTTCTATGAAAGCACAAATCTCCACTGGGATATAAAGACCACTCAACCGAGGTCTCACCACAATTTAGGGTTTCTCCTTAGCATCATATCTTAGTGCCTATCATCTTATTGAGTATAAATCACTCATAAAAAGACGAGACAACATTTATTGAAGATATGAACACCTGCCCACCAACCTCTATAAATTTCTTACTCATCTAGTAAAACAAACTCATCAAAGACCACTCTTATACTAATTCCATCAATGCTTGGATCAGTACTCCTCTACTAAGTTTATTGAAAACCAAATTTCTTTTCCTGGGTGTATATACAATATCAAAATAAAAATTATTATAATAATCAACCCCACATCTCTGTCATAGGTTCATTTACCTCTATGTGAAAACATAATTCATGATTTTTTTGATTAGAATAAACTATAAATCCATCTCTAAAATGATAGTGAAACCACTTCTTGAGTTTCTGAATAACTACTTCCAACTCAATATCATGGATAGCGTAGTAATTATCATGAGGGAATAAATTGAATGAGACATTATCCATAACATATTTTCTGTACATCAATAAACATCTCAAACCTATACATGAAGCATCATAGAAAACATCGTAACGTGAACATGTTTCTAGAAGAATCATCATGGGTGATGAATTCAAACTTACTTTCATATCCTCACAATATCTCTAAAAATTTTCATCCCATTGAAACTTTTCACCCTTATGGGTTAAATATATCATCTAATATTAAAACTTTGAGAAGTCTTAACAAACCTTATGTAGTAACTATCAAAATTCAAGAATCTTCGGATCTCAAACACATTAATTTTATTTTCCTAGGACATAACTACCCATAACTTTTAAAGATCCACTAAGATTCTTCTATCAAATATCACATAACCTAGAAACTTCACCTCTCAGATCCAATAATCACACTTGGAAATATTACCATACAGACGATATTCTTTCAAGGTTTGAAGAATGATATCAAAGGGCCCACATGATCCTTATCTGACATGGATTACACCAATATATCATCCAAAAAATAACAAAAAATATTCTAAGAACCAATTAAAGATCCAATTAATCAAATACATAAATAATGTAGGAGCGTTAGTGAGACTAGATGACATAAACAAAAACTTGAAATGCCCCTATCATCTTTGAAATGCTATCTTTGGTATGTACTCCTCTAAGATTTACAATTGATTGTACCATTAATTCAATAAAATCTTAAAAAACCAAAAATCACCTCTAAGATTATTAGAGAGATCATCAATTCTATATAAAGTATATTTGTTCTTATTGGTCACACGATTCAACTTTTGATAGTTGATACAAATCCTGAGACTTACATCTTCCTTCTAGAAAAATAGTACAGGTGAAGCCCATGGTGACACACTAGGATGAATAAATCCTTTCTCCTCTAGGTCCTCAAGTTGGACCTTATGTTTCACCAACTTAGTAGTTTCCATTCGATAAGATTACATAGAAATGAGTATCATTCCAGGGAGTAGGTCAATAGTAAACTCAACCTCTCTCTATGGAGGTAAACCTAAAAAATCATCCAAAAAAACCTCAGGGTACATGCATACAACATTAGTTATCTTACCACAAAGAAATTTTCAAATGTATAAAGAAAAATCTCTAAAAAATTACAAGAGATTACCCCATCATAAGGAACATAAAGTCTTTCCCTTCCTGATCTAGGGTCCCACTCACCTTGAAAACCATGAGTGACCCATCGAAAGATAAGAACTAGACTTGATGATGATAATAGTCTATTTGGTCCTTAAAACTAATCATCTAATATATATTGATAATAATGTCAAATATATCTATATCAAGCACTAATAAGTCCCACACCAACTCATAGAAAACTATCATCACATGATACATAGGGCACTTGAAACCTTGTTTGGAACTCTTTCCCAAAGGTATGGAAATATCTAATAAGAATGACGCAAGATCTAAATGAAAAACCAAAATGTAAAAAAACTTTAATGATATAAAAGAAGGAGTAGCACTTGTATAAAAAAATATAGCACCACAGAAGAAGAAATAAACACCATACCGCTAATAGTTGCTGGCCCTGCTTCAGATTCTTCTAGAGCACAATTTGCCACATAAATCCATCTGAACTTAGCCACTTAGACATCCCCCTTGTCCTGATAATGTGCTCACCCCCCTTTGGATCATCAAAATGAACCTGTAATCCCTTGGTTAAAGTTGATCATTCCATACTCCCTTGGGAGATCCTATCACAGAAACATTTCAGATGGCTAGAACACCCACAATGATGAAAAGTATTAGGAAACTCCATACAATGAGTCCTAGAATGACCATGACTGAAACACAACTATAAAATAACCCACTGATTCCATGAAGAATCTCCTGAAACTAGTCTTTTAAAAAATTGACCACTCTTGCACTTCTTTTTATGACCAGAAGAAGCACCTTGGCTAACCGTCACACCAATTGAAGCTCCACCCAAACTTTTCCTTCTTTCTATGTATGTATCATCCAAAGATGCTTTATCTAATACCTCCAAAAAGGTCATAATAAAAAAATATATAATTGAATGAATATCAACCATCTCCCCCATCTTGAACCTATGATCCTTTAGGTAATCATTAGTGACAAGCTATGGTTCTAGAAGCACCTACTCAGCAAAATGACTAGAGTACTCTTGAACAGTTAGCTCCCATTGATCCAAGTTCAAAAAATTTGAGGTCTTTTCCACATGTAAGGTTTTAGGATAAAACTACTGATTAAATATATTATTTAAAGAAACCCAGGTAAGACCCTTGTGCAACTTAGGTTTCATTATAGAGTCTAAACATCTTCTTCATATCCCCTCAAGTATATATATGACTAAACCAACAAGATAATATTCATGATTATTTAAAAAGTTAAAGTTAATCTCAATATGTTCAAGCCACTCTTCTAGTTCTTATGTTTCTTTTCCACTAAGGAAGTATTTTGGATACTTCTTATTATATTTTGAGCCATGATCCACTACTCATATCGGGTTCACGGTGCCCACTGAACCCAAAGTCTAAATAGTATGGATAACTACTTCAACCAAAGAAGGGTCCATTATTGGATATATTTATGGAACATACCTCTTGGATTACCATATTTTATTTAAATGAGATATTTTATGAGGCATAAAATTTTAAACTAAAAATAGTAACCAATCAGTTATGAGAAAAATCCAATACCATTGAACCAACTTCTAGAATCCAAAACAATGCTTTAAAATGATAAAAATATAAAGCAATTAAGATTTTTACCATAAATGTCAAAAATTTTTGAAAGGAAAATATCCATATAAATAAACTCCCCAATTAGTTTATTCAAACAAACTTATACACAACAAGTCCCAAAAAATAGTAAAAAGGACCCTTTGAATAAATTTCCCAAAAAATTCATTCAAATGAGCTTAAATACCTGGTCTAGAACCTAGTAAATATTTTCTGACCACCCATGGTAACTCATATTCAGTCATGGGAGTGAGTTTACAATGAACCTTTCATGAACCCACTATCTAAATTTTGATAATATTAATTCTGTCTATCCAAGGTATATAACTAACTCAAGAAGTGTTGACACACTTCAGGCTGAGTAACCCCTTTAATACAAAATTGTAACAGACCAACCCATGTCAACCAAATCAGTCACCCCGGTCATCCCATTATGGGGTGAGGTTTAAAAACAGTAACATAAAAAGTATCATATATAATAAAAACAATATGTATAAACATGTCAAAAAGTGAAAACAAAGGGAGATACAACTAAGATAAATATGATAAACTTGGAAGAATGACATGTCTAGACTAACAAGGGCCCATGTGACCAACCACAACCTCTTTAAAGAATACTAAACTGAAACAATGACATAAAAGAATCCATCATGCTATAGAATGACATTAACTTTACACTTTTCCTATAAAACAAGGTCTAAATTTTCCCAAAGAGATAATTCAGGTGTGAGAAACTGAGCTTAGTAGGATACCACCAAATAATAAAGTAAGTTATAATATCAAGAATTTACAAGTAAAATAATTAAAAAAATAGATTTACAAGAATTATTTTATCAATAAATCAATTTGAAAACATTTCTCAAACATTCATTGGGTTTTTCAAAAATTTCATGTCGTGTTTTCCAAAGCCAGAAACATGCATGATATAAAACAAAGCAGGTAAGAATATCGAAATATTAATATACATGTGATCCAACATCCATGAAATAATATATCATGAAATAAACCACTAGAAACATTAATATACATTCCAGTCGGGATCAACTGTATGGGATAATATGAACTATACACTCATGATCCAAAATAACATATGGTTGGATGCAACTAATATCGAGTCCAACCAAAGTCCATCGATATGCAAGAGGTTACCTCCGAGTGGTGTCACACACACCAAGGCTACCCATGGATCTTTCTCAATGCTCCTAAAGTTACCACTGTACAATGTTTACCAATTTATGTTTTGAAAACCATACTCACATTTTTATAAAACCATTTCAAAGCCAAGACAATATACTTCATGGTTTGAAAGTCCATTTTTCAAAACCAAGGAAATTTCATTTTCCAAGATAAAACACTTTAAAACACAAAACCATGACATTTTCAATTTCAACACATGAAATTTCTTTTAAAAATGAAAGAAAAAATAATAACAACTATAAATTCAAGAAATTGAAATGCTTAAATGGATCCACATACTTAAAGAATGTATGAAACATAACCACCTTTGACAATGGGGTTTAGAAACCATAATATCTGCCTTCAGAAGACGAGGAAAAAATATATAGTAGAAATGATTGATTGGAAACACGATCCGATCACACAAACACAACAAGAAAAAGTATAAATGTAGAAAAAATTAAGAAATAAGAGTAATGCTTACCCAAATAAGAGATATCCTACCCCAACGATGATCAATCGCTGAAATAATCAATCCAGGTGAAGAGAACTCACCCAAAAATTCCAAGGAAGATCTCTAGGTTGAGAGAGGATAGATTCATAAATAATGAATGAAACATATCACTCATATAAAATCATAAAAATAAACATCATAACACTTACACGGCGTGTAACCCATTTACATGACGTGTAACCAATTTACACATCATGTAATACTCAGGGTACGTATATGCTGAAAAACCCATAGTATTTTATTAAAAAATCTATTTTTATACTTATATAGCGTGTACCTATTACACATCTTGTACACCATTCATGAAATACAAAAAATTCATGGATTCTTCCCATAATCCATTATACGACATATAGGTTCCAATCCAGCAGCAAACAATACATTGTTTTTTTGTTGAAAATTACAAAAATTCCTTGACTTCACCATCAGATGAATCCTCCCAATTAAAGTTCAGAAATACTCACCCAACTAAAAAGGAAACCAAAATAAAACATTATAACATACATGATAGAAAGGTAATTTGGCATTACAATATTTCAATACACTCGATAATCTCAAGAATTCCTATGTACCACAATGACAATTTACTATGTTTCTATAAATGTAGATACCCTAACCTAGCTGAATTTATGAAGAAAAACCAACCACCCATAGAAAACTACAAAGGCTTTCAACTATGATAAACATATGATAACTTCCTACTCTATATGTTCACCAATCACTTTCCATTTAGTTAGACCCGATTAGAGGTGTCCTACACCATACTCATATGGACGATATCCACCTCACCTAGCTAATTCCAACACAATAAGTGAATGAAATGGGTAGCTATAAAGAGCCTTGAATGATGCAACCTGAATTGAAGATTGCTAACTATTATTATATGTAAACACTTTTAAATAAATACGATCTTCCCAAGATCCACCAAAATATAGAATGTATTTCAAATCATATGCTCTAAAATATAGATCTTATTATCTGACTTCCCATCAATCTATAAATGGTACACCATACTCATCTTTAGCTATGTTTCTATCACCTTCTGTAAAAATTTTCAAAACTGTGATGTGAAATAGGATTCCTAGTCAAATAAAATGCTCAAATGCACTCTATTCATCCACACTATCATTCAAACATCGATTTTTCCAACTCATCTATATAATGAGTCTCCTATATTTACAAGAAATTCTCCACCTTAATCTTCTGATCAACAAACACCCAAAAAAAATATTAAACTCTCAGGGTCCTAGGAACCACTATAATAACGTCCATTTCCACCTAATTCAACTTTTATATAGGAATGAGAAGACGTGAAAGAAATCCCCTGTATTACTAATGCTCAAACTTAACCCTATAAAAGTTAGATAATGAGAGAAAATGAGTATAATGTCCCTGTTAATACTTAACAACTAGAAATATCATATATTATCATAGTTCATATTTATCTATACAAGGTGTATTGTCCACTAAAAATAGTGAGAGTCTATTATCTGATTTTCTATAATATATATAGGAACCATAACTCTACCATGAATGTAGATCACACCATCTCTATCTAAAGACAATCCAAGAACTGGGTCATTCCCTTACAACTATTCCAATATTACTAAGAACTCAGAATCCAACCCCTAGATGGATTTTATCCAGTATACTAAGGTAGATGTGAAAAATAAGTGATCACACATCATCACCCCTTAATCCATAGATAAAGTAATAATCCATTCATCTAATAGTACCATTAATCACTCTTCCTCTTTTAAAAGATGATCTCCAAGATCATAAAGCTTCCTACTAAGATCATTTACATCAATATTATGCTTTATAGGATTATAATACATCTCAATGTCAATACTCTATAGATACTCAACCCAATTCATCTAAAAATGATTTAAGTCCCACTGAGAGAATAAGTATCACACACTCTTTTGGTATATATAAATGAAAAATATATCATTAAAAAGATAGTGTCACCAATATTTTAAGGCCTGAACTAGCACACTAGAATCTAGGTCTTGCGTAGGGTTGTCCCACTCATGAGGTGTCAACTATCGTGACCCATAAGAAACTATCTATTCCCTCTTCATCAAAATAGCCCCCAACCACCACCCATATAATCATATTAGACCACATATTCAATCCCAATATTGGGTCATTTCAAAATTGTAGACAATTTTATTCTCCTATCTAGATTTAGGAAGGATTATTTACACTGATATTTCCAGTCAAAGTTCACCCCCTTCTGGGTAATCATAGTCATAGGTTCTTCTAAATGGGAGAAATATTAAATAAATCATCGATAGTACCCATAAAAAACTATGAATATTCCGATCTCAAATACATTCCTAGAGTGTTACCAACACACTAATTCCTATACCTTATTCAGATCAACCAAGATTCCCAACTCAAAAATCACATTCCCTATAAAGCACAACTATTGAATAAAAAATTAACCCTTTTAAATCTTAAAATAAAATTGATTCACTTAAAACATAGTCAATATAATCCCAAAGTATCTATATTGAATCTATTGGGCCTATGAGTATATAAGGATATCATCCACAAATACAATGATGAATGTTTTAGTATATGGATGGAAGATCCTCTTCATTATTTCCATGAATACCATTAGAGCATTCTTAGACCCAAATGTCATGAAAATATACTCATATAGTCTATACATACTCATAAACACTTTATTAGGTATATTATCTTATCTATCTTGAAGATGGGTTTAGCCTAAATTCAAGTCAAAATTGGATAACCACCGGGCTCCCCTCACCTAATCAAACAAATTATCAATACTCAGCAATGGGTACATGTTATTCACTATGAATTGATTCATATTTCTATAGTCTATGAACAATAAAAATCTTCTATCTACCTTATTTTCAAATGATCTCCCCTAGGAGAAGTTCTTAGTCTGATAAACCCCATAACCTCTAAGTCCATAAGTTACACCTTGAGTTATTTTAACTCAAACAATGAAATAAAATATAGAGGGATAAATATATCCATCACTCCTAGAATGAAATCGATCTAAAATTTAATTCATTTATTAGGAGGGATACCTCAAAAATCATTTGAAAAAACATTCTAGTAATGACCCACCACTGGTGTAATAGAGGAGGGAGTTATTTCTTAATCTCTAATAAGAACCATGCCTACTAAGTATTCTAAAATAACACCAGAATAACTTAGATTTAGTTCCATTATACGTACTCTAATATCCCATTCTCTTCTCAATACAATCATATCCTCATTAAAAAAAGTGAAGAAGTCTCATCTTCAATAGCAGTCAATGTTCACATGATAACTAATCAGTTGGTCCATGACAATGATTAGATCTATGTAGTCATATATAAGATCATGACATTCCATACATGTATGTAGCTATAAACTTCTACAGAAGACTTTGGGAATCTCTATATATGGTATAACATCTTCCCCAAGGCAGTATTAACAGAAATAAATTAAAAAAATAATTTGACCAACATTTCTAAACCAACAAAAACATGAGAAAATATAAAGGAATGGGAAGCTCATATATCAAACAAGGCAGTAGAAATCATAAAGGTAATCCAAACTACATCTATAACAATAGAAGGTACCTCTATTCCATCAGCCAAAACCTAGTACATGACATACAATATGCCTACATCTATCCCATAAATTTTTCCTTGAGGCCCCTAGTTCAATTGAGTCATTGAACTATATGGAATTTAGTCCTGTTGATGGGATCCTCTATCATTCACATGAATGACAACCTATATCCTCCTGAAACCTCTATAGAAACCCAAACACATTGTCATTAGAAAAAACATAGAATATATACCATATTTATACATTAGTGAAACTTGTTAAGAGATTCAGGAAAAATCTTGTGATGTTTTCTAATCTACACATTATTTAATCATAATGTGGAACCCCTTTCCATGGAGGGTGCTGAAGAAAAATCACTCTGCTTTGACTGCGTACTCCACATACCTCACCTCCTTATCCATTCTATTTATACAACCCAAAGAGGAAATCATTGTACCTATAGGATCCCCAATCATTAATTAATAGAGGGATGAAATAATTCTTACTGCACTATTTTCTTCTAGACCCTTCTAAATCATTAGGGACTTACATAACATCTTAGAATACCTCATCTAGTTAAATCTCATGATCTAGAACCTCAACTCTAGTTATAGGAAGATATTGAACTTATAGTAATTTAGGTCCTCATTACCAGAAAAAATAAGAGATAAGTGAAGAAAATCCATGAAATAATAGAATAGGTAGATACCAAAATCTTCCCATGTTGAAGATCTATAAAATCCCAAGAATTATCCAGTTTCAACGTATCAAGGAAAAAATCCACAAAGAAGATATTCTTTAAGGCCTTCCAAGTTAAAGCCTCATTTCTACCTACTTGGTTCATGTCACTCCACTATCTTCTGATGGGACCACAAAGAATTAAAGAAACTAGCTTAACTCATTGATCACCTGAAGTCTTATATAATCCATATATCTTTTTGGTTCCACTGTGTGTGCGTGGGGGGGGGAATCAGTGGTACACTCATTCTACAAATTCTATTACAATTTAACCTCTTGAACTTGTTAAGGTTATAAATCTAATAAATTTTATCTTTTAATATCACCTCATGTGTAGTTATAATATAATAGAGAGAGAAGAACATAGTATTTACAAAGTTCAGCATAAAATAATATTCCTTACCATGGTTTTTATACCCAAAACATATGTCCTCCACTATATCCATAAGGTAATAAAACTTCTACAACATAGAATCCACTATTCATTTTATGTTATAACATAGAATCCGATATTCCCTATATACTTTTAGATTCCAATAGAATAATTTATTAATTCTAGAAGGATGATCCATAAATAGAAATATCTTCAAACTATTAGATGATAGTCATCCACCATGAGAATATGGATCAACAAGTCTGCACGTGTACCTCATTCAGAATATCATCAGTACTAGTCCTGAAACTCTTTTCCAGATCTAGTGAAAACTAAATTATCCTTAGCTTATTTGAATAATGAGGTTTGTATCCTTTAGAAACTCCTATCCTAAGATCACATGATTTCTTTAATAAAAATATGTATTGAGCTTCTAATTTTTTTCTTTCACAATAGACAAAAGATCTAATTATTTTTTATCAACTTTTCTCATCACCTGCATGCACACATTTATTCAAAAGAAATTGTGCATGTGATAATATCTCATTTATATTATTTAAATAAACCTCAATAAAATGTGTTATGAATAACACATTTATTTCTTCTATTTTTAATTCTATTTGAATCCTAATGTTAAATAAACCCATTTTCCTCATGTATTTTATTTCATTTAAATATGGTATGAAAAATCATATTAAACTCCTCATATTAAATACCCAATAATATTGTGGGTATTATTCAATATTTACCATATATCTGGACTCTTTTAAATACACCCAAAAGAATTATATTTCCATTATTTAAAATTCTCGAAGGGTCTGGGCTGTAACTCCTCCATATAGTTTTGATCATATTCCATATCCCAAATAGAATGCATGTATCTAATTGTACATGACATCATCATCTTAAATACCTAAAAGAGTTGGGTATTTATTTTCTCAAATATAATACAATCCCCATGAATTATACACATGCATCTCATTTATTTTTAATGTATATCATTCATGAATTCAAACTTTTTATAGTGAGTGTGCATTAATTCTTATGCATTAACATCACATTTACTAGGTTGTTAGATGTGGGTAAACCTGTATGTGGATTCCTCATGAATTTATCAAGATTTTGCTTTGTTTAAGAAGATAAAATTCATTATAGGAGATATTATCAGGGGTTATTTTTTCATTCATGGTAGATTAATGAATATTCAACATAATATGCACTTCATACTAGAATTTATATTAGGAGATATTCATATAACTCATTTGTATAGTAGAAACATCTCCAACTCATGTGGTTAATCAAAATGATTTTGCAGTGATCAAACTTTACGTGAGATTTATATGTACTTTAATTCCATTACATAAGCATTATATAACCCATACATGACCTCTATTTCTTTTAAGTGAGTATCAACTACACTTAAGTAACCTCACAATTTCCCTTATGCAAGTTGTGTAACCTTTACATAGCCTACATGTACACTTTTTACACTCGGTTACCATTAAATTTCCTTTTGAACATCTTCGTGACCTTTATGTAGTGAATGGTTATCCTCAGTGCCCTTACGTAGGTAAATGGTATACCTTGAAACAACCTTAAAAAATATAATTCCATTAATTTATCATACTAGTGTACCTTTACACGAGTGGAAGTACCTTTACAGGAGATGCAATTATCCATTACACACCTATCTATACCCTTAATCATGATAGGGTTTACCATTACACTAGATTAAAATTTCATCAATACCTATACACATGAAATTTAACTACAATTTTACCTTTACATAGATAGTGAAATTAACTCAAACTCATCCAGGGCCTTCACAAAATCAATACATGACTTTATCAAAACTATCATTAATGAAAACAAATATTTTCATGGTCTTTCACATTGTTAAATTTTGTATAAAATGTTCCCTTTAAGATCAATACAAACAATAATCACATTTTCTAGGATAATTAATCAAGAATGACATCCAATTCCATTAAATGAATCCATAATAATGCACTAAGCATCATAAATTCATATGTTGACCCATTGAAAACAAATGCAACACTTGGTCTAAAAAATATCCTCCTTTGTATTTTTTTTGTCAATACATCATAAAAGTTAGTATGTGGTATTATAATATTATCCCTACCTTATTGAAAATCAAATGTAAATGATAAGTGGGGGTCTTCATATCTCATAATTGTTCCAAAACATGTTCTCATCCCTTATAATATTTTTTTGAACACTTTTGTGAGAGGGATGATATAACTTGGTTCTCTTAGAAAAGAACCTTCAATTAATCAAATCTATATCAATGTGGGATAACCCAGTATATAAAAAGAGATGGATATAAATTAGTTTATCTAAGTTATAAATAAATTATCGTAAATTTAAAATAATTATCATAAATTCTTAATTATCATGATATGGGTTGTTAAGATAAGAAATGAAAAATCCTAAGAACACTTGAACAACCACATCATAAAGATCATGTGAATTAAAGATATCCCATTTTATCATATTTTCATCAACAAAACACTACCCATTAAGGAATATTATAAATAAAATAAATAACTAGTGATGATAGTGTGTTTTTAATAAATCTAACTTATGTAAGATCCCCGTTATGGGATGTACTGCTCTTTTTCATTTCATTATATTCAAAAGAATCCATAAAATAAAATCTCTTCATTATTTTTCAGAAGTGTCAGCCTCAAAATTATACTTCAATTAACTTAATTTTAGAACCAAATAAAATAAAATAATATGGAATAATAAGGTAAATCTCTATTTAACATGACCAACTCCGAGGTAGAGAGATTCCTCTCAACCTAGGACACTCTTTTCTCCCAATATCAGTATGGAAAGTTTTATTTTATTTTTTGTTTAAAATTTTAGTCATTAGGTTTTATTACCTCTTTAGTTTTCTCCCACTTTCTTTTTTATTTATATGATTATCATGATTCAATTATTTAATCCAATAGTTCAATTATTTTTTCCTTAACATCCAACATGACCAACAATAGACAATGAATCTTCTTCTCTTTTTTTCTAGTGTAGTATATTTAGATATCATATGTTTTGAACCATATTGTTTTTTATTGGGACCACTAATCTTCTAAAAACATATTGTGGAAAAAGTATTCATACCTATTTTCTCATCCACCCTTGATTTTCTGGTTTATGAGTATTATTACCCCTCCATAATTTCACAAAATTATTTTTAAAAATTATACTCGAAATTTAAACAATATTAGTACACAAAAGTTTTTTTGTTATGGGATTCATTATTCATTAAGGATAATTACATTTTTTAGTGTATAATATCATTATTTTATTTTTAGAACATTTATTCTTCTTCAAGTCATGACTCTCAATGTAAACTGGTGTGTAAATTACTCTTTTCCAATAATATAGGATGTTCCAGCTAGTAGTGATTCATGATTATCCGATCACACCTCCAACTAAAAAACATTCATGTTTAGGGAGTTACTTTTATCCTTAACAGATCTAAACCTATGTTACCAATCTTTTTTTTCATATTATTCTTTATTCATGCAATTTTTCAAGTTCATAGAAACCTTCTATAAAAAAAAATTAGAAACAATTTTCTCGCATGCATACATTTGTAATTCTTCTCCATTATGAATAATGGATTTATCACTTTCTTCCACCATCTCTATTAAAATGGTTCAATTATAAACTTATTACTTATTATATCTTATATATATTTAAATTTTTATTTTTTCAATGCTTTATCGAAAATAAGTCCCTTAAAAGTACCAATTATACACTTAACTACTTCTTTGGGGTATTTCTTCAAATATTATTTTAATTCAAAATGAAGATCACTATGTAATTCATTATCATAAATATTTAACATGATTAATTAGATGAATTTTAATAAAAAGAATAACTACCTCTTATATCAATTTTGTTAACTTTATTTAGTAGTGTTTCTTCATTTACATTTTGTTCATTCTTTAACTTCCTTACCTATCCTTTCTTCCTATTTTTTATGTCTTGCTAGAAATATCTACTTGAGGAAACTCATACACTTCCTAAATTAAACATTTCATAAAATCTATTAAAAAAATAATGGGAGAAATTTTTATCTTAATATATAACCTATGATCCGATATTAATTGTAGAATTTAAGGATTGATTAGGTGCTACTGAGAGGGTGGGTGGGGGTGGGGTAGGGGGAGAATAAGTGGTACACTTTTTTTTTCAAATTATATTCCAATTTAACATCTTTAACTTATTAAGGTTCTCAATCCACTCAATATTATCTCTAAATGTCACCTCATGTGTTATTTTAATATAAGAAAGAGAAACAAAAAATATTTACATGGTTTTGTATAAAATCATACTCCTTACCAGGTTGGTTATATCCCCACCCTATATTCTTCTCTATCTTGAAAAGTGAAATCAACTTCTACAACAAAGAATCTACTATGGTATCTATTATAAAAAAATACACTATGAACTCTCTACTCACTGAGTCTACTGGAATAATTCTTCACTTCTAAAAGGATGTTCCACAACTAGAAAGATCTTTAACCTTTTGGATGGAAGTCTTCCTCCATGAGTATATGGTTTATCTGACCACCAAATAAATTATAAAATATTTTATATAATGACAACCACACCATTAAAATTACTTAATCATTATTAAAATGAAAATTTTATGTATTATTTATAATAAATTAACCAATTATGACAGTGCTGATATGTATAGAATAAAAAATTCCCTTGTAGGTTGTAAAACCAACCATTTACATGACATATTGAAATAAAATATGTTAGGGAAATGTATAATAATTAAAATTAGTATTCTAAAAATATTATAACATATATATTATGTTTATATGGGGATCATTTAACTATAAATGTGATGAAGAATAGTAGTAAAAAATAAAATGAGGAAAGAATACGTGAGAATTTTTACCTCATCCTTGTTAATAACTCCTTGGATAAAGTTATAATGCATTGAAGGCTTGGTATAGGGTGAGGTCATAATTTCTCAAAGACAATTAATTAGATTAAGAGGATAAATATAGGAATATATTGAGTAATGGAATGAAATTTTTGATGTTATTTTCAAACAGGGTAAGAGGGCATATCTATATTAGGTGGTGAAGAGTATTATTGAACAAAATAATAAATATAAAATCTAGTAATAACCTAGAATTCAAATAGAGCTCTTATTTGTAAAAAATAATATTAATTCCAGCTGGTTTTTCCAAAAAAAAATTCATACATTTGCGATGATGCATTAACATGATAATGTCATCGTTACATCATTATTACATCATATTTAACAATTTATTAACTAAATTAATATTGATAAAAAATATATTTTTCTATCCTTGGATAATTTAGACATCATGATTCAAAATATAAAATTTATTTTATAGAAATAAATTTCTTAGTATGAAAAATTAAATTTTAAAGAATCCCCAAAGATGATAAAAATATAGTTTTTATTGTGTAAAAATATTCCTAACAATTTAAATTTTTTTTAGTATTGATAAATTTTCATAAAGATTATAAAAATAAAATTTAATAATTTTATAAAAAATATTTAACTAATTAATAATATTTTATTTTTTTAAAAAAATAATATTTTATATATTGGGTTCTATATTTATTATTAACATGAAAATTCATCTATTTAAAAATATTTAAAAAAATATCCTTGAACAATTTTTACATATTGGTTCCAATTTTTTAATCATTTTTATTCAAATAAATTTATAAATTTGATAAAAATAAATAATTATGATGAATTTCAAATAATAGGTTTTTATAACTAAAGATAAAACACATTAAAAAAAATAATTATATTTTTTTGTGTTCTTGAAATTAAAACATTATATTTATTACATTAAATATTCATTTAGGATATTTTGAAATTCATACATTTTAATTATTCAATATTTAATTAAATTGTTACACATAATAGACACTTTCTATTTCTATGGTTAGGTTACTATTATAATAACCATATTTTTAATGATCATATTTTCTTTGAATACCCTTTATAAACTCTTTATATATTATATATTTCATTGAATTATTTGTATCTTAGGATTCTCTATATTTCTGTTATAAAATTCTTTTCTTATTTTTAATTTTTTTTATTACAATGGTGTTCACAATCGTGGTATTTAAGTGAAACTACAACCCATTAAATTCTTAAATTCTCACCATGTAATTTACTTGGGTTTATTGGATTATTACACTTATTTTAATTTTATGTAATGTATTTATACTTCATCTATAATGTTGTATATTGGAGAAATATAATAGTGTTTTTTTTCTTATCTGTTTCATGCGATTTATTAATCTTATACTATGCTTAATAATTAAAATATTTCTAATTATGACACTTGAATATGTTTAGAAATGAAATTTCATATTGAAAATTCTAAGTAAATACATTCGTTCCTATAGAAATTTCATCCTCAAAAATATTATTTTTGAATAAAAATGGTTACTTATATTTCATTACATCTTTAACTACCCTTATTTATTCTTATACTTATGGTTTCACTCAAGTACCTCAACTAGGTGAGTTAGATTGTTGAATTGAAAAATATCTCTATAATTGAAGATCATTACTAGTTTCTTCTCATAAGAGAGGTTATACTCTACCTGAACTATATTTTTTACATGTGAGGAATTAGGTATGTACTTCCTCAGTAGAGATAAATGGAACATATTACACACTTGAGATATGTTTAGTGGAAGTTAAAGTAAATATTTGACAACTCCTACATGATCAAAAATCTCAAAGGAATCATTTTTTCTAGGACTGATATTTCCTCTATTTCCATATCATATGAATCTTTTCTAGGGAAAACTTTTAATGGGACAATTATCCCTAAACAAAACACTAGGACTCTTCAATGATTTTTCTCATAACTTTTTTATTCAATTTATACCACCTTATTGTGTTTCTAAATGGCCTAAATCTTCTCTCCCATTCCCTGTACAATTTAAGTTCACAACATATTTTGTTCACAAACTTCATTCCACAATATTGGAGTTCTGCATCTCTTCACATGTATAGATTCATATGGGCCTATTTATATGCTTGAGTGAAAATTTTGTTGTGAGTGTTAGTGTTTTATCCTAAACGTTAGTAGGTTGTTGCAGGATTAGGGAAATTTTGTATCATATACTGAATAACAATGGAAATAATTTATCATTTATTTATGTTTGTTTCATATAACATGATATATGATATAGTAATAATCCCTTGTAATAGATGTATTACTTAGTTATCCTATATTGATGATCATCATAGTGGGTTGTGATGATATCTTAAAATCAATATGAGTAGGATAATTTGTATAGAGATACAACTAATCACTAAACAGATTTAAGTTGGTGAGATTAAATTTGGATTAACTTTATTAAATTACATTACATGTAATTTCATATATGTGAAAAAGGATTTGATTAATAGAATATTAGATATAGACTGTAACAATCGAGATTATTAGATAGGCTCCCTATTGGTAATGTTTTATAGTTTGAGACCAATATAAAGTCATTTGAGAGTTTGGATTAAAAAAATATAATTTGGTTTGATAGTAATAAAGTTAATGAATGTGATTAAGATTATAGGATGTGTTTGACCTCATGCCTGGTTATAAAATCATGTCCCTAAATTGGGTTTTGACAATGTAAGTATACAGTAATTCCAATAAAATTATATGTGATGTAATTATATAATATTTATTCTATTATACCCCATTTATGATTTAGGTATTAATTAGCTCTAATGTTTACTAAAAATCACGTATTAATGTGTTTTTGGGATGTTAGAGGTGTTGGCAGGGGACTCTGGGGTCAGTTTCAGGATTTTTATTCGAGTTTGAGATGAAATTATGCAATAGGTTTCTCATCATATTGCATAATAAAGGGATTTCAACATGATGAGGGTTGTGAAAGAATAGATTTTGGGTGATGTAAGATTAATGTTTTATATAGGTGGATAGTCACACCATAACTCAAGTGTTTCACTATGAAGGCCTACTTGATAGGGAGGTGTCACACCCCAATGGGGGAGGGCAGTGCCATGGAGAACCAGGTTTTTTTCTTCTTGGTTATGCCTTAGAGTGGGGCATTATTTTATGACCATAAGAGTCATGCTATAATGTTACCATATAAATGGCATTACTTCATTACTTACATGGGAATCCTATAATGCATAACCCTTTAATTTTTAAGGAGCTTAATTAAATTATGTTTAATAGATTTAAAGTTAAAAATTAGATATTTTTTATTCATTTCACCTAATAAAAGGACATATCTCCCCTCTTCTTACACTTTATTCATTAATTCCCAATCTTAGATCTACTTTTTTTGTGGATGATTTTCAGTTCCATTCATCATATAAGTTCACTTGGGGTAAGGTTAACACTCCACTTTGATCCTTTTATTAATTCATTATTTATTTCAAAATATATCATCATTTATACCGCAATTTTGGAGGGGTTTTTCCCATTTTATGATTTTTTTATTAAGGATGAATAAGATGGTGATTTTCAAAGTGTAAGACCTTGATAGAACTAGGTAGGTTGTCCCTTGATTTATTTTTTTTATTTACTCATGTGGCATGCATTTTATGTAATACAAGTATGGATACTTTTTTCACATGTGATATAAATTTATTGAAATTAATTTATTCTCTATCTAATATATTAATCAATCATAATAAACCCACGAGGGGTCCCTTGAGTAGTGTGAATTGACATCATAGTCAATAATGACCATTTTCAATGTGATCTGGTATATGTAACCCTAAATTTGGACCCAGGATGGGTTACTATGCGTGAGAGTTACCACTAAGAGACTCATAGAGTGTCCTAGTATAAACTTAATGAGGAATGAATTTAAAACTCATTAGTTTAGGGGTAGGATAGCCTAGGTGTGAGACTTAGAGTGGGTTAGTGTCCTCAGGAGCATAATCCTTTATACATTATATGATTATAAATTTCATGTGATTTCTTATAAGTTATGACATGATTATTATGATGATTTTTTGTGGTGCATCATCCATCCTAGATGTGCTAGGGTAACTCATCCACCTTTTGAGTTAGGTTGGTGGTACCTCATCTACCTAGAGATGGTAAGATTTTGGTACCCCATAAATATTTTGATGTGATTTTAGTGCAACATTACCCACTTTAAAATATTCCTTTTTGGTATGTCATCCCCTTTGAGATTGTCGATGGTGGTATATCTTCCTCCTGAGAATTCTTGTTATTAGTAAACCATACACTTATGTAAGTAGTTTGGGTGGTGCGTAATCTACTTAAGGAATAATACATATGGTATATCATGTACAAAAATATTTATTTTGAAGGTGAATCATCCACCTAGAGTTAGATAGTGGTGTTATAACATTAACTAGAGGAGTTGAATCTATTGGTGCATCACCAACCCATGGTGTATTATATTGGGGGTGTATCATCCACCAGAGTTGTGTAATGGTGGTATATCATAAACTTGTGGAAGAGTTGTGGTTATAGATAAACCAATCATATATTCCTCATTCACCATTAAAATTACCTTAGTGATGGATCATTCACTTGGATGGGTTTTGATAGTGATACATTATTTACTTAGAAAATATGATGGTGATTACTTATTCACCATGAATTTTATATGAGTTATACATAATTCATCCTTAAGGTGTGTTCAGACCATGGTTATATCATCCCATTTATACATTGGATACAGGAGGTATGGACACACATGTTATTACTACTGATAACTCCACAATGTGATAAGATACTAATTTATTACTTTATTATTACTCTATATTTAGCATACACATGTATTAGTAGACCTGTTAGGGATACCATTGATGGTGTAATACTAAGTTTAATCTCACCAAAATTAGGAATGGTGGTTCCCAATAAAAATTATTCTTCATGAACTAGGAAAGGGAAAATGTCCATGTTGTGACAAATAGAAGAGTTGGCAGAGTTTAATCGGGGATGGGAGATAGGACTAGGATAAGGCTCAGGACTAGTTTTGTGGAGACATCCCTTAATTTTATTTTCTTTTATAACTATTTGGGTATTTTACTATAGAGAATCATATTTATAAATTATGACTAAACTGATATGTATAATTTATCATTTTAATGTTTAAAATTTTGGGAGATATTCACTTTTGGCTGGAATTTAGCTATGAATTTTTTATACTATTGTTATATTACATTGACTACTTATTAATATTACTTCCAATAAGTATTACTATTATATAAACTTGAGAGTGTATTCTATCCATTTAAATTATGTCAACCCTTA
Organism: Viscum album; assembly: GCA_963277665.1. NCBI lineage: Eukaryota > Viridiplantae > Streptophyta > Magnoliopsida > Santalales > Viscaceae > Viscum > Viscum album. Next base: position 1,630,515,356 of record OY728155.1, on the reverse strand, counting down.
CCACTATTCAATAGCCTCTGGTGTATGAGGAGGCATTTTTGAGGTATATAGTGACCCGATATGGTTGCAATGGAGGTGAACCAGATTAGGGTAATTAAAAATCGGTAACAAAGACCAATTTCATTTTAGTCTTACTCTTTTGGATATTATAGAAATGAGATAGCGTATTTTAGGGCCTAGTATAAATTTTGTTTCTAGTATTAGATATCCCATGTATGATAGGAGTATAATTTACTAGGGATGATACTATTGTTCTATATTTTCTATTTTACAGAAGGGTTACTTTAATAGTTATAATGCATTATGATGTTGATTTATGATTTATAGCTTTTTAATATTGGATTGAGGAGGAAAGAGAGTATGAATTCAAGAATCATTCATAACACGTAGGGATCACAAGGAATTCATGTTATTTTTTATTGATATATGGGATCTTATATAGGTTTGGGTTATTTAAAATGCCAATAATAACTTATATAGAGTTTTCATAAAAAACTTTTTGGTGGAACTATACTTGACTAAAACAAATTATATGACTTCTTCTATTTAAATATAATGAATGTTATCTGATACTATGTGATAATATGCCTAAATAGAGAGTGGTTAGATTGAGATAAACCTAATAATATATTTTTGAGACCCTTTTATCATAGAGTTATTGATTATGGTAGAGTGGTGTGTGTCTAATATTTCTTATCATAAATTTTATTAACTTCACTAGTGTTAAGACGACGATATGAGTTATGAATTTAGAATTGTAGTGAAATTCCACCACAATGAACACTATTTGAGTATCATGGGGGAAAGGATGAGAATTACCTACAAGAATTATAGTCAGAGATTCTTATTTTACCCGTTTATCCTAAAAACCAAAAAATCAAAAAGAGTTTACATTAGGCAATACAATTTATGGGCAATGGGGTTCCAAGAGTTGGGACAAGTATGTTAGAATTGACTAGATAGTTACAACTAAAAAATTCAAGGATCTTTTAGGGCGAGGGTGGAATTCATGTTATCATGTTTTGGATAGAGTCTATCAATAACATATTCAATCATCTAGTGATACCCCTTAAGAAGCTAGTAAAGGTTGGTATCTATATTAATTGGGGACCTACGAATCATTAGTGGGACATCTTGGGATTGTAATATCTATATGAAGGGATGTATTAGAAGAAATATTCGTCTAAATTTTTCAATAATTTATTCCCAAATACTTTTAGGGTTGAAAGATCTATGATGCATCTTATACAAGGGTAATATTAGTAACAGATTATGATTTTGAATTTATCAATCTATTGTGATTTTTACCTACTTTGGTGGGTGATGAGACTACTTGGGATGATCATTTTGAAGAAATCCAAATGGTATCTATTTGATCTAAGGTGAATATATTTTGATTAACTTCCTTCTTGGAGTTTGTGAATGAGGTTCTAATTATAGAGCATAAAAAAACTAAGGATATATCATTTGGGTAGAACATTTCTTCTACTGAGGATGAGAGTGGGTTATCAAGTAGTATGAAAAATATATTTTAGGAGTCTTTTAGAGGTAAATATAGGTAGAGTGTCCTGGGTATGGGGTTGTCACTTCCTTTGAGAGGGGGATCCTTGGTTGAGTGCTTCAAGTGTGGTAAGTAGTTCCGTATTTGTCTATATTGTGATAGAAAATTGAAGGAGTGTTTCTCTTATAGAGATATGGGTAACTAATATGGTTTTATTTTGGAATATCACAATTTTTGAATGAAGAGAATGGATTTGGTTAGATCCATGGTTTAATAGAAGGTCTAGGAGAATAATATCAGTATCATGGTAGGGTTTATTTTGACCCTTTAGGTCATTGAGGAGTTCATGGCACCTAGGGATAAAAACAAAAACATAGATGTATACCTTATGGGATTTAAGTGTAACATACCCTTAATATGTTTAAGTTACTCTTTATTTTTTTCATCCATTGTTTGTATCTTGTTTTAGGTTGTTTTTTGAGGCTTTGGTTTTTTGATAGTTTTTGTGCCTTTTCACTGTTGGTATATGATAAGTGTAAATTGTACAAAGTTTCCTAGGAAACTATGTCACTTTTATTTCCAAACCATGAAACTAACCATGCACACTCATGAAAAACCCCATGAGGAGGCACATGGTTGGTGCATGATGTTCCAAACTATATGGACAAACCATGCACACTCGTCTAGTAGTATAAGTAAGGGTGCATGGTTAAGCACACAATTAGTACTAACTATACAACCTACCATAGTAAACAATGTGATAGGGATTAAATTCTCCTAAATTATTAATTAAATTCTAAAGACCTTCGTCTTTAACTCTATAATCTTTCTATTTGAACCTGATCTGACCATTTGGATTTTGGGAGTTCTCTAGTGGTGTTTTATCTCTTGGTGGATCCAAGGGCTGATTGAATTGGTGATCCTCTTACAGTAACTCCTTCCCTTATTATCCATAAATTTCTCATATTATCATGATTAATTATTTATAGAGGCTATGAAATCCTTGATATTACATATATAATGTATGGTTGATGTGGAATTTCTAGTTTTAGATCTCTTCCCTCTTCTCTTAAGGGATCTTTTCCTTAATTTGGCGATTTCCGTCAGAGGCAACACATCTAGGATTCATTATGGTTGGATTACAGATATTCCAAGTAAGTGTCTATATTAATATTTTTTCATATTTTAATTAATTTTTTATTGATAATTCCTAGATATCTGTTTATAGTATTATAATACATGTTTTATGAATGTTGACCTTGAAATGACTCATGAATGCTTATTTGATACACTTCTCTTTGAATTGAACATGGAATGAATATAATTAGTATGATTATGATCCCTATCAATATTTAAAACTTTCTAAATGCCATGTTGGTTTTTATTTCTCTTCAGACATATTTAAAAGATGTTTTCATGAAAGCAAGGGATTAAGATCTTTTTTGATTTCAAAAGTGAAATTCCTTGATTTAAATAAAAGGGGTTGATTTAGGAAATTTCTTCCACATGGTTTTTGATGCATTGATTTATGAAATGACCAAGAGGCATTTTTAAATGATTCTCCACCTTGTTTATGAGATGATAATTCTTGGGTGATTTGAAATGAATGGTTTGTACATGTGGAAATTGGCATTGAACATTTTTTTGAAATGGTTTCAATCCTTTTAAATTATGAAACTTCCATTTGAATACCTTAGGGTTTTTAAAAGAAATTTTTATTTAAAGGAAATTTTGGAATTTTAATGATAATTTTTTAAGGAAGTAGGTATGAATACCGTTTTTAAATTTATATTTTATGTAAATGATTATATTTTAATTTGATGGTTCTTGATGAACCAATTGTTGCTTTATAAGGATCCTCTATTATGATAATCCCTAGTTGTGATTTACCCTATTATTGTTATCCATTTTGGTGGGGGTTAAAAAAGGGTTTATTCATTTTGAGAGAGTCTTTGGTGGAGTGATATGTGAACTTATAATGATATTAAATTTAAAAGGTATGATCCAATATTTATACGAATGAGGATCCCCTCTATGAACCCTGTAACTTGATTATAAAACTCACATATTTTGACTGGTCATGGGAACCTAGGAAGTTAGATGAGATGACCAATATTTATGCTTTAACAGACTCACACACTGAATATTGGATCCACTAAGAACATGATGGGTTCAGGATAAAGACATGTGGCAATGAAAGTAGGTGTGTGTGGACGTGGATTGCTTGAGACCTATGAGACTTTATGTAAGCTCAAAGATGAGTAACTATTTTATTGGTTATCTAGACTAAGGTGGAATCATTATCATCTCTAGTTTATACTAATGAAATCATTATACTTGATACTCAATACATGATAGTGTTTATTGACATTGGATTTGTCACTAGAGTTTCCTTTCTTGATGCATTACCATTCTTGACCGATCTACTTGTTGAGATGATGGGACTTGACTCTATTGTATTAAATCATGTAAAACTTGTTGATATTTTGTGGATGTTCATAACTTTTCATGATTTATTTGAATTTAGTTTTTGAAATGGTTTTCATAGATTTCCAATAAATTATGTTTTTTAATTGATGAAATGACATGCTTATATCTTTGGTTTTATAAATTATTGTGAAGTGTTTAAACTTTTTTTAAAACCCAATATTATTATAACCTAATATTGGTGGATTTATTTTCTATTTTGTGAAACATAAGGCATTTATAATTACTTATTATACTCTATTTTGGGTTTTTTAATTACCTTATTAAGTATCTTTATAAAATCTTAGTAGAATGTTATTGGGATATGTAGCTCACACCCTACTTGTACCATTTGGTCTTTGAATTTTTTTGTTCTTATATAAAGTGACCATGTTCCCTTAGAATTATTTTTTGGGTTCATACATTTTTCTTATGGAGGGTAGTTTGGGAAATGGTGGGTGGATGTGGACCACCATAATATGTGTTTTTGTAGTTATGTTTTGGTTACAGTTCTTATATAATCTCATTGTACCTGATATACTTATATTGATTTATTTATCTAATGACATTTCCATATTGCAACATTGATTATTTCTATCCTTTATCTTTAGAAAACCATTCCTAAAGGATTGGGTTTGGGATTCCCATATATCTATCTCCAACCCATGGGGATCGGAAATTACCTTTGGGCTAATATCGATTGGTTTGGTTGCTGGTTTAGATGGTACCCCTGGCCAATTTGTTAGAATTAGTATTTGAAGAGGCCTATCCATAAAAGAATTACTTTTCCTTGAAAGTAATTGTGTTATTTAGAGGTGATTGTTAGTATAAAGGATATTTTTAATGTTTTGGGACTCAATAGGTAGTGCGTGAGTAGGTGCTTGATCACTACCCCTTCATGATGAGACTTGAGTTACCGGGGGAAGAGGGGACTTGCATCTTTATTTTTTGTTATTAGAATCTTGATGATAAGTGATATTTAGATTATTAATGAGGATTTCATTGATTTTTGTAATCTCTTGTGAGATTAAGGTTTTAATTGAGAGTTGAACAGAGATGCATGGTGCCTTAATGGTCTAGTAAACCAAGAGGAGTTAGTCTGGTTACTCTGTATGTTATCATAGGGACCATTGAAAGGTTAATGGGTGGTTTACCATAAAATTCATCCAAGAAACATTTATTTATACTATAAACCAAACTTTGTTCCCTGTCTATTTGTTTCCACAATTACATAACTTAGGTGAGGTTAGTTTGAAGGGTTTATGTTTTTGTATTGACATTTTGTGTTTGGTCTATTTCATGATATTTTTTTCTTGATTCAAATTCAATCACTTTGGTTATGATTTTTAACCCTTTTTGGATTTTTTTTGTCTTAAAATAGGGTTTTTTGAGTTCTTTTAGGAATGATTTAAATTACAAAAAAGTGTGTTATATAAAATGTTTGGTTTATAAAGATGATTTTAAAGGACTATATTTTGGTGTGAAAAAGGAATTTTTTAAGAAGGTATTTTGGGTATGTTAATGATTTAAAAAGGAAATTGTTTTTCAATTGAAAAACATGGGGAAAATGATTTTGAAACCACAGTATAATTTCCATGAGATGGTAAAAGATATTTTGAAACTATGATAGATTTATATCAATATTTTACATTTTAAAGAAAAGTGAAATATTTTATACTTTTAAAATAATGATATTTTGTTAAAACGGGTTTGTTCGGTTTTTGAAAGATTTTGGATTATTTTGGTTCTATTTTTAGTTTTTTTATACCTAAGTTTATGAAACGTTGTTTTTTGATGACAAAAAATGTCTCCCAAAATGTTGTATAAGAGAGATATAATTATTATTTATCTTTTATAGTTTTAAATTAGTTCTTACAATTTTTCTGAAATGGAATCTTCAATTGACAACTCTTCGAAAACTATGAATTGAGTGTCAGAGTTGGATCCTTTCTAGTCATTGGAACTAATTCGGGTTTTCTTGGATCCTCTACCTCATCATTATGGAGATGAATGGGATTTTCCAATATTAGTGAAGTGTAGTTAATTTATTTATGAGATATTTAATTCTCTCAAGACTACTAGAGCTCTGATGGTTAATGATATCAACTCATTATTTGAGGGACATGGCTGAGTGTGGTGGGAAGTTGTGATTCCATCTTATATTGATGAAATATTATCTAGGGAATTATACATGTCAGTATTTTTTAGTGGTGGTGTCCTAATTAATTTAAGAATAAGAATGTTTTGGAGCTCATGGGTTTTAGTTGCGTTGAGCTATCAGTTGTGGAGTATGCTAATTAATTTTCATGTTTTTTATGTTTATCATTTGATCTTGTTGGTAATGACTATTTTAAATCTCATAATTTTAAAAGATATTGTCTCCCAGACCTTGGAACAAGTATCCCCATATTATATTTGACCTGATCTCCATTAGTTCTTAAAATTTCCTTATCTGGCTAAGTAGAGATAGTAAAATCACTATAAGTGGTTAATGAATCATATGTGATTGGATTAAGTGAATATGTTCTGTATGATGGATCCTAGATGTTGGTTGAGTAGCGATATTATTATAAGGAAGAGAATAGGATTTTCATGTGATTCCATTTTATAGAACTCATTCATTCTAAGAAGCTTTGTTTTAATGCTTTGAGAGTTTATAAACGTTTTAGATGCTTGGTTCACCTTAAGTGGTTCTTTAATTTGGGTTATAAAAAGGGGAAGTTTTGGTCAGGGATCATCAGCTCCTGACTGAAGTGTAGAAGATTCTTCAAGATAACAAGGCTCAAACCATAGGCCTATGAGTAGTGCTCTTCATATAGTAGAGGAGCTACCAGTGGTGGTTGATATTTATCCAGTTTTTCGTTTACAACATTATAGTGGATAATATTTAAGTTTTCCTCCTTGTAGATCACTAGTTCTTGGATCTCTTATAGATTTTTTTACATTTTATTATGAAACATGGTTTGTATCAGGATAATGGTTTCCTTCAATATAGGTCTATTTGTTTCTATTTTTGTATGTGGTATCTTGAATGGAATTATCCATCGTTGTGAATGGATTTGAAACCCTTGAGGTTTGTTGTGCTCCTGGGACTAGAATGAAATATTGTGATGAGAACCACTATATGTTTGGGGTTATTGTTTTTTAAAATACATCACATTGCTTCCTTATATGGGTATCTCCCTATGTATGGTGTTGGATATTTTTTGGGTTGGTTGTTTTTTCCTTGGTATCCACTCATTTTCAACTTGGTGGTTTGAGCTTGATCTTTATTTTTTGGACGATATACCATTTTGAGAGCTTGTTGTGCCCCATTTTTCACTAGTTTTATTGTTTTTAGCTCTTTATAGATGGACTTGGATAAACCTTAGGGTTATAATTTAATATCTAGGACTATATACATTATTTATGGACCAAGAACATAGAGGTTCTAGAGGATGATTTCATTATCCCATCAAGGGGTGATGCTCAGTCTTGGGAATACAAGGTTTTTATTAGGTACTTTCCTGAGCTAGAAATCCTTTCCTGTTTTTTGTCAATATTTGGATTTTTTAATCATTTATGGATCATAGTAGAATTTTATCTTTTGGAATTGTTGTGATATTTTTTATGTGAAGTTACTTTTAGAGTCTTATTATAACTCTTAGATGTTTCTCCTTGGAGAGTGATCAAGTTCTCTTCTTTGTGTAGAAGGGATGATTAATTGATTAATAAATTTATGTGAAACCATTTTAGTGAATCATTAAATGGTCAGGAGACCTATTATAGGTCTCAAGTCAAACAATGTTTTGGAAATGTGTGATGATCTTTGTGTATTCTTTAGATAGGTGTGTTGTTCTTGGAGTTGTTCTTAGTGGAAGCTTTTTGGGAGGGAATTTCTTCTATTTCACAGAAAGTCCACATGATAAGATGAGTGAGTGAGTTCCTTTTGTCTTATATTTTCACATCATTCATATTGGAATATTTTTAGGGGTATAAATCACTATGGTGGGGAGATTGTAACATCATGTTACTATATTTCATGTAATTTTTACCCTTTTTTGTTTAACCTTTTTTTGGATCTTTTTTGGGTTATTTTTGTGACCTTTGTTGAGTTTTGAAGGTTTATGAGCTTCTAAATAGTTGGAAAAATGTTAGTGTAAATTGAATATCCTTTCCCAGAAGATCATTACCCTTTTGTTTTAGATCTAGAGGTGGGATTACGGTTAGTGAATAGTTTTCCAAACCATCCACACTCATCTATAATCCCAAGAGGAGGTTAACAGTTGTTATATATTGTTCCAAACCATGAAACTAAAACATGATAAATTACCAAAAATCGTAGGACAAGGGTTACAGTTTGAACCTAGTTCTCCAAAATATTTGACCAAACCACGCACAGTCATCTAGTAGCCTAGGTTAGCATGAATTGTTAGGAGTACAATTAGTTCTAAAAGTGATACATACCCTATGAAATCTTGTGAAAGGAATTAAAATCTCCAAAATATATAATTAAAGTCTTTATACCCCCATATTTAACTCCAAACACTTATAATTTGATTCTAATATGACCCTTTTGATTTTGGGTTGTATATATAGGTGTTTTGGCTCTCAAAACCTGAAATATTAGTGGTTCAAAGTGCTGATCCAAGTAGTGATCCTCTTATAGTCTTTCTTTATCTTCCTGGAATTCAATATCATCTAATCCCTTAGTTAACTTTTTTAGCGGCTAATATATCCTTTTGATTCAATGGATCATGGATGATTGATATAGAATTGTGGATTTAGGATCTCTTCTCTCTTCTCTTGAGACCCATATTCCTTGATTTTGTGATCTCTGTCAAAGGTGATACATCTAAAATTCATTGTTTTTGGATTATAGATATTCCAAGTAGGTTCTTCCATGTTTTTCCTTCATCTTTTAATTCATTTATTATTGAGAATTCATAGACACATGTTTCTCATTTTTTAATAAATGTTCTATGAATGTTGACATTGAAATGCCTCATGAAATATTCTTTGATCCACTTCTCTATTAACTGAATATAGCATGAATAAAATTGTTATGATCTTTATTCATGTCACTATTTACAATTTGGTGAATAAATTGTTGGATTTAAAGCATGTTTTGATGAAAGTAAGGGCTTAGGTCTGGTTTTGATTTCTAAAGTGAAATCACCGAATTAAAATGAAAGTGTTTGAATAATTAAATATTTTACACATGGTTTTTGATGAATTAATTTATGATATGAACAAGAGACCTTTTGAAATGGTTATTAACCATGTTTATGAAGTGATAATTATTTGGAAATTTTAAATGAGTTTTTTTTATGTGTGGAAACTTTTTTTAAACAATTTTTTGAAATGAATTCAATCTTTTTAAAATTTTAAGCTTTATTTTGAATTAATTAGGTATGTTTTTGAAAGAAATTCATGTTTTAAAGGCCTATTAAAACTTTTAATGTGCATTTTTGAAAGTAAGAATGTTAGAATACCCTTTTGAATGTTCGCTTGAAGTAAAGGATTTTATTTTAATTTTATTATTATTGAAAGCATGGTTCTAACATTATGATGATCATCTCTTGAGATAGTTCCCAATATTGTCTTACATGATTATTTTGTTTCCATTTATGGGTGTTGAAAAAGGTATTATTAACCTTGAGAGAGTTTTGGTTAGAGTGAGATGTGAACTGAGAATGAGATGAAATGTTGAGGGAATGAACCTATGATAATACTAATGAGGATCCCCACTATGGTCTTTGAAACATGATTATCTCACTCTCATTTTTTGGATGGTCATGTGAACATGGGTATTTGGATACGATATCCTTGATTTATGTTTTCAAGTGGAATAAAACCCCAAATAGTGGGTCTATAGAGAACATGATAGGTTATGGATTTATACATGTGTCTAAGAAAGAGGGCATGTATGGGATTTCTTTTCTTGAGACTAATAAGACCATATGTTTTCCTGATGATCATTCATGATTTTAGTTACTAGACAGACTATGGTGAACTCATTATCTTATCTAGATCACACCCATGACATACTTATACTTGAAACCTGATACATGACAATGTTCATTATCACTACTTGGAACTGGAGTTGATTTTTTTGATGAACTATCATTCTTAATTGATATGGTTATTGGGATGATGCAACTTTACTATATTACATATAATTTTTAAAAATTATTGATATATGGTGCATTTTCTTACATTTTCTTGATTTATCAGTTTTTTTGTGAATTGGTTTTCATAGTTCTCCATCAAAAGATTATTTTTAAATGATAAAATAGTATGTTTCAATCTTTGGGTTTATAAACAAGTTTAATATGTTTAAAGTTATATTTTAAACCCAAATATTATTGTAACCTGATCTTGATGGATTTAGTTTCTATTTTTTTGAAATTCAAGACAATTATATCTCTTTATTTTACTCAATTTTTTCATTTTTGAATTACTATAAGATGTAACTTTATATAATCTTTGGTGGAATCTTAGTGGTTTCTTTCTCTCACACCCTATATGTAATATTTCATGTTTATATCCTTTATGTTCTTATTAGAGGTTCTCATTTTCCCTTCGACTTAATTTGTGGGTTTGTACTTGGTTGGATGAGGGTAGTTGGTTTTTTACAAGGTGTTTAGTCATGGACGAAATGAATATGGGTTTTGGTAGTTATGTTCTATTTTCAATTTTTGTATCATCTCCTTATACATGATATAGTTTTTTTTTTATTTTTTTATGTTTTTTCCATAGTGTAACTTTGATTATTGTTATCCTTTATTTTGGGAGAAATTGTTCCCAAAGGTTATTTATAGATGTCTATATGCTTGTTTCTTTCCATCAGGAATTAGGAACTCCGTTCATTACTGTTGAGATCGGTTTGGTTGATAGTTAAGGTCATACCCATAGATGGTTCATTACATTAGGTATCTAGAGTTCTTGGCTACAATTTCGGCCCAATTCATTTTATTTAGGACACAGCTACCATGAATGGTGAGGATCCATCTATAATTTTATGTAAAATTATTAAATCATCAAACCTAAATTCTATTTCATTTGATATGAGTAAATTTCACTCATTCACATATTTCTAGTTAGTCAGTGATCCAAGTATTTCTATAGAGAATCAATAAGGCGTTATGCCTATCAACATACCCTTTGGGGTGTAACCAGAGGGTATAAAGAGATGTATAGTTTATATAAGAATTTTTGGGATTTGTTTATATTGAAGATGTATGATTTTTATGTGTCCCTTAGGATGGATTGGTTGAATTGTTTTTGAGAAAACAACAACAAATCCCTTTCACACCCTTGGAGGGTTATTTTTATACCTATGTTAGTGAGTGGGATCTATATATAGGCTATTTGGGGCCTATATATCAATATATAGAAGATATCATGAAACCGTTTTCTAGAGTCTCTTTAATATAAGAGGAGGTGTCATGTTAATTGGTCTTTCCTCTCATTGTCGACCAGTTTCAAGATGTGTCTCCTGAAGATTTCTCAGGGTATCTACCCAAGAATGATATCCTGTTCATGATAAATATTAAGCCTATTATGAATCAAATATAAATTATGCTTCAGTGGATGGATCTTTTAGAGCTATGAGAGCTAGAGTCTTAGTTAGTGGATCATAAGGAAAAGGTGTTTATTCAACTAATCGTTTCCCCATTAGGTGCCTCTATTTTTTTCACTAATAAGGTAGACGGACCATTATGATTGTGTGTGGATTATTAGAGGCTAAACTATGTGATAGTTAAAAACAAATATCCACTTTCTTATATCAATAAACTATATTATTAGTTAATAGATGAAAATTAGTTATCCAAGACCGAATCTAGGTTATCCTATCACCAGTTATGAGCGAGGCCTTATATTATTCCACATAATAATTTTATGAGTATGGTTGACCTATATAAGTATCTTTTAAAACTATTTGGTTTGGAAAATGTGTCAAAGGTATTCATGGATCTGATGAATTGGGTATTCTATCCTTAACTAGATGTGTTAATCTTCGTTGATAATATTTTACTGCAATATTAGTCTAGGGAGGATCATTCTAACTATTTTGGGATTATTATAAGCACACTGAGAGAGAATCTACTATACAATAATATCTTAAAGTGTCAGTTTTGGATTGGTGAGGTTAAATTCTTGGGGAACATGATATTGGAATTAAGAATACCAATGAACACTCAGAAGTTCATCAATGCTGTTTCTTGTGAGTGACCGAATAATTTTATTGATATTCATCGTTTCTTAGGCTTTGTTGGTCCTTAATAGTGTTTTATTGAGGAATTAATTTATTTTAATGTTTCACTGATGAAACTATCTAAGAACGGGTTGAATTTTGTGTGGTCTAAATTTTATAAGAGGTTATTTAAAGATAAAAAAATTAATATTAAGGATTACACTAATCTATACCTTTCTTGATCCATGTAAGTAGTGTAAATTATATTGTGATGCTTTAGGAGTTTGGCTAGTGAATGTTTTGACACATGGTAGGTGAGAGGTCACTTATGGTTGTAAGAAGGGTAATAGAAATGTGTGTAATGACCTATTTTATGATCTCTTGCTAAAATGGTATTGAACATATTGAGATGATGGAATCAAAACCTTTTAGAAGATATGTTTATGGTTTATATTGGCCATAATATTCGAAAGTATACATTCCTTCAATTTCATCTCATCTTTTAGTAGAGGATATTGGTTGAGTATCTCTAGTATTAAAAATTCAAGATTATATATAGTAATGGGAATGGGAATGTTTTGGATAATGCACTAATTTTGAAGACTCAGGCATAAATGGTGCTTGAGACTAGTAAAAATATGTTGAAGATGAGCCTCTTTATTAAGATACACCTTGAAATTTAGGATTATCATGGTAGAGAATTCCTGAGATCATTGAGTATAACCACCACACTCTTTGAGAGGGTTAAGGAGAGTCAGTCATCTAACTCATATTTCTTAGTGACGAGGTACACTATATATGATGGGGAGCTTCCACCTGTTTGGTCCCATGATGACAATATGGTCCTTTAAATACAAGGTCATGTTATGGTCCCTAGGAGTATGTGTGAGGAGGTGATGTGGGATTCAAACTGCACAATATGGAATTAGTAGGAAGTTTTTTAGAATTATGATTTTAATGTTATCCTTTTCATAACCGGTGATAAAGTGACATGGAAATCCATTAATGTTGGTTTTATAGAAAACCAATGTTAAAAGGTATTAAGATGATTTTTAATGATAGTTTTTATTATGAATACCTTTTAACATCAGTTTTTAAATAACTGATATTAAAAGGTTTTAAATAAATATAATTCTCATGAACATCTCCTCAATTTTTCTATGTTATTTTTTTTTAAAAAATCATTATCTTGACCGACAATGACATCTGAACCACAATCAATCTTCCAATTTATTATTATTTTCAAATAATTTTTTCAATATTTTCTTCAATCTTTCATCGTTCATCATTATTTTATAACCCACAACATTATTCATTCCAAAAAAACCCTAATTTGATCAACTTGTGACCACACTCCAAGGTTTTTGTTTGTTTTATTTTATATTTCATTTTTAAACTTTTTCTCTTCAGTATATCATTGTTGTCCCTATGTTCACCACACCAAAATTAATTCAATGGAATTTAGTAACTATTTCAATTTCAATATTACATATTTTGTAAGTTATTTTTTTATTTTTGGAATAATCGTGATTTATTTATTAGTTATAAATTTCATTCACCAATTCATTTGTTTGTGTATATCTTACTAAAAATTATATATTTTTATTGGTAAGTTTTTTAATACTATTTTTTTTGTTATTATGAATTATTTTTGATTATAATTATTTCTATAAATATTTGAGTTTATCATATTTTTATCATTATAATTTATATGAACTGAAATAATTTTTTCATAAATAATTTTTTATAATTTTTTTTTCATTATACCTAATTTTGAATAAAAATTTTTTTCTAGTTCAATATAATTTTCTCATTTTTAAATTTTTATTGAGATATATTTTTTTTTAAAAATTTATTCATGTTTTTATATTTATATATTTATACCTTTTTTATATATATGTTTAAATGTTTATATGTATTAATATATTCATATATTATGTTGTAAAATTTTAGGTAATTAATGGATCATTATTCGATAAATTCATGATTTACTAGTGAGGATTATGATAAAGGTATTTGGAATTTCTAAGAACTTTTTAAACGAAATCTTGAAAACAAAGATGTGCGTTTTCCCTTGTGTAAAGTGTTTGAATATGAATAAACTAGGCTACAAATAAATCAAATACCATAAAATTTTCTATAGTTTTAGTCATAAATATACAAGACGGATGTATCATAGTGAAATAAAAATCAAGTTAAGATCTAATGATGATAAATATTTTAAACATGAGACAAAGGATCACCTTGAATAATTAATTGAAGATGTAAGGGTTGAAACTATTAAAAAAACAAGTGTTCAATGACTGTATAGAGATTCCGAGAAACCTCTGTTCTCAGGTTTCACTAAATTCATAATGTTATTGGAAGTTATGATATTATTTTACTGGAAATAAATTCATATTTTTAGTGATATAAGTTTCAATAAATTATTAAAAATATTAAAAGGGATAATTTCTAAAGGGAACGAGATTCCAGATTTTGATAATAGGTAAAGAACATTATGTCCATTTGGATTGGGGTATTAAAAGATAAATGATTTCCCCAATGAATATGTATGTTATAGGAAGTAATATGAAAGTTTATTAGAATGCGAAAAAAACATAACACCATGATATAAAATGGATGAAAAATCAAACCTTGATTCCTTATCAAGAACATGCACCAAACCTCCCACTAAAGAAATATAGTATCTTCTAATAATTCTTAATTTTATGTTCCTCTTTGAAAATTAAATTGATGTAAAGAGGATAATATGGAATTTAAATGAGCACATATCTAATGGAAACCTACTTAACCCGATGGATTCACTATAATGGAAAATATTTGATCAAAAAATTTATGATTTTGGAAATGAAGGTGGAAATATTTGAATGAGTCTTTGCTTAGATTGAATGAATCTATATCAGAGACTATGACACCCAGACCTAATAATTCAATAATTACAAGATTTAAATAAAATATTTCTATTCAGTATATTCCAAAGACCTTTTAGTTATAGAGTTTAAATAATTTTGAAAGAAATATTAACTAATAAAACCCACATCTTTTCCATCCCTTGTAAATTTTCTCCTTACATAAAATTTAGTTAATCCACAAAAATTATTCAATATATCCACCAAACTCTTATTATAAGATACTATTATAGAAATACAGTATGTATTAATTTTCTTTATAACTTGGGGAAATTGAATTATATGAAAGGGTTGAGATCAAATTCTCTATAATGGTGAACATTTTTTTGTAATAATAAAATATCATTAGTGAGTATAAGATTAGAATATACATATAATCAAGATAAATAAGAAAATACATTTCCAATACAAATTAGATTATAAATCACAAAATATGTCTTGGTATAGAATGGGACATGAATCAAAAGAGTGAAGAAACATGTGTCAAAAAACATGAATCATAAAACATGATCCATGGGACATAGGAATGAAAGCAGTGAAATCATAATTATATAAATTATTATCATTGTTAACATAGATACCTTCCTTACCATTCACTCATAAAATTATGATTATAGTTAAACACTATAACACTCACACTTTTTGAACCTGGAAACTTTATAAACCATTTACATAACATTTATATATAATGAGATATAAGCCTATAAACAATGAATTTAGGGAGATATAGGTACAAAATATATCATAAATCATATATATTTTTTCCAGTTGAAAATAATCTTTACATCATAAAATAACCCATATAAAGAAGATGGGTTTCATAAAATTTCCAAATCATCATATAAAGAACACATATAAATAAAATGAGTTTTATATAACATCTAAATAGAAATAATTAAATTTTTATAAGGAACCCCTGGAAATAATATGGGTTTCATAAAACATCCAAATAACATCATGAATTAAAGTTCATGATATTGAAAACTTGACCACCCAAATTAATTACATAATAAAAGAATAATATAGGGTGAAACATGAAATATTAATCCAATGGAGGAAGATCATTTTGAAGATAATTAAAACCAAAACAAGAAAAGATATTTTTGAATACATTTTGTATCAATCATTGTAAATGTGATATTTTTGAGTCCTTTTAAAAAATAATCCTATCATATTTTAATAAAAATGAAAATAAAAACTTTTCTTGAAATGTAATTTATTCAAAAAATATTTTTCCTAATAATTAAAAAAGATAAATTCATTTTAAAAGGAAATTTTTGAAAAAAAAGTTCGAATAAAAAATCTATAACTCACATAAAGGGGTTTGAGTTATTGAGTCTCTTATGGATATCATAATACATGGATCGAGGGTAATATAATACTTTTAAAAAGTTATTATAAAGAGTTCCAAATGAAATATCCTTGAAATGATATATATGTTTTAAAAATGAGAAGTTTAAAAACTTTGGAAGCATTTACTTTGAAAGGAATATTTAATAATGGAGATTTATAAATGACATATATTTTTTAAAAATTGAAGTAAAAGTATTTATAAAACTCTTACATTTAGAAGAATATTTAATAAAAAAGACTTGAAAATGACACAAAGTTGTAAAACATATAAGTGAAAATACTTTTAAAACTTTTTATTTTAAAAATAATAATTAATAATGAACACTTGAAAAGGAAATATTGTTTTCCAAAAGGATAAGTTAAAATAAATTAAAAAATATACATTTAAAAAAAATATTTTATAATCAAACCTTTAAATGACATAATGGCTTTCAAAAGTAAATGTGGAGTGGATAATAAAATATTATATTTAGAAATGATGGAAACACCTTTTAATTTTTTTGATATAATATTAATAAAAACCAACATCATTAAAAGTATAATAAAAATTTTTCATTAAAATTAAATTAGTGTAATAAAAGGATCATTGTATATAAAAAAAATTAAATTTATATTGGGTAAAGGAGAACATTGGTGGAATGTAAAAACATGGATATGGAAGAAAAATATATTAAACGTAAAGGGAATTATTCTTATCAAAATTAATTTTAATGAAATAATAAAATCAATAAGAAATAATGAGTTAGTGCGAAAAATGATTTCCGATAAGAGAATTTTGAAATAAAAAATAACACCATCATAGGTTATAATAGATCAATCCCGAAATATGATAGTCAAATATGAATGATTATGACCTGAGGAAAATGTTTCAGTCATGAAGACCCTTTATAGTATTTGTAACTTTTCAATAAAAAAACTTGAGAGGTAGAACATTAAATAGAGAATTTAATATCATTAATTATACATTAATAATGATACAAAACGAAATGGGGTAGTATTTATTCCATTTAAAAGGAAACAAGGTGCATTTCATAAACATGTCTCAAGGGATTCAAATTAAATAAAGTGAATCCATTACCTTATTTATTTTCTCAGTCGATCGTATTCTAACATTTAGTCAAACAAAAATAACTAACTTAACATCTTATATTAGAAACTTGTTCATAAATTTTACCTTCTTAAAATCTTTATTATAATTCTCTATCATGAGCACATTAATTATTTATATCATATTATGAATATTATATATTAATAACATTAACAGTTTTTTCACATGTTAAATAATTTTGATATCATTACCCATCATTTAATACCAATTTAATTATTTTTTTATAATTTAATATTATATAATATATAACTTATATTTATTTAAAATATTTATATTCTATTCCACCTATGTTTTGGTTATGTTATGTGAAAATTGATTTCATAACAACTTATTTCAATAATTTTAGAAAATAAAAATGTTACCATAATAATAAGTTAAATAGTTATTATAATATTTACAAAAACATATAAAAATCATGATTTTATTAATATTTTATAATAACATTAGTTTCTATGTTCCCATATTCTTCCATAATCATATTGAAAATTATTTTTCACATAGGTGGTTAAATTGACCCAAACCTAAACATGTTTTAACTCTATTGTTGGGTATGGTTAAGTGGGTGTTTATTTTGATATAATTGTTTTAGTTGGTGCACTAGAACTTAAAATGTTTCTTAATTTATATTAAATTTATATTCAAATAATTTAATATCCATTTAAATATCTTATGATGTATTTATTGTTCTTCTACATAACATTAATGTCATAATGTCTTAAAATATATGTCTCATTTAAAATGTCATAGAAATTCCCTACTATGATGAGAATCTTAAAATTCCATGAAAATATTATTAAACCTAGTTCTATGTTTGAATAAAATTCTATTATGGGGTAAATTGCATATTTAATTTTATGTTCAATTACTTATAAGAATATTGGACTTCATGTGATGATATTCATACGTGACAATCTCTAAGATGAGAGATTATGATAATAGACCCACCAGTAGGAATTCCACATGGTTTATGTTATAAAATATTTATATGTTTGGGAATGTGTAATGGTACTTAAACTTTAATATCATTATTAATACATTTTAGGACTCACACATATATATTTACTGGCCATAACCATTATTTGATATGCTCATAGGAAGTTGGGTAGGTTCGGTGCATCACAAATGACTTGTTATTTATGGAAACATATAGGATGGATTTTCCCCTTAAATATTTTTGGAAGTTGATATATTGAACATTTAATTTAAATTTAAATATCACAATAACTTTCAGGGACATGGTGTAACATCATTTATTTCCGATAGTCAAAGAAAAACATATCAAGAACATAAGTTGATGACACATGTGAGTAACCTGCTTGATAAAATATTGTGATAAAGGAATTATATTACATAAAAAGTGTTTTGTGTGGTTTTTAATGTTGTGATATTAACTTATTTATATTAGGATAATTTAACTTTTTATAGAAAGTAATATTGAACTTTAGGCAATCCCACACAATGTCAATGGGAAAAGAGCCTATAGGGTCACATGCTAAGTGTTTCCAGTGAGGTAAATTAAATTATATATGATTTCAATTATTGGAATATATATTATTATAAAAACTAAGGAATAATTTTATTAGGGATTTAATGATCTAAAATCTTTATTTTCAAAGTAATAAAAAATTATTTATTCATTAATAAACAATTTTTAATCAATTTAGTATTTAATAAATATTTATTCATAAGATTAATAATAATATATATGTTTTTAATATTTAATAAAACTTTATTATCTTTACTATGAATAAAATATTTATTCTATTTTATTAAAAACTATTTAATCTAATATTTATTCAGGTATTTGATAAATGTTGACAAGGAAGAGCAGACTTAGAATGTTTTTGTTGATAAATATTAATTTTTAAGATAATAAAACAATATTTACCACTATGGACAATTTTCACATTATATGAATATAATTATATAAAATTATTAAATGTAATGGGGTAAAATAATGTTTGATATATTATTTAACAGAAGTTATGAAATTAATTAATATTTTAACTGTAACCCTAGCACTATAAAATGAAAATTATGTATATTTTGTAGTTGTTGATCAGGATTGATCATAATTGAGAATCTTTATCTGTAATAAAATATAGAGCTATCTATCAAGACAAAAGAATGCTCTATACATTCTTCTACCTATTCCATACTCTCAAGAGTGAGAGTTTAAGGATTATTCTTTAAGCCTGAAGAAAATTTTAAAATGATACAGACGAACACTAAAAGATGATTTATCCACTGTACTAGACCTTTTCAATCCATAAAATATGTTTAGAGATCAAGGGATCACATGTGGATAACCTCTAGAGGGATTATACATTTGGATTCTATAAGTTAAATGTCTGTAAACTAAAAGGGTTTTAAACAATCAACAACATCATCGAAGAAATATCCAAATATTAAATTATTATTTCATTCAATATTTTTAAATTAATTATAAATTTAATTTGAAAATATATCCTCTTTTTTCTATAATATTAAATTTTCAATACTCTTTGGATAAATTTCATTAGCCATGACATTCATGTCTTATACAATATTCAAATGATCGATCGAACCAAAAATTTGATAAGTAATGATCACCCTTGATAAGCGCTTCCACTGTACTTGAAACCATCAAGTGGTATCATATCATGGTTACATTAAAATTTATAATTATTTATTTAATTATTTATCATTGTGAATTTAATGGATAAAATTCATTCCAAGTTTCAATTTATTCTTGTTCTATCAACAAAATATCTATCTTATTTATCTTATTTTATTATCACTCATTTTACCAAGATCTATTAATAATAAAGAAATATCATAAATTAATATTTTTTTCAAATATTCCAATAATTATAGATGGATAATGAAAGAATACACAACGTTTACTCTTATGTTACATAGTGTGTAACCTTGTAAATTACACATGGATTCTTACATGGATTTAAAGTCTTCATTTAATTAGCACACACCATGGGTAATAAATATATAACATGTTCGCTATCCATGGTGGAACATTTACATGCTAGAGGATACACCATGTTGATTAAATACACTATGTGTATTCCATTGATTATCAATGTGGAAAACATGAGGTCAAATAGCATAGTGTAATTAATACACTAGGTGTATTTAATACACGAAGCACACAGACTTGAAACTGTGTGAATTGAAGTATAAATGATGTATTATTTATACATTCTATGTACTTTATAAAAGTACATGAAAAGTATAAGAAGAGTCTCTAGGCATGTACTACAGATATCCAAGGAAGATAAGTACATACTGTGTGGCTAGTTTTCACACATTGTGTACTTTACCTATTTACAAAAAAATAATAATTAATTATTCCATTAAACCTCATCGACCCAAGTTCCACAGTATATTATGTTTAAGGTGTCATTAGGTTTTATACTATATTAAATTATCAATTAATTCCACATAATATTAGAAACTATGAATCATGTATGGATATTGTGTACTAAACACTCAAGGTATTAAATTGAACAATCTATGAAATTTTATTGTGTTCCATGTATAATTAATTTAGTATTAAATTCCATGAAACTATGACACATTACATGCACATAATATTTTTTTACGAGCGAGTTTTTTTATAATTAAAACCACAATAAACATTTTATATTGATAATAACTAAGTTCCTTCTAATAATAAAGCTATGTCATATTTTATTGAGTTTTAAATAAAATAAAATATTTTATTTTTTATTTAAAACCACAAATTTTTTGAATTTCTAGATTATTGGATAAAATAAATTAAATCAATGAATTAAATTAATTGTTTAATAAGATAATTAGTTTGATTAATCTGTGTACCTTTTTATCTTATTAAATAATGAATTGAAATAAATATTATATAGTTATTTTAAATGCATAATTGTGTGTGTGTATGACTGATCATGAGTTTGACCAGACCTATGTATGTGTTGGTATTAATTAATTCAATTTTATTTTATGATTTTTCAATAAATTATTATTAAATTAAATATTATGGAATGCGGGTCATCCCACCCACACTTAGAGTCTTATACCAATAATGATGTAGAATACATGGGAAAGAGGAGTTTCAGAGATGATGTCTCCTTTCTCTCCCGTTGATCCCCCTCCTCTGCTCTGTGTAAGGTTTCTTCCTGAAAACCTTTGATATGGGATCGATGATGCTTCTGAACTTCCCTCTTCTTAACTCCGGCCACCTTCTCTACCTTCTCCCTGCTCCGGTAATGATGCTATGATATTCTCTTCCCTTTCAGACTTCTTTTCCACTGATTACATAGTGATGTTTATTGGTGGAATATCGTTCGCTTATATCCTCCCCTCTTTATGAATTACCCTACGCATCAGACCTCAATTTTTGGGTCAATGAGTAGGTGATTTAGGATTTTTAGGCTGATGATGGAGGGTTAGTTCAGTGTTATTCCTCTCAACTTCCCATGTTGTGTAACCTATCAGTATCGAACCCCCTTGTTCGAGATCGATGAGGGTTTTAGGACAGCTCGGGATGGTGTTAGTGGGAGGATGACAGGGATATATATTCCTTTCTTGTTGGTGTTTCTTTTCTGTTGGGTTTCTTTTCCATCTTCAGTGTCTTGGGTGTTTCTCTTTGGGGTTATCTTACAATCCACTTTTAGATTTCATACCATTTGTTCTGGTTTGTTCGAATGTTTTATGGTGTGTTTTGTTATGTGGTTTTTCTGTGGGATGTTGTTTATGATGGAAAGGGATGATGATACAAGGAGGGATGCAGATCATGTCAACATATCTGATTAGTTTCAGTTTTACCCAAGTCATTTGTATCGAATTGTGTTTAATTTGAAGATCGACTCATGTATTTGTTTCTGGTGCGATATTGATTGGACGACGAGGGCAATGTGATGATGTTTTATGGTGGGTCGATGGTATTCGATGATCTCTAGAGGCTCCTAATATCTTCCTCTTTATCATTATCCCACTCATTTATCTACTTTGGATCTAGATTCCACCATTCTCTCTTAGGTGGAGCTACACGGTGGCCTTTGTGGGTCTCTGGGATGAGAGTCTGAATGGGCGGCGTTGGGAGGTAGACAGTGACAATGAATCAACTATCTACAGTGTGGTTGTGTTCAGCTCTATGAAGATGATGGTGGTGGTTGGTGTTGATGCGAATTATCCAGTGTTGTGATGATGGCAATGAGGTGTTCAAGGGATTGGTTTCTTGGGTGGCATAGTGGCACAACGACACGTGGTTCATTTGAAAACTTTTTGAATTTGAATTTGAATTTTGAAAATCTTCGGCACGGTTCTTGAATGCAATTCGGGTGGTGATGTTTTATTTTTTGGATCGATTGAACCTTGTAGGCATATGTTAGGTTCACACTTACCCTAAAAGTGTCATTAGAGAATACACAAAAATATAGATTGTGGAGTCATCCCACCCTTTTTTATTATCCAGGACTTGGATGTCCAAGTCTGTGTAATATAATTATATTCAACCAATCCTTTGGTTCCCCTCACCTGTGTGTGAGTTATAAAAAATATGTAAAAAAAATATTTTATAAAGGCACATAGAATCGATTCAAGGCAGAGATGAGGTGGAGATGGGGTGAAGATGATTCAAGATAGAACTGAGATTGAACCAACACGATCGATACATATGTGCATAGTAGAAATGCAAAAACTCATTCCAAGAATGTAACAAGAAGTTTATTCATATGATCATATATTGATTTATTTTCCACTAAATAAATAAGCCATTATATATATCTCATTATTGTGTCCTTTATTTATTTATTTTATTTCTATCCTATGTATGAGTTATTATACGGGTGCAAGACCGCAATCACATAAATAAATAGACTCATATGAAAATATGGTATTAAAATAAATGGTTTATGCATAAATGTTATATGAAAATATGTTAAATCCATAAAATAAAATTTATTTTATATTAATAATACATATAAATTATAAAAAAAACATTTATGCATAATAAATAAAAAACTTCAACTTAATATTAAGTTAGACTAGGCCTTCTGTTAATTGATTATGAATTAAAACCATAGAACTAATTTTTTGACTAACCCATTTTGGGTTACTTAATTTTATTAGGGGTTCTTGTGATTTTTTTACCTAACCAATTTAAATAAAGACAATTTACACTACTAAAATTTATTTAACTTGGATTCAAGTGTTGAGGTAATCTGGTAAAGGGTTTCTGGAATGTAAATTCTACTCAATAGATAAAGGAGTTGCAAGCTTGTAGTTAGAAAATACATACATACCTAAATACCTTTGAGTAATTTACTAATACCATATTTAGGTTTTGTGAAGGAGTATATTGATCCTTTACAACATAATTTTTGAGAAACTAGACATATTGAGTCCAATAGTGAGAGTTATTGGGACTTGATAAAATAGTGGGAGGCTTAATAATATTAAACTTATTATTTTTTCTAATATTATTTATATGCATGTAAAGTTTTAATCATCTATTTTTATTATTTTAGAAAGATGTAAAACATAACCATTATTTTTTTATCATTCCTTAAATCAGTGCATGTAATTATAAATAAATATTTATAGATATTTTATAATTGTTTAAGAAATGCATTATTATCATAAATTTTTTATTATGTATTATAGTCCCCTATTCCCATTCTACCACCATAGTATGTGAGAAAAGGTGAAAATGATTTATACTAGAGATATATTAAAGACAATTCCTATGTCTGTTGTATTACATTGTCAAATATGTTTATAGATTTTATGACACTATATAAGGACATCTACTATAACACCATAAAAACTCATCTTATTTTTACTGATAAAGATAAAGAAATTCCTAAAATAAATAAAATGGTTAATAGTGCATATCAGTGTAAAAAAGAATAAGGGAATATAATGAAAAATCATGGTTTTAAAATTATAGAGTTTCTTGATTAGTTAGAAAAATTATACTTCCTTTGGGATAATAAATTATCTACTAATCTTATTTTATTATCCCTACCACTAGGGATATCCTTATTTATCTAATTCCAAAGAAATGAAATAGATACATCACTTAAGACAATTTTGTTCATACGTCACCAAGTTGATAGGGATTGGTTAAAACACATTTCTCTAACCCTCATAGTGAATTGTTTAAAAGTAAATAATGAAGATCTCATGGATAATATAAATAAAAAATATCCTTTATAGTGACCTTAAAAAAAGAAAGATATTAAGATATAGAAAAATAAACTGGAGCCAATTTTTTTCTTATGTGGAATGAAAGAAAACTAGAAATGAAATTGTAACGAATCGAAGAATCAATTAGTTTTATCCACTTAATGTATATTCATCAAGTTTTTGTTCACCACTTCTATATTAAATACAATTTTCTTACAGTGTACTTATATTTAAATATAGGAAATGAGAAAGAATATAATAGGTTATATAGTGAAATCAAGAGGACCTAAGAAAGGGAGATTCCTATGTTAGCTAAGAGGATATCACTACTTATTATTTACAAAATATATTGATTCAATTTTGTAATAATTGTTACCAAAATATTATTTGCAGTGTAAAGATATACACAACCAGACATTATTTCACATTTTAGAATAAAAGTTTTTATGGTACTTTAGTACTAAACTAATAGTTCAGTAACTCTTGAATCATAGATATCAATTGCAATGAATGATATATATAAAATATAAGGCTATTAACCAATTGTGAAAAAATAATTATTCTTCAAATACAACCTAGAGTAGTGGAATTTTATATACCCATAAAAGTGTTTTAGTTTTAATAGTGCTAATATATTAGGTATAAACATAAACTACTTATCATGTTTAAGATAAATAAAACATTGAAATAAATTCATAGCATAAATCTTTTAGAGTTATTTCATTTAGTCCATGTGAACTAATCTATAGCCAAAGGAAACTTTATATAGTTCATGATATTCCATTTATAAATTTTAAAAATTATCAGGGAAGTAAATGAGTTCACTTGGAAAATATTGTGGAATATCTGATCTAGTTTGTTGAATAAAATCTTATCCAATTGAACATTGATAATACATATAGAGTGAAGGAATTCCCAAACCCACATTTCTTATATAAATCAATATCACGATGACAATAAAAGGAACATTGGTAATGAGTCTTATATATATTAAACATATTTCATAATTCTTTCCAAGACATTTTTATAAAATATAAGTATAATAATCAACCATATACCAACTAAATTTTTTAATTTATATCATATAAATTATGATATGATAATAATATATTAGGACACTATCATGAGTACTTATTGAGAACTGTTTGTCAAAAACTGGATTTTTCTAAAATTGAACATCGAAAAATAAGGTGAATCTTTGTTAATGATCCTATAGCCACTAATGATATTAAATTTTAATCAAGACTAACTATATTTCCATAATAGAAGACTATCACTTTAAGGATAGTTGGGGAAGACTTAGCTTTTATGGGTCAAGGATTTTGATGAACATGGGTTATTATAGGAATTATGGACTCTACTAAAAATAAAAAGAGAAGTAGTTCTATGGACACAAATTGTGTAAGAATTCATAGCCAAAGAGGTGGTTTATATTCACTTTAGTGGGTGAAACATATATTATTATTTCAGAATAAATATTCATACAAATTAGCAGTAAATTGAAACATGATAAGGTCATGAAGTATGTATAACTTCAATAGTAGAAACCATATATTAATATTTAATGAATCCATATATTGAAAGTTTTAAATACATGATATTTAAAGTGATTATTCAATAAGAACTATACATAGATGTCACATGACATTACCAATAAATCATGATTGATTAATAAAATGTTTATTCAATGAAAAAACACATTAATAAATCATCATGACTAAAATCCTTTTGAATTATACATGTCAAAGAAAAATTATATGATCATCATATTAGGATATTGATAGTAATGAAAACCTCATTGGAGGAATACTTAAGGAAGATATCTCTAGGTCATGACCCAATGGAGACCCTATGGTTTATGTCTACATGGTATAACTAGATAGGTATAGTGACATCAATCATTTACCATGAGAAATATAGATTACATAAATTCATTTATGAATAAATTATGCATAGTGATCATAAAATATTCATTATAATGAATGAGTGATATGTGTTT